>JAPDOI010000548.1:0-410057 GCA_029168955.1 Aplectana chamaeleonis | reverse complement strand
ATCGCGCGCGACGCAAGCGCTATGATTGATGAGGATTACTATTTTTCATAGAGGATACAAAGATTTCCACTTCTTGTTTTGACTCACTAGTCTTGACCTATACGAGTTGAAAGCATGAAGAAACGGACCTAACGGAAAAAGTTTGTGTCAGTCAACCACAATAAACATCCTGAATAACCCTTCGGGGGAAAAACTCAGTTCTTGAAGTTTATACACAGTTTGGAGCATGTGACATTCTGAGACAAAGGTTTGGCACACAAGCACAGCAGGGTGGGTCACACAAGCAGCGTCTGCTACTAGTAGCTTATACATCCTCACTAAGACCTTCGTTCAGCCCAATCCGGGCTAAGACTTAATGATTTGACTCGGAGTAAAAGTTGAGTACGGCTTTGACCAGATAAATAAAAGTTGATCATGGCTGTGACCATTGCACGTACATACGTCATGTGAACATTGAAGCTTGTAAACATACATGATGCTATTAACAGGTTGGCAGCGAAGATAAAAAAAATGCACGCATAATCTTGCACAACCCAATGTTTCAACAGCGTCGAGGTGGAAACGCAACTGGCAATGAACAACTTGTGTTTCAGAAATTCACCGAAGTTCATGTTAACGGAAACATCAGTATCTGACCATGCTTTGTGAAATCGCACAGCACGCTAGAAGAGCTTTTGCGTTGGTGTCGTTGGTCCGAATAATAGACATTGTTCCAAGCCAAAAAAGGGATATCGAAAAGAGATACGCTCGTGGCCTCCCGTTTGTCTGTAGCTGCATGCACTGAGACATCCTCACGCATAAATAGTAGCTGCAGCGCAGACTTATCAGCAGTGTTCTCAATCTACATTACAATGCTTTACTTTCTTGTCGTCTTTGCCTACATTTTGTATCTAGCGACAGCTGCAGCTACCTACTTGTAGCAATGGCGGAGCTGGACGTAGGTTTTGCAGATCTTGGATTGTTCCGGGAAATTGCGCTTTTGCAAAGAACTCGTCGCTTTAGAACGGATGCATAATACTAGTCTAACAGGAGGAATAACTTAATAGAAAAGATTATCACTGAACAACTTTAAAAATACCCCCAGCCTTGCCCTCAATGGAGTCCTGTCTGAACTCCGACAATGCAATGCATTAACACTTACCACGTAGGTGAATTGTGCTATGAGAAGTCTCTGTGGTAGTTCTTTGATACTCTATTGCCTCCTTTTTTGTTGGCTTTGTTTGTTATTCTCTGACCGCATCCTATATTTCTCTTCTTTAAATGGTACTCAATCCAAACTCAAAATTGTGTCAGCGAAGGTTAGAAACATTCATTAATCGCACAAGTCGTTGCTGAGTCTCTTTTCTGACTGAAAAAACTGAACTTGTTCAAAAGTGCTCAGTTACGTATTCAAAAGATAGTTTAAAGAAGCGACACGAATCAAATGTTGGCTGTGTGTTTGATTTTGTCGATGCCCTATACTTTTCCTCAAATTCTGCTGGAGCAGAGTGCTATGTGCATCGAGTCTCGCGGTCAGCAAATATTGCACATATAGTAGTGGAATCACACCTGATACTGGGTTAGTGACCATAGGTCGAATGATTTCTGGCCGCAAAGCATCCTTCTGGCCAAGAACACTGAAGGATCACTTTTTTCCTTTTTCGATTCTTGTTGCTTGTAGATAGTTCACCCCGGTGCGACAATATTCATCCCCTGGCAACCGATGTGGAGTATTACTAACAGCCGTCTCAACTGGGACTCTGATTTTCTTCTTCTATTTGGTTTTTAATCCCTAATTCAGTTTTAATGTTCAGCTTGCGTGCTGATTCTTCTGAATCTACGCACGGGAAGATTCATCTGTCCAGATCGCATCAATTACTGTCAATGATTTCCGATACAATGATGCCATGAGAGTACAATGTCCGAGAACTTGCGGTGATACTGCTCAGTGAACGATGCAACTGCTGGTATTGCTAGCAGTGATTCACTTGTAAGTTAGATTATGCACTTTAAAGCAAAGACTGTGAATGGTCTGAATGAGAAAGGTGTAAGTATGTTCAGTAAAGGATGCAAATATAAATAGGATTTGTAGTAAGTTCTAGTTGTATCAAAATTTTGAATTTCTCTAAGTCACATCAATTATTTACAGAAAAACTGAAAAGACAAATTGATAATCTCAAAATACATCGAGCCAGCGGCAGGTAATAATACATTATTTGCAGTGTGTCAAGACCTGGTGAATGGCATGAACGGCATCTCTGATTGTGGAAATCGTGCTACTCTCTGTGATAACCCACCTATCATGATCTCATGAGACAGAAAAGTGCCAAAACCTGCGGATTAAGTTTTTCTAAATTAGTACCTTTAGAATATATTACTGTGTTTGCAAATTGGTTCATGTAAATATAAACACGGGATGGCATTCTTGGCAGAGTATTGCTTCTCATTCGAAAATAAACATTCAATTGCGGAAGCGATTTTCGCTAAATGGATAAATCTAAAATGTGTTCGCCCTCCATTTTGAAATGAGGATACACTAGATGAGACGCCGCAACACTTCTTATCCGAGTCAGGAATGCTTGAACAATAACACTCAGGAACAGCTCACCTGCATGAACCCGGATTTCTATATGTAATTCTGAGAAGTGAGGTTCCTCTCCTACTTATATTTTGAATTAACTGTAATACCGTTTATAGTATGTGTCCCAACCAACGCGTCGGGGACGCGAAAGCGTTTCGGAAACGTCGTTTTCGTTCAGAGTGAACGATTTCGGAACCTGAAAACACCTTCTGATTTAATCTCGTCGTGCTGATTCCAAAATGTATATTCAGCTCATAAAAAGAAAGTTTTGACCTAGTTATGACCTACCTTCTCAGAAAGAAGCCAACATCTTCCGAAGTAGATAGCTTTAAAATTTGAAACGTCAAAGCATTCAAAGTATGGTCATGCTGATTTCAAATATAATGCAGGATGTCCAGATCAGACCATTTTTTGACCGTTTCAGCTAGGTAAAGCGTGTTAAAATGCGGAATAAACCAAAGATCGTCGCTTATCATCAGTTCACTACTTACGATCAAACTTTCTGATGACCTCGCTATCATTACCTTCTAAACTGGCGCCGTTTTGCAAGGTGCATACATTGGGCAACTCTGCTGGAGATATTCGAGACATTTCGCACCCTTTACCTTCAGTCATTAATAACATATGCATCTGGCACATTTTCGAATGAACTTCAAAACTTCTCGAAGGCTGTTGTCGTCTTTTGCATCTAATGATGACTCCGTCGCCAGCGGATCCCAGGAGTATAAAAACTGCATAAAACAACTAAAGCCATCGAAATGAACACATTGTTTTAGCAACTTCCGTCATTTTTTAGTTGCCAAGTACTCTAAGGCGCTTGAATCTTAGTACTTTACTGACTGGAACTTTCTGACACTTCATCATTACCTTCTAAACTGGTTGCTGCCTTACAAAAAGTGCAATATTGAGCAACTCTGTTTATACAAACCGTGACAATTCGCAATGGGCGAGCAGGGCTGGGCATCGCGTCTCCAGGGCCCATAGGGGTGCATATTAGACGTTGCAGAGAGGGCAAAGGAAGTTTAGGCCGAACACGAAAAAAAAAAAGAAAATCAGCGGCAATGTTCTGTAATGAATTTTGAAAAAAAGTAGTACGCACTATTCTTTCCTGAATTGTTACATACCTTCTTCTCCGCTTATTGAGTCAAAACACTTAAAGAATAAAAACATTTACATAGAGATGCAGGTTGCCTTCGCAATAATTCAGAAGTTGCTGGTCGCGTTTGTTTCGATGGGGACAAACACTACTCTGTTATCTTGTAGCAGGTAAGGATTGATGTGGTGTCATGTTTCGTTACATGCAACGTTCATTGATTACATGCGGGTGCTTACCGATTCGAGGCAAAGATACCAAGATAGCAGCTCTTGCGGAAACCGTCATTCAAATTAGAAAAAATATTAGCTGGAACTGATGTATAGCCCAGGTCGCTAATTTTGTGCCGGTCGAAGCAAGGCTTATCGGGCGCCACGCCGCGTCAAAAACCCTTATCACTGTTATACTTCGCCGCGACCGATCGCTCCAAGTTTACTCGGTCTGGACTCATCCGAGCAGGCTAGGATTGCTTCCGACAAATTGGGTGCGCAGATAGGCATGTCAGCATCACAACTAGTCAATAGATTGATATTCATGAAAATGTATTCTGTGAAGAGAGCCAACTATAAAAAATGAAGACTGCAAGTTACTATGAAAGAAGCGAATCATCGTTACATCCCCATTGAGAAGCACCCTTTACGAAAATCTGAGTTTAATCCACCTTGAATGCCGCAATCTCTCATAGACTAGGCTAGCCGTGCGATCTGGTGTTTGTCCGCAGTTATTGAATCGCACTGGAGTGGACGCGCACGCACAGCAATTAAAAATGTATTTTATTACAGAACTAAGTGGAGAAAATGATTGAAACTGGCAATGGAAGCAGGCAGAACTAGGATTCTTTTCAATGTATACAGTATAGAAATTTAATGTAAACAAACTAAGTTATAAAGGAGTGAATTTTTCGGACGTGATAAGGTTCATTCAAATGAACCTAGTTGATTAAAAACACCCACAAACATGAGAACTAAGAGCATTATGAGAAAGAGGAGAATCTGGCAAACATTTCCAATAGCAATAGGTTTCATATTCAATGTGATTTAAGGACCTTAAAACTCGTCCCGGTTTTGTCCTTGTTTCGTGGGTAAAATGGGACGAGATTTAAGGTCCTTAAATCACATGTAAAAACTGGTCCCATTGATGCTAAAATGTTTGCCAGATTCTCCCTTTTCTAACAATACCCTTTGCTCTCAGTTTAATGTTAGTTTCTGGATCAACTAGGTTCGTTTGAATGAACCTTGTCACGGCTAAATATTTACACCCGCTCTAACTTTGTTTATTTACATTAAATTTCTAAAATGGGTACATCCAGAATAGACAACTTTCATCATCTTCCATTTCCTTTGGTTTCAATCCTTTTCTCCTCCCTGGTCTGTAATAGTACTATTTTTATTAATATTGAGTGCGCGTTCATTCCTGTGTGTGCGCTGAAGGTGCGTACTGACACTGTATCACATGGCAAGCCGATTTTTTAAGGGATAGCGGCATTCTAGGAGGCTAAACCTCGGGTTTTCTACTCCCTACGGATCACATGAATCTTAACATTGTTCCACAACAATAAAAATAGTCTTCTGATTTCCACATCAGAACAATCAAACACGGATTAACCAATCCTTCGTATGTTTATGAAAATATCTGACAGGAAACATTAATTATCGCAATAGTAGTAGTTCTTGTTGTTGGTAATTGTTCAATTGTTTTGTATTGAAAATGTTTCATCTTTTGTAATAACTTACCGTTTTACTAACAAATTTTCCTCATGAGTGTTGTTTTGAAGTTCAGAAATTACACTACCCTTTTTGTGGCCATTTTCGGAATTTCTTTTCTATTCAGTGCTTTTTTTATATTCTTGCTTATCAAAATCAGGAAGTCAAGATCATGGCTGTCCAACTATTCGGAAAACAGCCGATTTCGATTTCCCATAAGGGGTGCCTAAAAATTACCGAGCAATGGGAAAGCGGTGCATATTCAGACCGCCATGCCGGGACGTGCGCCCAGCCCTGCGGGCGAGTCTCCGCTAATTGTGCAGAGTCATCAACTAACCTGAAGCAGTGCACTGTAAGGCGATGCCCACGCATCAACATGAAAACGATTTTGACTCTGAGCATTTCAAAATTCTGTTTTTAAAATTGTATTTACTTCTGAGTTCAGAAATTCCGATTTTTATGAGGCCTCATAATTTTCAGTTTCTTTCAACTTTTTCAAAACTTCCACTTTATTTTATTTCTTGGAAAGACTCTAATTTCAACTCGTATTTATTTTTGAGATCAAGAATTCAGATTCTTCTCCTAAATTTGAAAATTTCCAACTTAATTCAAAGTTCAAAAATTTAGGGTTATTTCAATTTTTGAAAAAGTGTTGATTTAAAATCGTATTAATATTTAAAAATTAGGAAACTTGATTTCCTTATCAAATTTCAAAAATTTCCAGCTTCTTTCAACTTTTCAAAACAACGAAGACTTTTGGAAAAACTCTGATTTCAACTCGTCGTATGTAGACGATAACAAGGCTTTATATTTAGTTTATTCCGCATTTTAACATACTTCCTAAATCAGAATTGACACTGGGTGAATTGAACTGGGCTAATATATTTTCAAATTAACAGTTTTCAAAAAGTTTGAGTTCATTAACCGTGTTGGAAATAGGTATGCATTGACGCTTCAAAACTTCAAAAATATCTACTTTGGAAGATTTTGGCTTCTTTCTGAGAAAGCAGGTCAGTGTCAAGGCCAAAACTCAATGCTTTCTCAAATTCGAACAGCATATTTGGAATCAGCGCGACGAGACGAATCGAACGGTGTTCTCAGATTCCGAAATCGTTAGCTCTGAAAAGTACGCGCTGGCGTCGCTTTTAGACGCGTTTTGGGACAATATGTTATGAGCGGTATTGTATTATGAATTTTTTTGTAGCACTAGTGAGTAGGCACTTACAACATTATAGTTATTTCGAGCCGGATATTTAGTGGAGCAAGAGTTATTAAAGGTTATTAGCAAGAGACGCAAAAGCCTCAAAGCCGCTATGAGGCAAAACTGCAGGCTATCCTAATTTAATCACATATATTGACTGAAAAGTTTTCTACAATTAGTTTGGCAAGGAACTGTTTGTTTCCAAAAAAGCTAATTAGCTTAGCGAGAAGTCTTTCTCAGTTATGTAAGAGCACTGCTATCTCGGAACATCATTTATCAGATCTATACATTCATTCATTTATCTCGGTTACGCTGGTGAGAAAACGAAATCGGAGAAAGAAACATAAAAGCAAGTAACCGATATGATTCTGCCTACGGAAACCGGGGGTAAGGAGAGCTCCGGTCGTAAGGGCGGTGGCCGGCGGCCAACACTGCTCAAGTTAAGGTGATTCTTGAGCTCCGAAAGCGATCATAGTTATCAGCCAACAATCCTGAGATGCAGATATGGATGGGGCTATCATCAGTAATGATTACAAACGAGAGAAGCATAGATGCTGACTACGTGAACAAAAAGTTAGATATTTCTTTTATATTCAACAAGGTTCCAGCTTGCACAATTTTACTGGAAATTTTGTTGTTATAATATCTTTTTCAGCGTGTAATTGTGGCAACTATAAGGGTATGTAGGTGTACACAATGAGAAACAACCTGACAAGGACAGTATCAATGACGTGATCTCTGAGAAAACTCGCCGCAAACGAGCCGAGAACCTACTTTCGCGAACCTCGAACTTGCCGCGAACACCTCGACGCCGCGATGTCTTTCTAGCACCATCTCTGCCACAGCTGTAAGCCTGCCGCGACCCGATCTGAACTGAGTTATTATTCGAGATATCAAGAAGCAAATCCGTCAATACCACTATACCACAACGTATAGTGGTTACCAAAGCAGCAGCGGTCGGCTGAAAATCAGTACGTGTTACATCGGAGGGACGGGTCAATATAGTCGATAGACGATAGATTAGACGATTTATTAGACCACAACGTAGAACGGGCAAAGAATTCAGCAACTGAGCAAATCGGTCGCCTTTGTAGTACGCCTTGGCACAAAGCGCATGTCATTGATCAGCGCTGGTGCATACAGTTAAGAAGATCAAATCGATACAACATCTCCGTTTTCAAAAGAACAAAAACATATACTATAAATTAGAAACCGATCAAATTTGTTGAGACGTGTGGTTGATTTCCTTTGGTCGGGTAGATCGTCGTGGGTGCATATAATCCCAGGCTAATCTGACGGTGTCAGCTACATAGTATGTTCCATCAAGAGGATTCATTAAACGTGCGCATTGTCGTTCACCAATGAATTGAATGCAGTCGCAAGAGGCGCTGTGAGCATCGAGGGTGGAAGTTTGTAGACTCGGTTTGTCCATGAGGTTCCATGGCTTCACGTTGATAATCGTCGCATTGCGCTGTTAACTTGAAAAGCAATGGCTTTTCCGTCGACTGCCTATTATGGCGAAGCGGCGGTATCGACCGCACCGATACTGGAGACTTTGAAAACTGCATCTGACGGGAAACCTTGCTTTGTAGTGTGATCTCGTGGTCGATCATGGTTTCAGATGTGGTTGCCGGCGTCTGGGCTGGTCGCAGAAACCATCTTTGTGACCGGTCCGTCGAACATCTCAAATGACGTGTTCATATCTTTTTTGCCGTTCGCATACCACGGGTGGGAAACGAATTCTGAGTGCCTGGTCCATATTTCGTTTTCAGTGGCAACCTTGTAGAGAACGTGTCCGATACGTTGAAATAATGGATTCGACTATGAGTGATCGATTCCTCCATCTTGTTAAAGGCAGCATACACGCTTGCAAAGCATAGTTGAGATAACAGCATAGATATTCCGCACGGCTCGTAATATACGTCAACGACGTGCGCAGCGCTGAAATTGTCCAGGATGACAGCATTTCGGATGAATGTTTGAGCAATCTAGCGCTTGACGCCCGTATTTTCATTGCACCCCTTCGAGTAACAGAATGAGAATCGATACTTTCGGTGAAAACGTGTGGTATCTGAGAGTGGTAGCACTATCAAATGGGAGTGCACTGAGGAGAAATAGGCTCTGGTTTTGATTTGAGTATAACATGTCTGCATACCCATTGACTCTCGTCCACTTTCGAGAATGCCGCTCTTCGTTGGCTGACCTCTTGAAATGGAGGATTTCAACACTGCACAAAACATTATTATATTGAGGTAAGTCGAGTTTTTCTCTACTGCACTCCCTTTTTATAGTGCTATCATTCTAAGCTATCGCGATGCTTTCTGCAAGTTTCGATTCTCATTCTCGTACTCGAAGTGGGAGTGAAATTGGACGAGAGTCATTAGGTATGCAGGATTGTTATACCACTGTCAAATATTGTCATCCTGGGAAGTTTTCAATTAGCGCTCAGTAACGTCATTCTCGTACTCGACAGAGTGAAAATACAGGCGTAAGAGATAGGATTGCTAAACCACTGTCAAAATATTGTCATCCTGGGAAGTTTTCATAGCGCTCAAACGCTGCTGGATGACAGAGTACAGGCCGTGCGGACCTATCTATGCTGTTATCTCGACTAAGTGCTTGCGAGCGTGTATGCTGCCTTTAAAAACGTTAGCGTTCAAGGAAGATGGCCCAAGACAGTGAAAAACGCGGAAATGCAATGTTTTGGCAATCGACGTGATTCCCTCTCCACTCAAGACGGATACTACTTGCCGAACGCGTGGTCATCCCTGAAATCCTTCAACGGCGAGTGCTAAAGCAGCTTCACAGTGGACACCCTGAGTCGTGCGAATGAAGGCTCTGCAAACAGTTAGGTCTGTTGGCCAGAAATCGATAAACCTGTCGAAAATAACGGTCAAACGTTGCCCAAAATGTGCATGTGTCGCTGAGCCTCCGGTCGAGACAACGCTTGCATCCTGGCCACTTCCCGAGAAACCGTGGGCCAGAATTCACTTCGATTACGCCGGACCTTACAAGGCACCTACTTTCTGGGTAATTGTCGGTTTATCCTAAAATGACCTGGAATTTTCCAAACGGATATAGAACAACCAATTGCAGAGCCACCATCGCTATTCTACGAAAAGTATTCGCAAGATACGGGATGCCCGGAAACGCTCGTACCCGACAACGGCAGTCAATTAGCATCTGCTGATTTGCATGATTTTTGTCAAAAATGGAATCCTGCACATATATCATATCCGGTATCGTATCATCCCCCAATCCAATGCACAAGCTGAAAGGTTCGTAGATACTTTCAAACGGACAACTTCCAAGCTCAAAGGAGAAGGTAATACCTCCAAAATACTGGAAAAGTTCCCGCTTTACCTACCGCTCCACCCCGTACCCCACTCTCCAAAAAGGATTCAAAAACATTCAGCGGAAATCTTCATGGGACGAAAAATCCGCACAAATCTATCCTTGCTGAAAACCACCAGACAAACGAGGAGGATTGGTGAACGAATCTATGGAGCTCCAGTTGATCAACTACCACAGCGCCAAACGCCGCATCTTCAACGTTGCATCCCCTGTTTTCGCACGAAACCGCGAAAGAAACCGAATGGATCAGTAGCATCGTTCTTCAAATCGCATCGGACACTTTCTTTACAAGCGTCGCCGTTGGAAACGAAGTATGGACCAGGCACAGCAATCAACCCAGAATTCCGTTTTCCACCCGTGGTATGTGAACGGCAAATAGATATGAACACGTTATTCGAAGAACTTATCTGACGGACCGGTTCGACACAAAGATGGTTTCTGCGACGCGTGCCTGACGCCGGCAACCACATCGACACAATGATCGACCACGAGATCAAACTACGCCAAGGTTTCGGTCAGATGAACAGATTTTCAAAGTCTCTAGTATCGATTGCGGTCAATAACCATGCTTTCATTGGTTTTTCCACGATAGCAGTAGACGGTTTCTCAAAGCGCCATTGTTTTTCAAGTGAACAGCGCATCTGATATGACGATTATCAACGTGAAGACATGGAACCCTCATGGACAAACAGTCGCAGTTCTATATCAAACTTCCACCCTCGATGCTCACAGCGCCTCTGGCGACCGCATTCAATTCATTGGTGAACGACAATGCACCTACACGTTCAATGGTATCGCTCTAGCTGATGGATACATACTATGCGAAGCCATATTAACAAATCAGACGCGATTCAGGATTATTAATCGCACCCACGACGATGTCGCTACCCGACCAAGAAAATCAACCACACGTCTCAACAAATTATGATCATTTTCGGTATAGTATATGTTTTTGTTCTTTTGAAAAAGCGAGATGTTGTATCAGATTTGATCTTCTGGGTCAGTCGACTGTATGCACTGGCACTCGATCAATGACAAAAAGAATCTTTTTTTTCAACGATACTGGAATGAGGTCTTCTGGCATCCTGGCGGTACCTTAATTAAGCAACGCGATGCATACGGCCTTTTCTGATCCAGATTCGCATATCGGTGAGAAATTACTGCTCCCAATTCATAGTTAGAAGCATCGGCGGTGACTACTTCAGATTAGAATACTGAAGGTGCTAAGATGGGAATAAACGTTGAAATTTATCTTTCTCGAATCTTTGTTGAAGTTTGTCGTATTGTAGAAGACCATTCAAACTTGGTGTGCTTGGATCAATCTAAGCGCATCGAGAGGTGCACGCAGATAACTCTTTAAAGTCTCCTTGACGAAATTACGCCATAGCCAAATAGCTGTGTAGTCCGAGAAGATGACCAAGCACCAGTAATATCCTTGGGAGCTGGTATATTTTGGATACTTTCGATATCTTCTAACGTATTCGAAGCGTCGACCGTTTTGTTGACGATAAATATAGCCGAGGTAGTTTATGGAAGTTGCTGCGAAACGCCATTTTTCGAGCTTCACGTGCAAACCTTACTTTCGGCGATTTTCTTTAAAGACGGCATCCAGATTGTGCTGATGTTCTTCGGGCTGATCGTCCGAGCCACTATGACAATTATCCGCTTAAGCCGCGACTCCATTTAGACTGGCTAAAGTCGCGTCGATTAGTTGTTGAAATATTGCTGGCGACGACTTCACTCTGGAAGAAAGGCAGAGGATTAGTACTGCTAGAGTCCACGGTGGGTGTATGACCAGTAGTTCCTTTCTAATTTATCATCCATTTCTATCTGCAGGTATGCCTCGGCAAAATCGATGCGTGAAGTATTGATCGCCAGTTAGTGGAATCATGGTAGAAGTCTTCCATGTGCCTTTTTTGAATGATTCATCCATCGAATCATTTGCCGTTTTCTTGCCAATTGAATTGCCCATAAACACGAAAATCCCGTCCACGAATTCGAGATGCCGCCGGACACAATGCGGCGAGAGGGCGTAAAACCGCGCCTCACCTTCATCGACACTCTGATCGCCAGTCCGACGAAAGGATTGACGGGTCGAATCAGTTGGCCATTAAGTTCTTCTTGAACACGTTATTCGAGATATTAGAATGGACCGGTCACAAAGATGGTTCTGCGACCAAACTGACAAACAACCATCGACAATCGATCGACCACGAGATCAAACTACAAAGCAAGGTTTCCGAATCAGATGCGAGTTTTCAAAGTTCTAGCATCGATTGCGGCAATACCGCCGCTTCGCCACGATAGCAGTAGACGGAAAACCATTGTTTTCCAGTGAACAGTGCATCTGTCAGACGATTATCAACGAAGACAACCTCGGACAAACCGAGTCTACATTCACCCTCGATGCTCACAGCGCCTCTGGCGACCGCATTATTGGTGAACGACGAGGGGCACCTATCGTCCATCACTGGATGAGGATCGCCGCGACGCTGCTTTGGCGGGAAAATTGCGCGATCAATAGCCACTCCCATCGTTTTCCCGCGCGCATTTTTTCCGCCAAGCAGCGTCGCGGCGATCACTCATCCAGTGATGGAGGATACACGTGTCAATGGATCTCAGCTGATGGAATTGTATACTATCTGCTGACACCTTGCATTTATTTAGGATTATATGCAACTCCTCGTGACGATTGGTGAACCTGTACCAAGAAAATCTACCACACGTCTCAAGAATGACGCTTTTCTGGTATAGTATATGTTTTTGTTCTTTGAAACCTTGTATCGATTTGATCTTCTTAACTGTATACTCGCTGATCAATGACAAGCTTTTTTCGATCTGTTGAGGTTCTTCTCAGGCGGGTATCTCGGCGGGTATTAACGAACGCGATGCATACGGCCTTTTCTATCCAAAAGGCGATTAATACTGCTCCCAATTCATAGTTAGAAGCATCGGCGGTGATGATTTTGATTAGGTCGTAGTGTGCTAAGAGAAGGTCAAACGTTGAAATTTTCTTCGAACTTTGTTGAAGCTCGTCGCATTTAGAAGACCATTCAAACTTGGTGTGCTTGATCAGCGCATCGAGAGGCACGCAGATAAGGCTCATCTCCTTGACGAAATTGCCAGAGCTGAGTAGTCCGAGAAATGACCGCAAACCAGGTAATATCCTTTGGGAGCTGCATATTTTGGATACTTTGATCTTCCGTGGGTCTGGGCGTCGACCGTTTGTCGACGATAATCAAAGGTAGTTTATGGAAGTTGCTGCGAAACGCCAAGCTTCACGCAAACCACTTTCGGCGATTTTCTTAAAGACGGCATCCAGATTGTGCTGATGTTCTTCGGGTGACCAACCACTATGACACCATGGTCCGCGACTCCATTTAGACTGGCTAAAGTCGCGTCGATTAGTTGTTGAAATGTTGCTGGCGACGACTTCACTCTGAAAGCAGGGATTGTACTGCTAGAGTCCACGGTGGTATGACCAGTAGTTCCTTCAATTTATCATCCATTTCTATCTGCAGGTATGCCTCGGCAAAATCGATGCGTGAAGTATTGATCGCCAGTTAGTGTCGCGAAAATGTCTTCGGCAAGGGCGAACCCAACCTTCGGTGCGGGCACCGCCAGACATTGATGTTGGCTGCGAAACGGCCACAAAACATTCGGCCTGTGTACAGCAAACACGCCACGTCATCTGCGATCGCCGACCCCGTGCAAAAAATTGTTTGCGCACACGCCACAACATCACAACAACCACATCGACACCTTTACCCCCCCGGGCCACCGCTGTTGCCGATCGGGCGCCCGCAGTTCGGCGCGATCTCGTATCCACTGTTGCTATAGCAGCTCCACTTCATAGTCCTAGGGATATCACTAAACCGCAGTAGCTCTTCCGTACAGAGACCGTCCTTCTCTTGCTTCACTTCCTACTCCTTACCATTGGTTCTGCCTAACATTATGCGGGTACTACTCCTTACCATTGGTTCGCCCTTAACATTATACCCCCGGGTATAAGGAGCAAATCTGGGTACAAGCTTCCCGGACTTTGCAAAGCAAACCAGAAGCTTATACCTAAGAGCCCTTATACCCGGAGTATACCCGCTGACGAGCCTTCTGTAGAACACACTCCGCTGTTCCAGCCGGAAAAAGTAGCTCTTGCCAATGGCAATATCGCGACAAAAAAGCGCTATACAAATCGTGGCCAGGGATGTTTTTTTCTCCTGCGAAAATTCCAGGTAGTGTCTTTTTAGCCTCTATCTTTCAAAGTAGTTATACTGACTATTTCTAAAGCCCCGTCATCGTAGTACCCCCGGATAAATTGAGAAAAACCTCCCAAAAATTCATCATTATTACTTTTTCAAACGTATTCTTCTCCGAATCGCAAATTTCAGCCCCCTCCCCTATCACACAAATTAATACTTCTCGCTCCAATATTAACGTCAAAGGCATCTCCCGAAGTACTCGATAACTTTTCTTTACTTGGTATAAAAAGCGAAAACAATCAACAAACAACATTATAGAACGTGATCTTCCATTGAAATCAAATAACTGAACAAGAATTCATGCATAAATTCAATAAAATAATACCGGCTTGAGCAGAACAAAGCTAAAAATAATACAGGAAGTGAACAAAATAATGAGCGCATCTAACGCTAACAAGGCAGTGAACAGAGATTAAAAAAAGCAGAAACACTTCAATTCGACAGAGATCCTTTCTGTGAGAGCAATTTGCACCCAAAATCTAGCGAGAAATAACTACACGAAAATAGTACAGATTTCCTTCATTTATACTGGACGGCATTTCCGCTCGAGCTCGTCATGCATCCTTCATGAACAGCTTTCGCACAGGGACAACCTTTACTTTCTAAAAGGTTCTCGTACAAATTTCCAAGGAAATTTTAAGCCAAAAATCACGCAATGTCATGACATTTCTCACCGGTTTCAATTGAGACGTGCGTGTTTGAGCGTGTACTTTCTCACATCAGCTCTGAAAAAACTTCACATGTAACGGATAAGAAAAAGCGTATCTGGAACTTTCTAGACTTCGTTTAATCTCTTCCCATAGCAGTTGTTCTTGTGGAGAGTACTCTTTTGTTCATTTCACATGCCCCTTTGGGCGGCTAAGTTCTATCGTATGAAATTTAAGGAAAAGCAAAGGGTTACGTTTCTTGGTGTCGTCTCATAAACCTGGTCGTCAAAAAATTCCCGATTTGAAAGCTGTTGTGGTCCACCGTAAAAAATTCGCTTATCTACTCTGGAGAAAATTGCCGCATTAGTGCCGGGAAAATGCCGCGACCCTCGATTGTGTGCCGCGATATTTCCGCGCGACAGTACCGCAGCGGCTTCGTGATCAGACGATTTCGTTGCCGTGCCTTGAGCTTCGACATCGTCGTGATAGTACCGCAGCGTGGCTCCGCGGTAGAACCGCGTGGGCTCCGCGAGAGGATGCAGCAGAGAACCCGCGTGGAGTACGATGTACTGTTCTGTGTGGTGAAACGAAATTGTCGTCGGTTCATTCACACAAGTTTGAGGTACATTCCGTAATTCCTTGGGCGCAAGAAACGGAGGTGACTCCCCCCGTGGACCTTACCAGACAGGACGTAACAAATCCTCACAGGTGCGTATTTTTTGTTCTTAGGCCCCCTATTGTACAATTTGTAAATAACTCCATATGAGATACTCACCGAGAGCCGCGGCCCGACGCGTGATAAGGCAAGCAGTAAAAAGCTAGTTGCCTGGAAGCTGGAATGCCGCGGTCTTCACGTATTAAGTAAAATAAAATCAAGTGTTTCTTCCATATCACGCGTGATTTCTTTTGCTTTGCAAATGTTCTACGGATAAGCTCGCTCATACAATAATGCGATCTCCTCGTTTTGCACAACTCTTATCAATAGTTGGTTCAAACTCGACTGCCAAATCATACTTTCAACTATTTCACTTCATTTCCTCAAAAGAAAAAACAAATTATTCTACGCCAAATCGAAATTCTCAGGAATATTTCAAAAACTTTTTTCATTTTTTTTATTTCTTTCCCTTTTTTAATGGAGTAAATTTCTAAGTTTTCAGAAAAAATTGGTTGCATGCCAAATCTTTACTTTTGCCAGGAAACTAAACTTTCAGGAATTTCATTTATTTTTCCTGAAGAGTTCCGTTTTTAACATGATTTATGCCTGGTGGTGTTAACTCAAACTGAAACCGCTCATGTACTCTGCACGTTTTCTATGACGTCCTGCACACTCCCACTAATATCACTGAAAACTTTCATGATGACGTCCTGCAGACTAACAATTAGTGGGGTCCCACAAACTTTCTACGGCGTTCTGCGCACTTCCATTTGGGTCCCGCACACTTCCTGTATGGCGTCCGGCGCACTCTTATTTGGGTCCACACACACACGTTCTGCGGCGTCTGGCGCACTCTCATTTGGGTCCCACACACTTTCCACGGCGTCCAGCGCACTCTTATTTCTGGGTCCCACATACGTTCTGTACGGCGTCTTGCGCATTCTCACTGGGGTCCCGGACACTTTCTACAGGCGTTGTGCGGCGCATCTCCTGAGTCACACCGTGCGGCGTTCCGGAAGAAGTGCTTCTAAGATCCCACCGTATTGATTCAAGTGTTGCATTGTTTCAGGAGCGTTCAATCCTGGGCAAAAGTCTATCAGTAGCGGTGTTTATTTCATCATTTAATTTTTATTGAATGAGTAAATGTCGGATGGTTTATAATAACATGTTTACGTGTTTTGTTTTATTTGACCTTCAATTTTGAGGAAACCCGGCAAAAATTGAGCTACCAACTACAAATTTTGGCAGGAGATAGGTGCAATCATAACCAACTTTTCTGGCCAAAAATGAGCTTCTTAGCTCAACAATAAGTGTTCCAACAAGATCGTGAACGCCGACTGAAAAAAAGGGGATGATCCCTTTTTCGACCAGAAATCACGTGGTTTTGGCATTTTTCTTGAACACCAGGTATCCGTTTCCAAACCATTTTTTGAACACTTATTTAGCATTTTGAATTCTATTAAGTGAAAAAGATCGGCGTCTCTGCGTTCACTCTAAAACTCCCTTTGATACTGAGATGGCAGGTTTGCGCGTGAGTGGCGAGTCAAAGCCAAATCTGGTGAGCGCTTCGGCGCTCACCACAATTCGCGAAAGGAGTTCTGCAACACTTCTAAACTAACTCCCATCCCAGACGTCCTACCCACAAAGCTATCCCTACACGCGCTTCCCGGACGTTCACACCCTTTCGATGACGTCTTAGCCAACGTCCCAGATGTTCCAGCAGCCTTTTTTCCGAAGTCGTGTACACCTCTTCTCGTCCCAGTTGTTCCAGCACCCTTTCTTCGAAGGCGTGTACAAGTTCTTTGCACCCTTTCCTAATCGTGCTTCAAAATTATGAAGCCGTTCATGAATCTCTTCGACGTTTTGCGGGTTCATCTCCCTTGACATCCTGTGCATCCCTTTTCACACTTCTGCACCCTCTTCTCTACGTCTTGTGCTCCTTTCCAGACCCTGCACATTTCTCCCCAATGCACGTTGTTTCCGAGGTTCTGCTCGTTTGCTAGATGCCCTTACTCACTTCTAGAGGCCATCTCCGTGCGGAATGCTTGGCTAGAAAAAATTGTTACCGGAACAACGAGAACAGATATCCCTTTACCCTCTTACACAGTCACCGAGGAGCCTTCCGAACATGCACCAAACTACATTACACTCTGCTAAAGAATTCGATTGAACGCAAACTCACAATGCTCCTTCTGTAGAGCTTGTCTGACCAACACGGACCATGTCGTGCGAGCTTTTTGCCTATCAGAAAACACGGCTACTCTTTCGCGTCATCAGTGGATCCCAGCATCAGCCACAATATCTACAAAAGTGATGTATATGGTCATATATATATACATATATCTCAAAAAACTTTGCAATAGCTAAGAGATTAACCAAATATTACATGCACTCACTTGAGTTGGACTTTCTTGTAGTAACTTCTCCACCGGCTGCGACAATTCATCGGCCCCAAGGCGCATAGCATCCAAACACGCGCCTATAATGGCTATGCTATTACATACTTCTCGCCGCCCAAAAAGTCGATCAAGGAACAATGAAAAAGACCACAATTGTATCTTAACGCGTGAAAGATGTAAACCATACCGACAAAGGGTTTCAACAATCTCCTCACAGGTACGTCAATGAGGTTCGCATCCTTTGCACACTTGCTGTACAGTCGGCATGAATACTTCTTAACAGCTTCTTCAATAGGGGTACAGGCCTGTAAATTAGTACTTGCAAAATAAGATTGTACAGATCATCTGTCACGCGCCCTCTATGAAAAGTCGTGAAATTCGCTTTTATTTCATCGAGCGCGCTCGTGCGTGCTCCCACTCACTACGGCTGCCCTTGGGCTCACTCTTTCCTCCGCTCCACACAGACACTCACGCAGAAGGAACTAATTGCAAGGAAAATTCCTCTTTCTTTTTTCACAGTAGCCTATGTGTTCATTAGAGGCAGTGTTCACGATAATCTTCAATTTTGAGATTATTCGCCATATTTTTATTCGCTATATTGATTAAAGTGGGCCCCGTGGTAGAACTACAATGACCTAGAAATTGAGAAAAACGCACCAGAAGTACACACACGAAACTTCAAGTTTCACCCCGCCTCTCTAAGTATCACAGGTGTTTGTTGTGACAATGAAATGCTTTCGTAGACCCGTCCATTGCAATTCTCTAATCTTTATTGATCCATTTCTTTCCTTAGGGCCCGAACTAACTTCCTGCTTTGCATGAAATATTCTTAAATTTTTGATTGATTCCCAATTTTCCACCGAGTGACAACCACCATGAACATGTTCATCCAACGGGACAACTAGTCCATGTTATAGAATATTGTCATTGAAATACGACGTTTTTAATACGTTTCTAGGCGTTTCATCTTAATTTTGGTAATCACTTGGAGGAAAACGCATTGTTTGATGTGGAAAACTCGGGGACGAAAACCATCGTGAACACTGCCTTTGAACAAGCGGTGGCTTCATGTATACCTGGATCGAGATAGTGTCTCAGAAACTCGACACAACGCGCGTGACATGATCGGAAGGCAGGGGACGCTTTGAAGGTATCCATGATTGCATAACCGCATTGAGACTCATTATTTCCTGAAATAGTTCCTTCCATTTTGTGTCGTTGAACTTTTTATTTCTTTTTCTTCTTGTGTAATTTTCTGTGATTAATACTACACCGTTCACCCTACAGATGAGCCCAGGACACTGCCAGAGTGCAATCCTCTCTAAAAAACAACACTCAAGAAAATTTACCTCCAAAGCTGTTAAGCCCCTCTGCTCCAATACTTTCCAACTTTTTTAGAAAAAAAAAATTATGTCTTCATTGTCCCACAAAACCGTAATCGTGCGCTCCTGCGTGTGTTCCTATTCACTCCGACTGCCCCTGTTATAAAAAGATGTCCTGTCATAAAAAGGTTTAATTATTTGCTTTGAAGTGAAAAAAATACCTTGAATGGGGGAATGCTTGGAATAAGCCAAAAGACTGCGCAGATTTTCATACGTGAGACAGAGTCTCCTCTGGCAAGAAGCCGGATGCGCATTTTTCGTTAGCGCGGACGCTGCTCTACTGACTGACTTTCTGATGTTGCTGTTATTAACCAAAAAGAGAGTCGATCTAAAAAAACAATGATTAAGTTGCAGTACTTATTCACAAGAACATGAACATAATAAAGTCCCCTTTACCGAGGCAAGAGCAACTCCAACTTAGTATGTCTGTTTGTATGGAAATAATCTCCCTACAAGACTACTAACGACGACATCTGTTGAATTCGGTAGACCCGCAAAGATCGGTTCGCAGTCTCTTCACTTCGTTTATGTTGACTCCTGACGTCTTTGAGTCTTTCGGCTATGAAGTTCTAAAGCAACCTTTTAACAGTCAAAAAACCCGAAATATTCCAGCCTAAAATTGCACGAATTGCTGGCTTTAACAAACGCGACGATCGCAATCTTCTGGATCTCTTCTTTTTAATTAGTTATCGATTGGTTTTGTATCCGATATGAGCTGTTTTGGGATTGAAAAATGGATTTGGAATTTAGTGAGAAACTAAATGGTGAAAGATCTTTCGGAACGGTATCGATCACTCGAAATAACGACGTACTTTTTGAAAGTACGGTAAGCTCTAAATAGTCAATCTACCCGCTCCAATCCGCAAGCCTGATTTATATACTAGTTAGATTCTAAACGGGTCTTGACGTCTACAACATGCGTCACTATCTCGGCGCATCACACAGTGCTAAATACACGCTCGAGTCTGCGAAAGTTCAGCAAGCGCTCTGCAATATGAATCACTGACATGGTACTTTCAGCTCCTGTATCGTGATGGGATGCAGCAATCTTCCGAATTTGCCAGAGAACCCACAGATCCTTCTTTCTCTACTCAACGCACGAGCCTTTTTCTGAAAATTACGTTGGACACTCGGACATTCTGGAGATTCCCATTCGGACATTCTGGCGTTTCTAACGCGCGCATTGAACCAAATCCCATTTCGACCTGTGCGGGGCAAACGGCAGAGTCCCCCCGCTTTGGCCATTCCGGTCTGTGTTCAGCGCCTGCCAAACCTCAGATTCCGCCGTTTGGCCGGCGATGACGTCACTGCTGCAGAGAGGCTCGGTGTTGCGCGTTCGTACACAATTTGACAGGGCATCAACTCGTTTGATCTGCGAAATCACGTTATCGATGACTCCACAATTGACCAGGCCCGTATCAGCAGCAGAGCACGTATATAAGGGGCCTCATCCCAGAGAGAGCGCAGTCATGGCCTTTCGGGGCCGATCCTGGAAGAAAGTGGCTACGGAATCACTCTCTTCTGGACGGCGATTTTGACCGCTGAAGGGTCCTCCCCCGTCCTCAGCGAGGAAGCTCCACTCGCGGTCGACCGTGGCGTGGATGATGTCCCCTGTCGCGGAGCGCGGTGGGGTGACTCCCTCACGAGGGCCGCGACATGAACCGTGTCCTTGTTGGGAGACCCAGCTCCTATTGAGAATGATGGGACGCCGCCCCTAGCGCCACGTGCTTCTATAATAGGAACTGATGACCTCCTTTGCCGTTGCAAATCTAATTTAGCATGGTCCGAAACCTGCAAACGGCAGTGAATCGCAGGATATCGCGCGGGCGGAATCGAACATGATCGAAACCTGCAAACAGCAGTGAATCGCCGATTATAGCGGGGCAAACGGTGGATATGGGGCACCCGCTTTGCCCCATGTTTTTCCGTTTCTAATGGGAGCGGTTCAGGTTATGACCTCGCGTTTTGCTGCGCGTTACAAACCCCACAATGCCTGAGCAGCAGGGGCCGTACCCAGCCGTGTCAGACAAAGCTGGTTGAGTACATAGGAAATTGCAAAGAGCATACCTTTTGAAAAATCGATGAAGGTATCGTCATCGTGAGTAGAGAGCGCCTTTTTACGAGGGGCGTCCGTTCCGCCTGGAGTTCTCTGGCATCTTCCGCGAGGAGTCCTCTCTTCGGGAGGTGTAGTTTTCTCCCCCTTTGCCCGAAGGGTATATCTTGCTCGAGATGCGTTTTTCATATTAGGCGCGTCTGAAAACGGAAAAAAAAATATATTCGGAAATGACTGAAAGTTGAGAAATAAAAACAATATTAAGAATACACAAAGGGCTAGTTAACCTAAGGACGTGTATGTGGGCGGATATCCAACATCGTAGTCAACAGAAGGCCCATTATGCTGCACACGACACTCAGGGATTATAGTCCATTGAGTAGCGTCTCAATTTTCAATCAGACTAAAACACATTAAGAATTTCAAATTGTGAAATATGATCACAAGTGAAATACGTTGAAGCATTAAACAATATGTGGACAGCCCACCACGTCAATTCAAGTATGGAATATGTGTATCTAAAAAGAAGATTCATCAATTCTTCAGCTCTCACGTGTATAAGAAAGGAAACGGTAATCTAAATGGAATCCTCACGGGGACAGAACACGTATTATATTCGTAGGGCTTGAAGCTATAAAAACAAGAAAACAACGACAATGTAAAAATGACACTATGAGCACTGGCGAAAGGGAGGAAGTTAATAAAATTAACAGAAAAAGTATATCCGAGAAAAACTGTCATGCCAAATGGAACTCCTACCCTTTCAAAGGGTTGATACCATAGAAAAAAATCATGAAAGAATTTGACGTGATGTTTCCCCACTGCTAGTCCGAGCGAGTGGAAAATCGCGAGAATAGGTGAGAGACGGAAAGTGTGAATAGCTGAACAGCTAATTAAAAATGAGCTCGAAAAAGAAGGCGGGTGCAGATATAGACTTTGGATGTGTATTGAAACACATACATAAATGATCATCATCTCAACCTCGCGACGAGCCAAAAAATAAACAGATCTGGGAGTAATGCTCTAGATATGGGTGGACAGTAAAGATGAGATTGCAAAACTATATTCTCAAGTGAAACAAACATTGCATTGTGGAAATGGGCAGTTACAACAGGAGAAATAATGCGGAATGCAGGTCGTAGTCTTAAACGAGTGCTGGTTACACGTTTAGAAGAGATCTATTACAAAGTGTCAATGCGGGTCAACGTATTCAAAGGCACGCGTTCTCATCGGGTGACCAATGTTGGCTGCGATGCTATTTTGGAGCGACAAGAATGGTTTTTCTGTTACAAACTCATCGAGCAAAACAGAGCAAGTGCTGTTAAGCTAGGTCACTGATAAAGAAGGGCACAACTGTGCCAAAAAACTGTTTCTCTTCCCAGCTGAAGACAGACGGCAGTCTTGCCTGCTATCGCTGTTTTGCCTCCAATAGTGTTTGGAGGAGAAATTGGCATTTCGGAATTCCCCTCTACATAATCTCGAGCTGAAAAAAGAGCTTTGAGAGAAACTAAAATTTTGAGGTGTAAGCCGCATACCTCAGAATATATTCGGAGGAACTTTGGCGAATGAAAACCAGATGCTCCCTCTTGACTCTAGAGAATGCGATCAATGAGCGCTTAGGAATATACCAGCTTGAGTTGAGCACGATTTAGACAGGAAACCTGTTGCCAGCTTCATTCGCTACCTTACGGCGTAAATCTTGTAAATCCACATCACCGCTGGTATCCGCTTCAACGTCCAAAGCCAGGATCAATTCTTTCGCAAGACAAAAACTAAACAGCATTGCGTAAATATAGCTTCTAAACAGCGCTTCAAACGTTGACTAGGACGTCGCTTTTTATCAGACCCAAAAAAAGATTACTTTTTCACAATGCTCTCTTCGCAGTTTGTCGTCGACTGCATAATTCGTAATTGAAGCCTTCTGTGGACGCTTTCGAACCCAGAGGAAGTCCAGTGGAAGACGGACCGCCATACTCATTAAGATCTTCCAATATGGAATGATCGAGAAAACACTGAAAGGTAAGAGAACCGTCGATCGATGACCTATGTGGAATTGACATAGCGCAAGCTCAGAAACATTACGTTACTTCCATGTATGCGTCAATGACGATGTCTCTGAGTTGTTGTGAGCCCTTTCTATGAATGGTATATTCGGAGAAGTGTGGACGAAAATCCTATTTGTGAGACTTGGAGAAGGCACAGTCCAAGCTCGAAGGCGACGAAACTTGAGAGACTTCATAACATAATTGTGATGAGGGTCATCACATGTAATGCCAGCAACGCTAAGTGACAGCTCTCGATACCTCTGGATGAGCGGGATATAGGGAGAAGCCAAGCCTGAAGCGCGCCTACAGCAAGGATCCGCATTGGCCTGCCCCTAGAGTCATCCCTTTGAGCTCCAACAATGACTAAATGAACGAAGGGCTCTCGATGGATAACTACGTTTTTTGCTTTCATTGGCAGCCTCTCTTGGCTAAGTTCGCTCGCAAAAATCGGTTGGGTGAGTGATGGAAAAGCTTTAGGCAACTTGTGCAGCTACATTTTGTGCAATTTTCAGGAGTCATGTCACCGTGCACAGGGAGTCAACGATTCCAGAGGCATCATTGGTATCAGGGTGGGACCGTGTCTTCTCAAGATGAATGAGAAAACAGCAAAAGCGATTTCGAGGTTGAACTGTGCCTTTTAAGCAGCATTACCGTACGCGAATCTTTCTACACTTAGCTAGTACTGATGAGCAATGTCACGACAGATTCCAGAAACACTCGAACCGTCGACAAAAGATTTGCACTACGATAATTACTTCCGCATGAACAAGGAGGGTGTGCTAATCTAAGGCAGCGTCCACAGCTTGGGCGGGGAGCCATTGATAAAACCGATGGGTTTCGTGAACACATCGATTCGTTAGCCGCACAAGGGCGCTCGCTCTTGCGCGCTTATGACGCTCCATGAAGGAAGTAGCAAGTTTCAAGCATACTGCTCCATCAGTGAAGTATGCGTGGCCTCGTAACTTCTGCCCTTGTTTTTATACTTCAACCTCGACTATCACAAAGCGGAGATTTATGATCCAGTCAACGTGCTGTATCAAGTTCAACTCCTCCAGTCAAGCCTTGCCAATCGAATCCAGCCGAGGCAAGGGCTGTTTGCCCCGTGTTCGTTTCTGCGAACTGCGGCCATCAGAGTTGGGTTGAGGGAAGAGCGATGGTGAGAGCAGAATATACAGAGCAAGCACGCTCTTAGCTTGTATGGACGCTGCCGGATTTCGACAAAACCATCGTGACCCATCCCCTCCCCTTCATCATGCATGCGACGGCCTTTGCAAATAACGACTAAGTATGATCAATACATATTACAGTGACCTAAAGGGAAGATCACACTTACATGTAGTTTGAGCGGTGTGATGAGGTCCTCAGAAATATAATGCCATAGAGAAACTTCCATGCAATGAGCTATGAGACTTCTTATAGCATGGACTTCCGCAGATGAAAAGTCGCGGCTTCTCTCCAGAAGGCGTATCAGAATCCAATAAGAAAAGCACTCCAACACTTACAACCGGATCTTTCCCAAACAATCCATAGAAGCGACACAAGTTGGGAATAGCAAAAACGAAATCTGAAAATATAAAGGGAAAAAATAAAGCATTTGTATGGTAATTCCCAATGTCCCCGCGCTGAATCACTGAAAAATCGAGACAAAACGTTCCAGCGTTCTTATGCAATGCTTCATTTGGCAACATTACCCCGTCCCTTCTCCGCAGCAGTACACTTCGATACAGATCTTCGATGCCTACAAAAGATGGAACTTCGAGGGCATAACAGTAGTTGACGGTCCTCTTCGCAACGCTTCCGGAAATCGCTCTCACGTCCTCTCAGCACGAATCTTCAACGCTGGCACAATATTACATTTGTAGCTTTGAAAACATCGCTGAATTGAAATATCATCACAAACCAATGAAACCGCATAGATATAGATAACGTGGCAATACCTTTGAACAGGTCACATGTGATTCCTTCCAAGACACAATGTGGAGGGCATCGGGGCGATATTTATCAAACCGTTATGAAAGTTCATGACACTTCTCCATCCTGGAATGATTTCCGCTGCGTTGGAACGTCATACACAAGGAGGCGCTCAAGCCTCCTGCTCTCCACGCTTCCTCCTAAACCAACCAACGTGCAATCCATTCCTCTGATTGTTGCAGTCCTCCACAATCGGTTTCATATGTCCTTCTTGCTGGTCCTCGCGTCGAGCCGACGCGATTCAAAGAAAGATCACACGCCTCCCTTTTCTTTTGAAGGAAAAATTGCACATGTGACACCCATTAACAGATTGCCAACGCGGGCACTTGAACAAAGACTGCATACCCTGAACAAATATATGATTTAATCAGGCGTGCAGATTTGCCCCCTATATACTGCAACACACCAATAATCTGCTACACTTTTTCTGTATACCCATCGTGCTCCTTCTTCTTCTTTCGCCTTTCTATGCTCCTAGTAATCTTGCTTCTGGCAAGGAAAACTACTATTTCATCCTGATTCCCAAGGCCCTTCTTCCAACTTGAAGTATGTACAACATTGGTGGGGTCCTGCACACAACTTGAGATCTCTGCGCTGTCCTACCGCTCGTTGTCCCGCGGTACAATAACCGCTGAACTCTGGTAAGCTATACTACAGAATACGTAGGCGTGGTCAACGTATCAGGCCTACGCATAGCTTCAGAAGTGTCATGCATGGAAGCGCTACAAAGTACTGCAAACTTTCGTAAATCCGTGACGTCCCCACGTCACAATTAGTTGGCGACAAATAACCATTATTGATAGGCATCACTTCAGATATCTCTTCATTGGAGACCTTCCAGTCTTCATTTACCTGCCCTTATGTAGAGTTCCCTTCCTCCTTGAAACCTGAGGCCGTGAAAAATGCATCGACTTTCCGTCCGCCTCGCCTTCTCTCTCCCTTACCAACCACCGCCAAGTCGTTTCCATCTTCACTGAGTTCACTGAAACTCAGAAGAAAGAAAGATGCGAAGTGGAGGTCCCTTCAATTCAAAACGAGTGCTGTCTGCATGTTTGAAGAATCGATCACACGCGTCAATTCGGAGCAGTGTATTCAATGCACGCTTTCCCATCGAGTGGCCGGGATGGCTTGGGCAAATTGCATGGATGCTCTTTTTTGAGCAATCGAGGCAACGCTTTTTAAAAACATATTAATTGAGCGGCAAAGAACAGTTGCTGCTTGCTAAGTCACAGCAATTAAAGAGAAGACCGTAAACTGTTGGAGACAGAATTTGCCTGCTGTTGTTCTGTTTCCAGTACTGCATGGAAAAGAACACATCACTTCCTCTACACAGAGAAAAACAGCTGGAATTCGCTTCGACAGCAAGCCAAAAGTTTTGAGCTCACGTAAGCCACACACCTGAGGCTGTATCCGGAGGAACGTTCCCGGAGGAAAACACGACGCTCATTTTGTCCCTAATGTCAATGAGCGCTTAGGGAAACACCAGGTGGAGTTAAGCGCGACTCCGATGGGTAGACCGTTTTCTCCGTCATTCGCCACCTTACGGCGCAGATCCCGCAAATCCACATCACTGCCCTCCTTTCCGTTGTTACACGTTTCCGATGTTAGTTTGCCTCCCAACCGCACGAGATCAGAGATCAGATCGGAGTGTGGGTTGGATGGAGCCTAAGACTTAGAATGCTCATGATGGTAGTGTTGCCAGGAAGCCGGCCGAATCCGCCGTCCGAACAGGGCATAAATAGAAGCCGGCAGTCCGGCGTTCTGGTAAAGAATACTTGAATAAATTGAAAGAAATAACCGAAGGCAAGTTCACTTACAGCAAAATCGATTACAGCATTCTTCAATACAGGATAGCACTTCCAAATACGACTCTGGCCATCAATTACCTCCAGACCGTTTACACTCAGTTGTCTCCACTTTTCTTTGACACTGTAATATCACACACAATGAGTCACATAGTCTGCTTTTATTTCAATTGTAACCATAAAAACACTGACCGAGAGAACAGATCCGTAAATATGGAGTCTTTCGGGGTTCTGTGTATGAAAAGAACGCTTCCGAAAATGATATTCTCATACTTGTTTTTTTCGGCGAAGGGCAAACCCTCTAATCGAAAGTACACGGGCCATGCCTCAGCTCTGTAAAACTTTGTTTGAGCTGCATGTAAGTGTTCAAATTGATCACACCGTGAACCTTGACAACTTAGTGAACTTCACTCCGTCCACGCTCAGAGTGAGCACGATCGCTATTCTTCTTCTCCGGAACTCGCTGGCACTTTCGATGTCCTCTTTGTATTTCGGGAAATCAGAGGTGTTTGCTCTACGGCGAGTACCACCCTTAAACTTCATATCCTTGCATATGCAGCGACAACTGATGCATGCAGTGGAACGCACCATATGGATCGATTCGTGAATCGACACTAGGTGGTCGATGGTGCTTCTCAAAATCAACTCCAACTGTGGAGTAACTCATGGAATGAATTGTGATTCTTTGCCATTACGGTTCGTCTCACGCTCATCCTGGAACGGTCCAACAAATATTTGTCATCCGGGTGCGTAATAAGAGGCAGCCTGCAGCACCGAACATGCCCATTCAGAGGACAACCATCACTACGGCAAACGGCGATGTTGCTAAGTAGAGGACGTTGACATGAGTTGCAATAGTAAAATTTTTGAAAGTCATATGGATCGAAAATGCGAGCGAATAACATTCGTAATTCGGAAGAGAGCTGAAGTTCTGAGAATCACGTCAGAAGAACTGCATTAGGATCAATGAACGGAAACTCCCAAACTGGTATGACTGCTGCACCGGGGGCGCCCATTCTGCAGAGAACTTCAAGATGTTTTGTCATTTCCTTTGACACGCCGAAGTGGGATATGAAGTTTGCAACGTATATTAAGCGTGGATACGAATCTAAAAAACTTCATACTCTGCCCCGGTCATATTTGAAAATGAACGTCGACATGTTCTGCTTGTAGAGAATTGAAAACGCGCATGAATCCTTTTTTTTAGAAAATGCGGCTGCGTTTCTGTAAATTGCTCAGCAAATAGCTATTTTGCCAAAAACTGGGTGGTGAAGCAATAAAGTAGAATCAGAAAGCAAATACTTGGGGACAAGGCAAAGACTCAGAGTGCACAAAAGAGGTTGAGCACACGCATCCTCAGAGGGCTGGAGCTCGTCACCAGAAAGCGCACGTCAGTCGGCACGAAACTCTCCGCGCGGGCAGCAAAAGAAGTAGTAGCGGGTGGAGAGCACTGCATGGTGGTGAGTGCTCGTAACCCACTGCCCCTAGTTTGGTGGCGCCACATCGCACTGTTCGTGCGACGACCGATGCTGTTGCTCCGATGCTGGTCCCGCCGCGATTTGAGCTAATTTCCATTCTTGTCGCTCATGACAGCGACAAAGTATACCATACCCCTGAGACTGCGGTACGAGCGCAGCGGGAGCTTTCAAAGTGAAAGCCGATTTTTTTGGCCGCACCATTTTTTTCTGAGAAACGCCCGAACGAATTGTCCGACTAATGCCTGCGCGAGGTGCTAAGTACCACGAGTCGTCACGTTCCGACTAATCGGCGCACTTTACCCACTGCTAGAATCTGCTAATGATAGGCTTTTGATGCCAGATTGAGAACAAACAAGAAAACCGATTACAGTACCCTGGAAGCTCTCAAAATCAATGCATTTATTTGCATAACTTGACGAAAATTTTGTGGGACTGTTTTTCTTGAACACGATCCACTCTAAATTCTCATAACTGATTTAGGTAGGAAGAAGGCATCTAAAAAAACAACGGGTGAGTGAACTCGAAACATGCGGGCATATACGGTTTGAATGCATGGTCGATCATCTCTACGTGCACTCCAATTAATATTCGACTTCTCGTATATTTTTCAAACACTGCAGGAATGAGTTGTGGATAACATACACTCGCCATGGATCCTAGGATCCATGCCGAGTGTATGTGTATGTATGGGAAAGTACGTATGTGTATATATATGGGAATTCTTTGGGTGATTCGAGAATTTTCTGATCTATTGAAGCTCGTAAGTGCTAACATCGTCATGAATTCTAATGAGACTTTGCGTTCCCCATTGAAGGCTGGCGCAAACTTGGTGCACCTATGTTTTGGCCTATGGCACCGAGTTTGCGTCAGCCTTCTATAGGGAACGCAAAGTATCAGTAGGATCGGGTGGCGGCCATATGGCGAGCCCTTCGGCTTAATCCGTTTGCACGCCTCTCATGGGGGTCGCAAATAAATTGCGCGTGGTGTATTCACACACAGTACGCGATCCTTTATGCGCATTTCTATTAATTGTGCCCAAACAGGTGATATTCCAGGATATGCTAAATCTCTCATCACTCAACTTCACTTCATCGGAGTTTCATGTAGTAGATAGAGTTTCATATCGGAAACGTGAAGCCATTTTCTAGATGTACCGTTTCAACTAACTTCCCGATGATAGCGCGACGTCTCCGGCGAGGAACTGTGAACGGGGTGTTCGAAAAAATTCTCTCGTATTCGAGTCAAAACCTACAAGCGGGGTTACTTAGGGCGCTAAACACAAATCTGGACCTAGTTGCAGCTAGGCTCAGGATTGCTGTGGGTTACGGTAGCCATATTGCCTTTAACCTAGCTTTATCTACCTTATTGTTTCGAGAATCGAAAAATGGACCTCAAATTCGTGTTCGGCGTCCCAAATAACACCCATAGAATTTTTTTTAGCCAAATTTAAGACTTTTACAAAGCTACCGTATACCCACCGCCGCCTACCGTGATCTAGCGGAGATCGATAAACGGGTTGCAGATTCGTTTTCAGCACTCCAAAAAACCCCACAAAAAATTTTGGGCCTCACCTAACGAACATTCTGGAAATTTGAGTAATGAGGGAATTAACACATACTGAAAAATCAGCTGTTCCAGCAAAATTTATAGAAATGCGCGTGAAGGGTCGTGTATTGATTGCGACTACACTACGCGCAATTTATCTGACGCCGGAATCCCATGAGAGCTCCAACATTTCAGAAAGGACTTTTCTGGTATAGAATAAAGGAATGAAACCCGGTGTAATTGAGAAAGGCGAAGGCCACTTGCTCCAGCAATTCAGTGATTTCATAACTGGGGAACCAGAGCAAGGAAGTGTCCGATGTCGGATAATCAAGAGTTTCTGAGAATTCAAACTGGGTAACCGCACCTGAGCTTTAACATTTTTGAAACTTTGTTGCAAAAACATTGGCTCTAGATTCATTTAACGTGATTGCTTCACCATCTAAATCAACAAGGCTACTCAATGTGTGCTCATCAGATAGCCTAGATCTGATATATTTGAATAAACCGTTTTTACTTCTAGACTCGGCAAGTTTACGCTCGAAGTACAAATGGTATTTGAACAGGGCCTTTTCAGTTTTGCTGTTAAATGCCCAATAACTGTCCCAAGACTCTGAAATGTTCGTGGAGACTACCACATCCTAGAGCGAATCACGCTGCAGCATCATAGATTTCAAATACGATGGCAAATGGAGACTTCCAGGAGACTTTCTGACAGTCGGGACGAACAGATCTATAGAATGTTGTAGGACAGCTATAATTAACTCGTACATGTCATCCACTGTTGACAAAAGGGGGAGAAACATCCCAGCCAATCTACACTGCTCAAATATGCACAGATTTTGTCATAATTGCCAGGTTTATAATCTTTAAGAAAACAGAATGGGTTTCTTGTTCTCAGTATGCAAAGTTCAAACCTCACCGCGGCGTAGTCGCTAGACCCTACAGACGAAACAACAGAGATCTGTTTAAGAAGTTGTTTGTCATTGCAAAAACCACATCGAGCTATGAATCACCCCTAGTGGGGGAAGTTACTTTTTGCTCCAAATCATGCGTCCGACATGGTTGAAGAAAAGCTTCAGAAACACCACATATTTCCGCATTAACAGTTCACCATTTTACATCGGGGTAGTTAAAGTCGCCAAGCAAGAAGCAAGAAAGTGGCCCCTAGGGAGGTACAGAAATCACTTATAACCTTATTGAGAGTATATGAATTGGCTGAATTACAGTGAGGAGTGCGATATACCAAGATAAAGCGGAGAGGGTATTCCAGTACAAAGACATCACAGACAAGAACCTCATATTCATTTTTGACAGATTCATGAAAAAATGAGTTTAGAGCCATAAGTTTTTCTCAACAGAACCACAATACCACAACTCTCCCACCACTCCTGCCACATCTCAAGCAATCGTAATTGGCAGCCGTTATGCCAAACAAGGGAGATAGTTCATTTTTTCGACTAAGCCACGATTCAGTATTAAAAACCATGTCGTAATTTTTAGTGAGAAGGGCGGCATTCAAAGCGTCGCGATTCTTAACCAGCGAACGTATATTGCAAAGAAGACAAGATATACATTTCTCTGGAATCCTAGGACTAATCAAAGTTCCCTGGCTGTCAGCAGAAGTTTCGACGGCCGGCACACTACACAAATGCGAGGAATTTACAAGCACAGAAGGATTACCTGAAGTACCAGCGGTTTGATCTGGCTCAACAACAACATTTGCGGAAGTAACTTGAGCTTGAACAGTGACAGGATTGGACTTGGATTTTCTGGGAGCGGCGAGGCGATCCCTTGCCGATTTTGAAAGCAAACGGCGAATGAACGCCCACGAAACAAGAAAAAGTCCTCCAGACTCGGCGCTTGGCTCAGAATTCTACCAACAGAAAATGTATTAGGCAAGACGACCTTAATGAGTCTAGCGTAGTCATAGAGAGTCAGCGGAATGCACTCAATCGAGAGGTGATCAAGAATTTTCTTAATACAGTCAAAATCATGAAAAGCCCTATTCAGAGCACTAGGATCAGAAGGTCCGGAGACCCCCGCAACAACAATGGATCTCCTACGCTCCTTCTCCTCACAACATTCCAATGAATCAACATGAGCGCAACATAAAGGAACAACCTTATTACAAGCTTTAAAACTATTCTGCCTACTGGAAGCGAATGCATTTTTAAGAGAACGAATTTCCTCTTGAAGGCGAGATTTTTTTCTCAATTTCAGATTTGAGACGCAGCCCTAATCCATGATTCTTAGAAAACAAATCATCAACAAGGTTCGACTTATCTAACAGATGACCGAGGACGGTCTCAAGGTGTGCTGGCAAACCAGCATCATTGACCATCATGTTGATCGAATCGCCCAGCAAAGATCCAGAAACGGCAGTTGCTTTAGGAGATTCTTGACAAAAACCCTTCGCAGGTCTACCCTAAATCACACGGGACGGCACCGGAGTTTCTTAAGCACTCATGACATCAAGGCAAATCAAGATAACCGGATCAGGTGGCAATGAATAAGACGATAAATTCCCCTGCTACTAGGAGTTTCGCTCAGTGAAGTTGATCTGGGCAGTTGATCTTGGTCGATGCAGAGTATCAATGACCAAATCGATCACGGCCGAGCGAAGAGAAACGCAACAAGTCGAGTTGAATAATACAATAGAGCTGGGGACGACTGGCGATGATGGATAGAAGATGAACAGACGATTAAAGACGAAAAAATAGCCAACTGAATGGCTCTGGCGATATGGAAGTATTGACGACACAGAGCAGAAGGAAAACGCCGCCGCCCGACAGGGGCGCAGTTGGCATGTGTCTTCCCGTTGTTGTGATTTTCTCCACCTGGCTGTTATTCAAGCTGTGTTTAAGTGTTTCTAATTTTTTTATCAATTCATAAGTCATTTGATATTGCGTTCTAATCGAAATCGGGGGTTGATCCGAAACTGTCTCGCTTTGCTTAAAACCCTTTGGTGGCTCAGTTGTGTGTGAAAGCGCATTGTGAATACTCTTTCCCCTATTCACAATGTCCTGCGGACGCCTTCTGCATCCCTACCCACAATCCAGGACATCGTGATGACGTCGTCTGAAGCCCTACCTTTTTTCCACAACCTCCTGCAAACGCCTCCTGGAGCTCTATGCAGTTTTCGCGGCGTCCCTATGACGTCATCAGATGCGCTGTTCACTTCCAATGACTTCATATGAAGCCCTATGCATTATCAACCACGTCCTGATGACGTTGTCTAAAGCCCTATTCACGCTCCTCGACGTCCTGTTGATGTTATCTGAGCCATTACCTACTTTTCCCGACGTCCTGCTCAGGGTTGAGCAGCGTTGTGACTGGTCACAATGAGGGATCGTAAAATTTTTTGAAATATGGAAAAAATGAAAATTTGTGGAGGGGTCGTAAAACTTTTGGAAAAAAATAGGATTTTTTCAATCCACATGGTAAGGTAAAACTAGGTAGGAATAGTCAGTCGCGTGCGAGTTGTATGCGTTTTCAACAATATAGAAGCAGATTATATATAGAGAAGCTGTTTAAAAACTTGACACTTTTTTGACAAAATTGACAATTTGACACTGACTAGGGCTTCAAAAAATTTTGGTCCCGTGGGGTCGTAAAATTGTGGAATTTTTTTTGAAAAAAAAAAGGAAAATAGGGGGTCGTAGCCGCGTCAAAAATCGCCACAACGGCCTGCTCAACCCTGGTCCTGCTGACGCCTTCTGATGACCAACCCACTTTTCACAACGTACTGCGGACGCTTACTACTTTTCTACTCACTTTCCGCGACGTTCTGATAGTCATCTGAAGGTCCACTCACCTACTTATAGATTTTTCGTCAGCCTGTCTACCTACCCACGTACCAACTTACCTGCCTGCCCAACTGATCGCCTGCGATCATTGGCAGTGGTTACTACTGAGGACGCGTAACGAACAAGGGACATGGAACACGGAAACTGTCCCTCGTTGTCCGCCACGCGCACAACACGAATCCGCTGATCCAACGTTTTTGTTTTTCAACCGATTTGGCGTAGGTTTCGTCACCAACTGTCCCCTGGACTCTTTCACTTACATCCGGGAAGAAATCTCTAGAAAACTAGTTTTCAAGGTTTTAACTAGGTTTTATTAACTAATTTACAAGGATGTGAGCACACGTCATGCGAACATCGTAATTCGTGAACATGCAGGATGCTATATACATGTTGGCAGCGATGATGGAATCAACAGCGTTCGAGGATTCCTAAGAAATCCTACAGCGCGCTAGAAAAGTTTTTTCTTGCGAAGTCATTAGTCGGAATGATAGGCATCGTTCTACGTCAAAAAGAGAATATCAAAAAATGACCACCTCAAAAGTTGCTATTACTTAGCTGCACCTCCTTGTTGTCTCCTTTGCCTACATTTTGTGCAGCTTCCCACTTGCAGCAGTGGTGGAGCTGGACGTAGGTTTTCGCAGACCTTGGGTTGCTCCGGAAAACTGGACATCGCAAAGAACTCGTCACTTTGAGACCGATGGATAATACTAGTCTGACAGGAGAATAACGGACTACCCTCCAATCGAGGAGATTCTGCTAACTTTAGAAAATTCAGCCTTTCTCAATGAAGCTTTCCCAAGCCCCACAATGCAATGCATGAACACTACTAACGGGGAATTGTGCTGCCAGAAGTCTCTGGTACTACTTCGGTTTGCTCTATTACCTTTCCATTTGATTGGCTTCAGTTGTGGTTTTTTACCACATCCTATATCTCACTTCTCCCCACACTGAGCTCAATCCATATTCAAAAAAGTGTGGGCGAAGGTTAGGGACATTTTTTAATCGTAGAAGACGTTGTCGAGTCTCATTCTAACTGAAATTGCTCATGCAGTCTGAAGCCCGAATTCAGAAGACAACTTGGAAACGACACTTATCGCAGAGCTGAATGTGGTTTGAACTTGTCGATGCCCTGTACGAGTCTTCAAATTTGCCAAGCGTGTGAAGTGTTACGTGCACCAGGTTTGCGTCAGGCCATTGGTATACTTCAGCGAAAGCCGGTCGCCGGCGGCGGAGTCGTCGTCGTCGCATTGAATTCCAAGCGCTATTGCGGACTGAAATTTCCGCACACGCTCATCTGCACAACAAATAAAAAAATCGATCAAGGTCATGCCATTACAGTCTATGTGGGATTCCGTGACATATGATTATCATTCTAGTCGTTTAATGCGCAATAATACAAAGCATAGCGTGGAATAGTGCAGGAAAGGTGCATATGACGAAATGGTGAAATTGGGGAAGCGGAAAATCTAGAAGTAGTCTCAGAAGAAGCAAAATACGTCGGCTTGGGATATAACCCATGCATTCGACAGCCTAGACAAATGTATGAATGAAAAGAACGATTTTCAAGTATTTGAAAGGGATATGACAGCAAATAAACACCCAGTTTTAAAAACTGCAGGTAAGCAGTTGAAACGAAACATACAGAACTGTAATGACGTCTTTTTATGTCACTATACTGTCCAATATGGTCTAAGGAGATCTCACAAGTGAACAAGCGTCGCTCCGCATTTTCCCACCGTCGTTGCGCACTCTCCTCGCCGCATGCCTCTCACCCACCGCCCAGCCCGAGCGCTGGAGCACAGAGAAATGAGGCACACTCGTGGATGGGGTTGCAGCACCCAAACTGACATCACGGAGGCACCCAACCGTTATAATCGATGAGATTAGGGTTATGTGAACTGATTTCGGTAAACAATGTGATGCACTTGGCTGTGAAGCGGGTTTTTAGCGGCATGGAATGACGTAAAATCCATTACAGTCCAAGCTAAACTTTCAGATATCAAATTATGGGTGGATTGCATGACACATATATAGATTAAGTTTCTCTTAATAAATAGGAAATTAAAATGTGGCCACAACATTATTCCGCGTGGCGGAAATCAAAATAATATAGCTCAATGAAATTTAGAATTGCATTCAGAAAATACTTGAACAAAATGAAACAAAATAGAAACAAAATCATCAAAAAAACATGACTGCATAGCTGTTTAGAAATCAATGATAACTCGGCAAAAACTCTAGAAAAGGGAAAATACACTTGGAGAGATGTAAAAAATGAATCGCTTGAAAAATAATTGAAATAAAAAACACCGAACAAAATGTATGAGTAAATTAATTGATTAAAGAATAGATAGCGAATAAAATTATGTACATACTCTGACTTTGATACTCATTCCAAACCTAAATGATAAGGACTGAATGGATTAAAGTTGGTAATGTTATACTTGAAAAAGAATTAGGAACATTTTTTGATCCGTCAAAAAGTTTGGTTAAACGAGCTTCTATAAACAATGCTTTCTGATTTGAAATGACACGAATGGTTTTTTGCTAATGACGGGAACAAGAGAAATTGCTACAGAAGGCGGATGAAAACAAATTTTTTATCAACTAATCGTGGAGCGCTTCACCATTACAGAAAAAAAACAGGAGATTGGGAATGCAGTGGAAAAATACAATAACGGTTGGTTCAGTATTTTACATAAGTGAAGTCGTGAGGAATACAAGTGTACAGCTGCAAATTGAGATTTCGTAGAATACAGTTTAAATATAAATTTCAAAATGATTTTTTAGCAGTTTACGGATACTTAATGAGCGAGTCTACTCGCCAGAAAATCCAAATAATTTTTGCACTCCCGAGTGGTGGGCTGAACGCCTCCTAAAATGTGATGACTGTTGAAGCGCGCGATCTCAGCGGCTATCTCCTCTTGTCGTTGCTGCTCCTGGGGACGCACGTAATGACCTCGCGCTCCATCCGCTGTAGGTCCCAGGGTACCTTTGGCCTGCACAAGCTGACCCTGTATGAAGCCCAACATTTGCTTCAATGTCGGCGTGCCACGCGGAAACTGCGCCCTGATCTTTGTATGAAAGCCTTCTGCCACGTTTGTGGTCCTCCAGCCATCACTTTGGGAGTGATCCCACAAGCCCTCGAAGCGCCCTCCCACGCCCCAATTGTCCTGCCAGTAACGGACAGAGGCCTCCAGTCCTGTATGCTCTTGGGGGGTTACGAGAGGCTGCGGTGGCACAGTTAGCGCTTCCGAAACACCATGGAATCTTGGATCTAGTAGAGGCAGCATCTGTATTCTTCGAAAAAAGCAGAAAACCACGGGCTTCTTGTTCGCGGCGGACTTCAGGCGAAGCTTATCGCGATGGCGGATTACAGCTTGGGTGTGATGGAAAAAACACCTGAAAAAGTGCTATCAATTCAGATAAGTACCGTGAAAAACTCATTTTAGTTGAATGCGGAAGTTTCCTTATTTATTTCGTCTGCCGTATAAATACCATCTAAAAAATTGATTATATCTCACCCTTTTGCTGTAATAGGCATCTCTGTTGTGGCTGCTTTAAAGGCATCGTACACGATGAAAACCGAATTCCAGCTTTTGTGTTCAGACGGACTAGTGGGTCATAACAATGTCACACAGAAAGTTTGGAGTTTCGAAATCGCCTCTGAATGGAGATTTGCATTCGACAAAAGGGCTTCCTGGGTTTGGGGGGCCGGCCCTGGGGTCGATCCGTTGTTACAAGGAACAAAACTCCGTGGTCGCTACCGGCGATCGTGCGTTGACGCGTCGTAGGGCGCAATTCACACGCCACTCGATTTCACGTTCGACATCGAACGAAAGCAGCTGAAAGCAATGGACGCAGCAGATTAAGAACCCTTTTTAGTTCCGTTCGAGAAAAAATGAACGCTCGTCTGAATGGCGTCCTCGTTGAATTGCTTCCAACGCTGCTTCAAGGAACGAATCGTCAAAGTGTTCCTTGCGTTCTTCGCGCAATTATCCCAAGATGATGTCGGCGGGAACTTCAAATTTGTTTTGAGCTTTCTTGAATTGGGTTTTTCTTGAAAAAATTGACGTTTTTGTAGGGGCACTTTGCAACCTTTAGTCACTATAGGGATATAAGAACACGAAAACGTCAAAAACCCAAGTATGGTTTTCATCGTGTACGATGCCTTTAATTGCTGCAAGCTTGAAATCGAAAAGGAATTTGCTTCCCGGCGGTAGAGCGTTCGCGCCTCCTACTCGCACCACTGTACGCCAGGAAAATTCGAATAGACGACGGTAGGTGACTTCCGTTGCATCCGGGATGAATGCGTACATGAGCGGCAAAGTCTTTCCATCATTGAAAACTCCGAGCAAACTGTAGAGCTGCGACGAAGCGCCCTGCTTGATGAGCGGAGGAGTTTGTATGTAACGCCCATCGCACTGAAAAAAGGTATCTTTAGAGTACATGTTCAAATATAAGTCATTCTTTCTTTGTCTTGATTTCCACTCGCTAGCAGCGTAAGAGTCGGTTACACTCCCACCGCCGAGCGGTGCGGCGGAATGCAATTCTATAATATCGCTCGTGCCGCGCCGCATGTTCAATATTACAAAAATGCACAGTGCCGCGCAACTCGGCGGCGGTAGTATAAACTATCCCTAATATTGATAGCGCGGCGAGGCTGGATCAATTTTATAGAATTGCACTTCGTACCACCGCTTGGCGACGGAAGTGTAACCGACCCCTTAGACGGTATCGGCGCCATTCTGCGGTGAAAGGAAGTATGATCCTGGCCTTACGGAATAGAGGGGGGGTCAAAGCGCGGTATTGGCTTTTGAAATTCATAAGCAAAGGGGAGCGAACATGTGCAGGTGTTTCAGTGTTTCAGGCAGCGAGTGAATAAACGCAGGCGCGCGCGAGCATGCGTATTCACGCCCCACACCATGCGCAACAACGAATGGGCACACACGCGCACACGAGCACTTTTACACATAGCGCGCGCCGCAGGCGCCCGGAATGATGAGAATCTCGATTTTAGACAGAGGTTAAGCATAATGAGTAGAGACACGCGCACGCATGTACCCGCGCGCACACGCAAACACATGCAAGATTACATGAGCCTGCGTTCTCACCTGTGCTCATTTATGTGCACCGGCGCAAGTGCGCGTGACGAGCTGGCGTTGAGGAGTATGAATAGCGTCTTATTTGCAGTGAAGATCAAGAAAATTATGCCAAAAACCTCCGGCTATTCACGTTTTCCGAACCGGCCTCAAAACATAAGTGTAAGGTCTTCACTCACCACAACTGCTCTTAGGTTCAGTCTCTCAAATGCTGTTGCAAGGAGGAATTCGCTACCAAAATATACTTTGTTCACTTCGTCCAGCAAGATGAATGTTTCCCCATCGGCGTGACACGATCAGCTAGCCGGGTCCTAAAAATCAAAAAAAGATATGAGAAAAAACGATGGAGAAAAAAGAAACCTACAAGCTGTCCAGGGATTGCACCTTCATCTGCCCTCCTCCTACAATTAGTCAACGCTTGGCACAATGCTCTTCGTGTGTCGTCGCTCCCTCTGGCAGATGGCTGGACCACTCGCTCAATCATTTCACGCCTTCCCTGATTTGTCATATCTCCTAAATTTTCAGAACTCGCTTCAAGATGACATTAGAAAATTCAACGTCCGAGAACTCACTGAATCTCTCCGACGGAATTCTCGATAGCACTTCAGCGACTTCTGCTGTAGGTGGACGTAGCAGAGCGGGATCAGTCTCCCTGATCTCGGTGCATCGCTCCACTACCAACCTACGTGCCAAGGTGCGAGAAGTTGCAAACGGTTGGCAGTAGTGAGGTCGGCGGGTGTTTATTGGGTCTTGGATAAATCGCTCGTTGAAGATTGACGGGTTGGAATAGGCTCGCGATATGCTTGAGAATCATGATTTTTGAGCGATCGGCATCCCACGCAAGTATAAAGAGCTGTGTGGCCATCAGCAAGGAGCTGGGAATAATGCCATTCGTAGCACAGATCGTTGTTTTGCGGAAGAAACGATATAGCTACATTCCTACCCCTGGGATTCTGTGAAGGAACGAAGTGAGCAGGAATAGGTTGAAATTCCATCAGAGACGATATGTTAGCAGATATATTACTTTCTGTTTCTGTTAGCGCAACCGCGATTTTCCCACGCTCGAAAATCGATAAGAGCGCGCGGTTTTCGAAATCTCATATCACCTTCTTCAAAATTTCTGGTAGAAGTCAATTGAACACCAGTAGAGTGATAAGCGGTCTCATAAACGCCCATGAATGTATTATATGGGTTAGTTTCATTCATTTTCACTTCGACTATATTCAAACCATTATCAAAACTGTGATCGTAGCAATGCAATCTTCTATTCAAGAACATTACTCAAAGGCAAAGTTATAGGCGTTGAAGTTCTGGTTCGGTAAATAGAAGGCTCCACTATTTATTTCACGGTTTCATACGTAAAAATAAGAATAAACTGAAAAAACGCCGAGACATAGCAAAATTACTTTATTTATCGACGTTCCTTATTATTAATCGTTTCATTTTAGCGATTTTTCCACGAAAACGCATATTTTCACACTTCCGCTTCATTGTTTGTTTGGATGTTACTTTTTTCTTTGTTAGGAACTTTTAAATCCGTTCTCAACCCCTACAGTTGAGCCAAAGGCAGGCTAAAACCCGAAACCGTTAACGAATGCTGCCAGCCGGATCTCTGCGCGAAAGTCTGCAGACAGTGTAAGCGAATCCATACCATGCATGCCGAGCCATCGCATTGATGGTCGGCCAGCAGAATACTCTGCTCGTCTCGCTGCGGGCAGAAACTGAGGAGACAGCCGTGTTCACTTGTGACTTACCCCGTAACCGTCCAATATATGCCAAAATCACATAAAACAGCGTGAAATAGATGAATCTGTGGAGTCCAGGGAAGCCAGCGACAGCCTGTCGCTGTGCGCAGCACAGCGACGGGCCGTCGCTGCGGTGACGGAGTATACCAGGGTTATGTCACTGAAAACTATAACACCCCTCGCGAACAAACTGATTCCGCTACCGACCCTGCGATAGCGCCGGAGCTGGTCCCGAAACGATGAGTGATAGTTGTCGAAACCTGTCGCTGCAGCGACAGGGAGGTATACCAATGACCTCAACGTAGTGTGCACCGAGAAAAGGGGATCACAACCGACACAGCAATCAGTAGTGACTGTCTGGCGAAGGAATACTCAACAGAAAACTTGCTCAAAGACATTCGCGAGCGTTGTCTTAACCTTCGATTGTAACGCACTCACACGTGACACGCGTGGAAGCAAGGACCCATAAGTCGAATGATTTTTGACCCCACAGCACCCTTGAGGAGCGGAGGACGATTACTAACTTGCTTCTATGGATTTCTGTTGTTTAGAACGTATACCCCAGTGCAACAACCTTATCGCCTGTCAGCTCATGTGAGTATCGTTATTGTGGCCCAATTGAGACTCTCAATATCTGTTCTATTCGTTCTCCAAATTCCTAATTGAGTCATAATTTTTTAGCTTGCGTCGATCTCGTGAATGTCAAGATCGCATTCATTACTATAGAGACTCTCGATCGTCATGAGAATACATTAATTGTCCGAGAACTCGCGGATATTGCTCAGTGAAAAGTACAACAGCCGTATGGTCATCAGGACCAGTTAGTACACCTTTGGCAAGACTCTGAACGGTGGGAATAAGAAAGATATATATAGTGTAGGGTCGAAATACAAATAAGATGTAGAAAATTCTAGTTGTGCCAAAATTTCCAAGCTTCTAACCCATGATAGATTAAATACATACGTAGAAGTACCGAAAAGACTAAACATTAATCTCACATTGCATGGAGTGAACGACTGCTCATAATACATTATTTGCAGTGTGTCAAGACCTGGTGAATGGCATGAATGGAATTTCGCATTGTGGGGATCGCGCGACTCTCTGTCGTAATCCAATCTACCGCGATCTTATCAGACAGCAGTTATGAGACCTGCGGCTACTGTATTCAGATTAGCATCTCTTGTACATATTACTGTCTTTGTAGATTGGTTTGAGGTAAATATCATCACAGTTACGCCCATTACAGAGTAGTTGTTTTTCTTTCAGAAAATGAAGATTCAATCGCGGAAATGATGAACGAACAATTTTAAAAGAGTTTGAAATGGCCTTCCAGTTTGAAATGAGGATGGTAGAATCGTAGCGGTGCGGGTAGAGGAGCTCTCCGTCAGATTCGTGATGAGCACTCCAACCTCTACAGAGAATCTGTGGTAGCATTTTGGCACTCATCAAATGCCGTATTTTGATCCAAGAGCTCTTCACGGTGAGAGATTTCTTGCCAAACCGGTTAAAGGCAGCATACACGCTCGTAAACGTGATTGAGATAACTACGAAAATAGAATGGTATGGCCCAGAACACAACGCCTACGCATTTTGAAGCGTCAGAAACGGACGCTAAACGAGTAAGAAGTTGGCCTCGCTCCTGTATTTCTCCGCCCCCTGTATTTGCCACCCTCCTCCAAAACAGGGGTGCTGGGCCATTTCCAACGTCGTCGATGTCTGTCGTTTACTTATTGTACTTACTGTACCACCCACAAACGTCGCTAATTGTGGGAATGGGCCAGAACCCCTGTTCTGGAGGAGGACGCAAATACAGTGGGCGGGCAGATACAGGAGCGGGGCCAACTTCTCAATCGTGTAGCGTCATTGTGGGTCGTTTTCGACGCTTCAAAATGCAAAGGCGTTGTGTTCGGAGTCATACCATTCTATTTTCATAGTTATCTCAACCATTTTTACGAGCGTGTATGCTGCCTTCAACTCATTCACGACCACGCATTTTTTTGGGTGACAGCCCGTTCAAGCCGCGTGCGAAATTGCGTCCAACCGGTGGGGCAGCTAGCTTGAATGGCGCGCCACTGAAAACCAATTCTCATTTTTCATGTCTAACGCGTAGCTATCAGTAAAGTAACTTTTGTCCAGGAATTTTCGCTCACAAAATTTTTCATTCTAGAGAAAAAACTGCTCGGATGCACTGCATGGTCAGGAGGGAATATTATTTCGCCAACACTGTTCCAGTGATTCTCACTCAGATGGGTTACTCTGAATGCGATTCACGGATCAGGTGCTTGTTTTCAATTTTTGTATGGTTAAGATTTTGCTTTGATGGCGAGTTTTGATTTTTTTCGGGAGCATAATAGGGATCGCAATAGTAGGGCCAGATTTATTTATAAGAGAGAGCTGAAAAGTGGCAGCAAAAGAAACAGAAGTCATAGTGTGCTTGGAAAATTCTTTTTGCAGCCGGTTATGTTAGACTCCTAGCTATTTTTACAAAAAAAAACCGGTCTGAAGCAAAGCTAGAGGCCAACCACGGAACCCGTAGTTGACTCTAAGTTATTTTAATACATTCGTCACAGAGAGATTTGAAAATCGTTCTTGTAGCTTTAGAAATCAATTTCAATAGCGTGTCCCAAACGGTGAGACACAAATGGTCGTGAATGGGTTAGAGACAGGGACTTGTCTTAATCGGCTGGCTTCCGCCTGACGCTGTCATTCCTAGGTGTGTCGTCCTAGTAGTCAGCCGAGTCCATTTGTCACGGTCCTCAGCCACAAGTTGGACACAATCCATTCATTGGTCGCTATTCCACTTTCCACGAAATGGAACATTGTGCCTGAATTGCTTTCAATGCCGAGTGATTTCAAATCCTCCTCCACCACAGTCGCCCAAAACTTTCGCCTACGTCAGGCGTCCATTTCCAGACAGGATTCGGAAGCATTCTTAGAGCGTGTTGAGCAATGAGATCTGGCGGTAATCTTAAAATATGACAAAACAAACAAAGTCGGCCTTCCGTTGCCGCTTGAGATGGCGTCGGGAGAAGTTGGCACCTCCCTTCGAGCGTCGATATTTGGCGTCGATTTCGTTGTAGCGATCTTCGTTAAAGGCACTGCTCGCGATAGAAATAGCTTTTCTGTTTTTTTGCCTATCTTGAAACCGGTCCCATTCTGATTCCTATGATGCTTCTGGAATCGTACAAGACCTTCCGGTAATGGAGTTAAGGTCCCCCAAAAGTTGAGCTGTGGAAGCATGGAGGACGAGTTGTCCGAGGCTTGTAAGTTCCGTCTTTTGCAGCCAATGTATGCGAGCTGACCTGAGTAAAGAGAGAAGTTGAGAATGAAGGGTAGAACGGGGCTTTTGATCGGAAACCATCGCTCAACTCACGATTTCGAGTGCTCCTTTGTTCACGTCGAGGGGCGGAGGGTGGGGGGGGTTTGCCCACGGCGGCGGGGTTTGCCCACTTTTCTAAGCCGTTTTGCGGCTCCTGGGTAGCATTTCATCCCGTTTTTTGACGCTGTTCTGCTTCTGAGAGCCACGAGTAGCGTTTGCCATGAAAAATTCGAGGATGAAGTTTATCGCGAACAGTGCCTTTAAGGCACAACCGCGGCAAGAAACATCTAAGAACACGTCAAAACAGCTTCCTTGTTGACGTTGGTTTTTGAGCATGGAGGAATTGACTGCTATGAAGGATGGTGCCTATCAGTGCAGTCCAACGATCAGCTCACTTATCAGCACTTTCCTGACACGATCATCCCTGTAATCTGTGTTTATTTGTTCACATCAAGTGGGCAGACCGGGCGCATTGGGATAACTTTCAAAGCCGCTTTTATCGGACTCTGGCCCGTTTTCGCTGCTTTCTTCGACCCTATCACCTCTAGCGTCCTCCAGTTTAGTGTTTCATACTGAAACCTCGAGACCGAGATTCATCGTGAACACTGCCTTCAAGGCAGTGCTCACGATAATTTTCGTTCTCGAATTTCCGGTGAGAACCGCTATGCCTGCGGATGCTTGAGGGGATAGGGTCAAAGAAAGCAGTGAAAGCGCTCCAGAAATGGAGAAAAAAAACCACGCCGTAGAGATTTCGTAAGCCCGGTGCGCCTGCTATGCTAGCCCGATCCGACGAGCTTGTAACCCCGCGGACGTCTTTGTTGGCAAACTGCTAATCAACTCCGCCTCGTCCCGCCTGTTCGATGCGACTCGATAACTCCAGTTCAGAGAGCGGTTTGCTAAATTTTCCGTTCCCAGCCGTACATTGTAGCACTTTTTTCATAGCACAGCTTTGTGTATTCGTGGTTTTTCTTGAGTTTTGTGAGTGCTCATTAGTCCCATTTTTGTTGTCTAACCTTTTTTCAAGTAATTGAAGAGGTTTGTATAAATGGCCGGTGTTTTTTTTTTGGTTGTTAAGTTGTTGAATTTTTGATGATTCATTTTTGTAACAGTGACTATATGTTCAAGTTATTCCGTTTTTATATATCAGAAATAGATTCTAGAAACCACCGGTCCACGACTGACGAATTACAGATTTGCGGAGAACGTGACTCATTTCTTTCATTGCTTCCGGGTATACCATTGGTCGCTTGACTCACATAGCAGTGTATTTCAAAGTTCGCAACGTTGCATCCAGCCTGCCTTAATTGGTCTCCTCGCGCTTTTCAAATTGCCGTGCACGCACAAATGTTTTCTTTTGGAGAACGCGGAAGTTTTCAGCGCATATTCTGACATGATACAAAAGAGGCGCATAGCTGAGGCTGGCTCTTATTCCAGGAATGCCTTTTTTGATTATTCTTTTACTGGCTGTGAGTTTTCTAGAGTTGTTCGGCTTATCAGGGTCTTACTGTAGTAATTTTTTAGATATGTTTTAGTCCCTCTGCAACAGCCATTTTCGATCAAGGTGAGAACAGATCAGTTTGGCCCTCTGTGTGTAGACAATCGTGGCATTTAAAGGCATCGTACGCGCTGGAAGCCACTAACCTTTTTTTGCGCTCATGGCTTTCTCGAACCCTCCTAAGAGGATCTTCAAGGTTTGGAGGACCGAAACCGCCCCATTCCGAAGTTATGGCAGACTAAATTTTATCGTCTCTACAAAATTTCACCAACAATCTCCCACTTTGAACAGAACGTCATGCGATTTTGCGCTAAAATCAGAGCTTCAGTCGTTTGGTGGCGCGTTGTAGGATGGAATTGGTGGTGGAGGACGACGCATTTTCGAAACACCAGCTGCGGAAGGAAACCAAGCGAGGCATCGAGGATAAGAACTTAATGGCCAACGGCTGTAACAGCCAGCCCCGAACGCGGCCGCGTCGCGGTCGCGCGAATTCTTAGTGGAGCGCGCTATTGGCGGTTGCGAAAGAGCTGATTAGGCATGTGTGAGGAATAGATTTTGACACTCAATTACAAGCAGATCACATCTCTTTAAGATTCCGCCAATCCTAAGCCTAAATCGGCCAGAAAGCAACCGAAAATGCAAATTTGATGTCCTTTGTTCCGTATTGTGAATAATTTTTCACTCAACGTGATGGTCAATCACTATAACGAAAAAAGGAATAAGGATATGTTACAAAGAGAAAGTAAATGTTGAAGAACAAACCACACTGAGTTGTGCCATAGGAATAAGGCCCTAGTTATACACCAGCTTTTCGCCGCCGCTGGCTTCCGCGGCATGTCTGCCAATTGTCAATTTCGGAATCTGACCAATCGCAGACGTCCCGCAAAAACCAGCGGCACCGAATCGCCGATGATAACTAGGGCCTAAAGAAAGCTTTTTTTTCACATACTTTCACGAAACAATTAAAAGTGTCCCGATGGTGGCACAAATGATTTTGAGGTGTCAGGATTGCAAACCAGTGTAGTATTTGCAATACAGATTTCAAAGGAATTCTTTTTATTCGGACGCATTATTACAATATTATTTTTTAGCCCATGATTCATTTTCGTGAGAAGGTCGGTATATGCAGATGTGACCTCGGGCCGTGGAAAAGTTGCAGGCGGTTCCGGAAAGCCCATTCAAGGCAGGAAAGAGCTCGGGCTATGCTGATATCTAGAAACAACCCTTGGGTACGTTCAGATAGCTTCTCAGCTGTTATTCTCTACGTTTTGGCCAGTTCAGTATTGCACATAAGAAACTAATGTCCCGATAGCAATTTCAGTACTCGGTCTTCTACGATTTCAGTAGTTTTCCTCTGTCTACTTCTTGTATATTTTCACACTCACACCATCATAATTTTTACTCTGATCCTAAGAAAAAAAAACAACAAAAATAAAACACTAAAGCCTGCTATGGATGAGATTAAATAGTATTCGCAGTACGCGCCATCATGATTTTTCGCTTGTCATGTCTATTTATTCTAATAAGAATTGTTTTTCAAGAAGTATAATGAGTCAAGGGTTCAATTCGCTCAGCTCCTATGAAATGTACTCAAAATGAACACTCGCGTTCTTTTTTTACCGAAAATAGTGATAACAGAAGATTTCTGCATCACTGAAACCCACAAACAAATGATAGTTCCAAGTATGGAATCAGCAATGCTTTCGTGTCCGCTATTCTTGAGAAGTTCTCCGGTGAGGATAGCGCGCTCCATTACGAATTCGCGCGACCGCGAAGCGACCGCGTTCCGAGCTGGCTGTTACAGCCGTTGGCCATTAAGTTCTTATGCATCGAGGTATACTCGGTTTATCTTGAATTGCACAAAACACGGTCCGCCAATAGTTCTCTAATTGGCCCGCTAGTATCGTAGTGTACGTCCACGACGCGTTCTAGGCAGACCCGGGTGTGCACCCGGTGTGCAGAGCAATCGATTCGTCAACGCCGTCACTCGGCCACCCACCCTGCCACCCGGGTCTGCCGAGCACGCGTCGTGGACGTACACTACGGTACTGGCGGGCCAATTAGAGGACTATTGGCGGACCGTGCTTTGTGCAATTCAAGATAAACAGAGTATAAGTGTTTTTGTAAGTTAGGGCGAACCGCTGAGGTTCTTGTTGTTTACCTCGTTAAGTTTTCTAGAAGTAGTTTCAAATTTTGAATGGGCTTAATTGCTACAATTTGTGGTTTTATTTGTAAAAAAAATTTTGTTGGTTTAGAACACGATGAAATCACCTACTTTTGTTTTTATTCGTCATTAAATTGATGAACTGTGATCAATCATTTTTATCGCTGACAAACTTTGCGTAAATCTTTGAAATCGGAGCCCCCCACCATCATTTTTTTTCAAATTTTGTGGATCCCCACTCCGAAGCACGATTTCTTGGCAGTTTATATTTCATTACTGAAACTGTCCAACGCCGGAATTTTGTTCAGCCATCGGGTTAAGCGTCTGAAACCTGAAAAATGCTACGATTCTTATTTACCCTTGGTGATCAAAAATTTCGAGATTTTGTGAAATACCTCTACCAAATTTTCATTCCTGGTCCGAGATTTTTGCGCTCTTCTCTGACTTTCATTTCCGGAACAAAACTTCTGCGACCCGTCCCCACTACCCGTGTTGAAATTTCGCAGTCCCGCCTGACCCTGCTGACAAAGAACTACTATTATTCAAACTGGCTATTCTGAATGAAATGAACTTCTCTAGAGTCACACGTAGAGTCAATATATGCCCTTCACAGCAGCATAAAATCGCTCCTAAAGAAGTTATAGGCGTTTCCCCCATTTTTCGTACCTGCTAGCGTTTTTCATTCGTACGGATTTTCGGTTGGGCGTTTATTTATACCAATTCGAGGACTCTGATAGCGTAAAAAATGTTCTAGATTTGACTCAAAATCCTCCCAGGAAAGTTATTTAGGGCGCTGATGACCAAGCTTCGAGGTTTATCTGCCGGTACTTTTAAGTTTTTGAGTGAATTCTCACCAAGCTTCTCATCGGTTGACGATTTCCGGACCGCTATGATATGTACATGTGGCAAATCAACGTGGATTTTGTCTCCTAAACGGCATTGTAAGTATCTACCGCAACTCACAGTAAACTTCAGAATTTCGACAAGCAAACCTCAGATCCGTATTGAGCACACTAGATTACTCCTACATACACGTTTTGAGCGAAATCCTAGAAAAAAAGTGAAAATATCCTGAAAATTGGCTGAGGGGTACTCTCAACTTTTCGCACAGTTTTAAAAGTGCTCATAACTCTTTCCAGAGTGAGTCAAGGCAGCTCGAAGGTCATATCCGGACTCTGCGTCCAAAAATAATTGTGGGAAAACTACATTTATTTGGAATGGCCAGATTGACCAAAAAGTGCTTCTTGTGTGAACCGTGCCAAAAACGCAAAAACGTTTTCATAGGCTTCATCTTTAGATATGCTAAGCCCAATCCGAATACCGGCTTTTCAACGGAATAGTAAATCAGCATTAAGGAAACAACGTGAAATACATTTAATAAACAGAATATCGAACAAAGGGCCTCCTGCTTTCATTCATCCGGCAACCATTGTTCATTCTGGGGATTGTTGACGATGCTGTATGCCATCCGCAGTAGTCGATCGTCGTCATCGTCGTTTTCTGAATCGTCGAACATGTCGAGCTCCAGCCCTTCCATTGTATTTGGCGCATATTCTGAACCCGCATGACTTGAGTTTCCAGTTCCTCCAGAGTGTCCTCTGCTTCCATGAGGCGCTGGATGGGCTCCGGAAGTTGCACAGGTTGGGGCTTCCCTTGCTCAAGCATGCTCGACCGGAGATCAAGAACATGGCTCAGGATCTCTTCCCTCCACTCATGCGCTTTAGCCGTCTTCACCACCACATACGACTGCCTCTTGACTTTCGCTTAACGGTTATCGTTCGCTTCACAATTCTAGTTCCTTCCAATTCCGCCAACCTCAAGCAGTTGTAGTGCATCGTAGACAGCATTACGTAAAACGTGTACGTGGCTAGCAGACTAAATGGTGTAACTCTTCCAATGCAAGACGTAAATAAAAAGGTTATTGATTTGCTCTTACTAGTAAACTTCCTTAGGACAATACAGTCGAGCGAGTGCGTTCTTAGTTTCGCACACGGACGTCCCTCCATGCGAGGCAACCCTTTCCAGATCATGTTGGTAACGGTGCTTGAGAACAGCACTCCGGAACGTGTCATAGACTTTATTGCCTATTGACAGAGGCTCTGGGCGTGGCTGTTCAAGTGGTCCGTAAAGACACTCCGTGTATGGGCCGGTCAGATCATCCTGAAATGGGGCTTGGTTAGGAAAGTTCCACTCGGATAAGTTAAAAAATACCTTCTCCCCTGGTCTACCAGCCTCTACGCAGCTCCAGAAATGGCCCTTCACTCTTTCCATCCACTGGGCGATCGCCGAACCCTGGGCCCGCCGTGACTCCTTCGAATATCGACAAACCTCTTTTGGTCTTCGTGACATTCTCGCAGAACATTACCTTTCGCAGGTCATTGCCAAGAGATTTTATGACATGCCAACGATCGAAAAAATGGCAAATTTTGAACCCTTTAGCTCGTTCCATTTCTTTCAACAGTGTGGCAAATGAGCGTCTTCTATCAGTTGTAAGAGAAGCGATGCTGAATCCTTGCGTCATCAACTAGCGCAAAGCCCTCCTCATGCCCTCAATTTCCATTCTTGGGCTTAGATGTCCTGAATATTTTTTTATTATAGAGATATATATCTACGGCGAATCGCATGCTTACAAAAACACTGACCACACTATGCAAGATTTAATACCTCAGTATGCATTATGAGGCTAGTGCGTTGATCGGTAACAGCAACCTTTCCTATTTCAGCGCAATACCCACGGCTGTCGTAGGCCCCATCAGCAGCCACGTCCAGCGCAGGGTTATCGCTCTGTAAGGACGCAATAAAAACTCTAGCATTGCGGCTTTCGATGTGTTATGATTTCTTCACCCCATAAGCATTCCTCACTGCTGACATTTCTGACTTCAACTACGAAAGTCGTGGTCCGCCAGCAGTTCCACTATAGCAGTGTTCAAACTTTTGCAAAAAATAACTGGGGCTTAATTTGAAAACATCGTTGCAGAACAATTTTTTTGAGCGCCTTATGGGTTCTTTTTTCCTTTGCTGTCATTTCATAGCTTGAACAGCTGGAAGCCTGAGTTGGAATCAGGTTTTGTTCACCTGGAAATCTGCCACCCCCATGATTTCACCTAACATGACCCCGAAACACAGATTTTCTTCAATTTAAACTTTTTTACTCACCTCAGCCAGACCTACACAATGCAAAATTCGTTACCAGGTAGCAGGTTTCTAAATCAAATCCAAAGAAACTCGTTTGAGTGAATAGCACCGGTGGAGGGGCGGCCAAATAATATTCCTGCTTGACCCTGCCGTGATTTCAGACAGTTTTTTTTTCGTGATAGAAAAAGCTCCATGAGCGGAAATCGTGGTATTATGTTAACTTCATTGTTAGTTTCACCATAAACATGAAAAACGAAAATCGATTCTTAGCGGCATGCAATTTGTGCTCGCGTATCCTACCGGTGGGACACAATATACGGTAATGCAATATTGCACGCGGTCCGAATATGCAGTCACCCAAAATTAGGCGTGGTCGTGAATGGGTTGAAGGAGATGCGACCTCCTTCGGCTACCAGAAGGTCCAGAATTTTCCAACAACTCCCCTCTGTGTCGTTGAGGATTTAGACAAGCCATCAACGGCCGAACTTTAACAGCCTGTCCCCGATCCACAGTACCTCTACTCGCGGCGGGACCAGGCATAGATTCGCGGCACGCCTGCTCAATTGATATGACCGACACAATCATATCCACGGTGCCTGCAGGCTCAAGATGTTGACACAAGGCTTTTGTAATCACATTTTTTTTTCGAAAGCGATTGAGAATTTCTGTCTACAGCGAGATTCATTAGTTATGGGCGGAATTTTTCATAAAAATGGTGTTGAAATAGGTACCCAGGGAGACCCAGGAACATGAAAAAAAAACAGATTGAATCAGAATAACTCATTTTATGATTGTGACTCATTGTAACCATTCTCCTGCGCTTTAGCTTTCCAAAAATTAAATGAGCGATCTGTATCGAATAGGCTTTTCTCCTATTCCAAACGCTATTGGAGCGTTTTCATCCGTAGTCCGAGCGCAGTTGTTCCTCTCGTAAAATAATGTTATTACTATGGAACGGTTCGATAAGTCAAGTAATTCTTGCTCTGTCTGGACCGAAAAAAACGTTGGTCATGACTGTTTCGCCTCAACAGGCACCGTGGTGATGATTGTGTCAGACATATTGATCGAGCAGGCAGGCCACGAATCTATCTATGCCTGTCTACTCAACCCCCGTTTTATCCTGTCATGAACCACCGAAAAACCGCAACGAAATTACGACCCCATTCAATGGCCAAATCTTTCCCAAAGTTCCACCAACCGCCCTTTATAAGAATAAAAAAAATACAGAACAAGAATCGAAAAGGAAGGCAAAAATATCAAATTAATAAAATTGCTCACAGGCATTTATGCGGGGGTCGTAGCACCGTCTCGTTGCAGCAACTCTGAAAAAAAAAGTCAGTAGATACCAGTAAGAGAAATATAATAAAGATGAAAAATGAAAACAAAGTCAAAATGAAAGAAAGATTACTCACCTGATCGGCTTCGATGGCGAATTGTTCCCAACGCTCCACCAGAGACTTCTACTCAACGAAAGCGTTGATGACTTGAGCACCTGGGGTATGAAGTGCAGTGGGTGGACGTCGACGATTTTCCAATATCGTAGTTAGCAACGACTGCGTTAGATCAAACAAAACAACCATTACTGGCAATATCGCACCCAAATAAACAGGCAAGAAACGGACAGGGATAGAAAAGTGGGGCGGCATGCAAGACCACGAGGGTTGCGAAAGGGTTGGTGCGGTGTTAGGGCGTCGGCGCGTTTGATGATTACAGGGCAAGGGCTGGGGATCACTGATTAACCGTTCCCTCGTCAGGTTCCGTCCATAGCAGACGACCTAGCGCTAAGTGACGCTTGAGGTTTGCATCTTTAACATTCGTTATTGATCTGACTCCCCAGCGACTTCTCAGCGACCAGTGCAGCCGCTGCGGACATGTTGATTGCACCAGCTGTTGAGCCTGATGCGTCAGCGTTTCAGCGCTGACGCATGACGCTCTGACGCCTTGACGCTTTGCCGCTGGTGGTCTACTATGGACGAAGCATTAATCCTACCTAGGAAGGTGAGGCAACGGATACTTTCCTGAAGCTCCATTAATTGATGATCTCCAGCACTCCATGGCCAATCGTGAAAGGCGCCGAAGCTCTAACCACTGCCCCAAGCCCTACTCAATACTCGCGATTGTGTATGCCGCCCCGGAGCACCAAGTAGGAACCTAGGGCTTGTCAGGAAACCTTATAACTGCATCATGAATATCCACTATTTCAGATGCCTACTGCGACATATCTGAGAAGCTCGAAGAGATGTGCATCGACTTCCATACGGACATTAACAACAATTCGGTATGCAGCATAACCCCATTATCCATCTTCATATTTTGTCTAACTATTTTTGCCCAAGAACAAGTGCGCTATCATGGAAGGCTGAAAAACCAACCCGGTAGTATCGAGAAGTAAAAAATATGCTCAGCTGTACGTAAACTTCATGCACAACGAGAGGTCATGCAGAGAAACAGTGCTGCTAGAAAGGAGCTCATGATACACAATGATCTCACGATTGTCGCACGTTGCAAGCAATTCATAAGATTTGAAGCTGAAGTAGATCATTGCTTTGGTTGAATAGGGTTACGCGCGATCTCATGGTAGAGCTGTTTTAAACGAGAAGTTAGAGCTAACATTCCAGCTACAACTGTGCTGAAGATTTATGGGGAGTCAATTCGGAACTTCCTACCCTGAATGCTCTCGTGCTGAGTTCAATTATACTATTCAACGTATTATCATGATCGTGTTAATGCAGCCCTTTCCTTTCGAAATCCTTAGAGAGATATGTATTACTTAACACTGACGGCGGTTTCGATAATTCGGGAGTCCTAAAAGACTGACAACAATTTCATTTTGGAACTATGAGGACCAGAATTTCTTCAAATAAAAAGCACAAAAGACGTAGGACGCAAGAATGGCGACGTAAAACATTTATACATACCGCAGTTGTTGGTCACGCTTGTTGAGAGGCGTTAAAACAATGCTTCCATCCCAGACCTTGCGGGTCCCATGTAGTAAGTTTGAAAAGGCTACCGTTAAAACATATACAGCCCTGTATTTATATTAGGCCGGTGCAAACTCTGGAAAACTTGCTAGAAAACTCATTCACTTTTGAAATACCTATTGAAATTCAATGTGTGGTCCACGTGTGGTGGGTGTATCCGCGAAAGGGATAGCTGCGGACCACTCAGAAGGTCGTGTGCTGATCGATTACCACGTTTCTCGTGGGCGCGCACGACGCAGCGCAGTCTGCTGAGGTGTCCACAGCTCTGAGGAAACTCGCCGCGAATCTCCCGCAAACACGTCGAGTCGTAGCCTATCAGGCGCCGACCCGGCAGGTTCAAGGCGCCGACTTGGCAGGTTCTAGGCGCCGACTCGGCAGGTTCAAGGCGCCGTCTCGGCAAGTTCAAGGCGTCGACTCGGCAGGTTTAAGGCGCCGACTGAATATTGATTATAATTGAAGCATGAATTTTATTCTTCCCCGCTGGCAAGCTTGTCAGCTGCAAAATTTGGGAAGGGGATAAAGCCCCTCTATCGTTTCTCCCTCACATCACATAAAGGAGGCAATCCGGCTTCAAAGCACGTCAGTCAATGACAGGGGCGCCTGTGTGAACTTGGTTGGTCAAATCGTTTGTCAACCCAGCACAGAGGTGTATCGTAGGCCGCGTGGGTTCGATCAGTCGTTCAGCGTGCGCGTTCCCGGCACACTACCGGAACAGTTTTGTGGTGTAGGTGACCCAATGGAAGAAAATTACACTTCGCCGCATTACTGTGGTAAAAGTCTATCGGAAAACTATGTTCTACCAGGTTCTTCAATAAGTTTTGCCGTTCAACAAGAAAAACACAATTTTATGGTTAAAAACACACTTTATCATTCAGTATAATCTCCCTGAACATAAATACACTTTAAAAAATGTGTCGTTTGCAGTGGCGCAAGCAAAACACCATAATTGACGCCGGATGTCAGGCGTAGATTTAGCCGCTTGTCGAGACGTTGAAGTGAGAAAACTGCATAACCGAACACAGAGAAAGATAAAGGAGAAAACAAGCATCTTTCCAGGAAAAAAATCGTGAAGTGAGGCTTATATTGTAGGATTTCAACTTATGAAGTGAAGCGGTTTTCATCAATGTTATCAGGATTTCACGAAACATGTAAAACCACTATTGACGATTTGGCCTCATTAAGATCTTGAATAATAACCCAGTTAAGATGGGGTCGCGGCAGGTTTGCGGCAGGTTCGCGGCAGAGAGTAACATCGCGGTAGGTTGGCGGCAGATACGCGGCAGGCTCGCACCAGCTCCAGAGTTAATACTAAAAGAACATCGCGGTGCCGAGGTGTTCGGGGCAGGTTCGAGGTTCGCGGTAGGTTCACGGCTCATTCGCGGCGAGTTTTCTCAGAGAGCTATCCCTTTTCTGGTTACCCGAACTAAACTGAATATTTCAAAATGTTCATATGCGCTTCTGCCGAAGCACAAAATCAGCCAATGTTTATCCAACATTCGACCCCTTTAGGGGCTAGATGGTTACGCCAAAACAGATTTGCGGAAGTTCTTCAATGGAGTAATTTTTTACTTTTTTTTTAAATTTGCAACTTTTGAAGTTTCTTTTCTATGTGGAGACTCCAAAGCCCGAATTTCATAGATATTTTCCCATCAAAGATATTCATTTTGTGATTTATCGGCTGTTTTTTCACCAATCGACTTTGGTTTTTTTTCTTTTCCCGAAAATAACTGTTAGTTCGCAAAATGAATATGGTTGATCGAGAAATACATCATGCTACCCAACAACAAAGTTTGGTGCTTCGAAGTGTTTGCATAGAAGTGTGGTTTTTGAAAAAATGTTAAGTTCACCTCATCGGAGAATTTCTGCAGATCTTTCTAGAGTTCGCGCAATAATTTTAGTCTGATGAATGGACGGGACTGCGGCGGTAGATCACCCTTCGCGAATCGAAGCTGCATTCTCCAGTGAGGCCGCCAACTCCACACGGTCAGCCGCCTGATCCATGCGTCAGACTAGATCGAAAATGGAAACCATATATGTTATCATTTTTGTCTACCTCCGGCGAACTAAATGCTTGTCAAAGTTGCAATTGTCCAAAGTGCGAAAAAAGCTTTTTGGGGGACTTTAAGTGTCCTAAACATTGCTTTGATTAGCCGTAACTTAGAGGTTCGGTAAAATAGACCTTCTGTTAAAGAGAAAGAAGCGAAGAAGCCTATTTAGAGTGATGAATAGTAAAATTTTCCTGTTGGAAAAACGGTGTAAAAAGGCCCGTCTGTTCAAAATGGCCTTATTAGCCTTTGTTCTGACTTCTGGAAGGCGGCAGTAGTACAGGATGTGCGGCTATCGATAACTACATCAGCTGGATTCCTTCTAGGAAAATTTCTCGTGATTTTTTTGGGATTCCTCATCTCACTGATTCCACTCCACTACATCGTGAGGTAGAGAATCACAAAAGAAATTCTAGAAAGTTAAAGCTAAGGTAGTTTCCGATAACCATTCAGCAGATGTATCTTTTACCCGACTGCAGCCTTCTGGTGAAAGTGAAAATCAAGGCTGAAGAGGCCGTTTGGAAGTAGACTACAGGCCATAAAACGGCCAATGCGCCGCGCGGCGGCCAAAACTCGTTTGTGCGGCGGCCAAAACCCGTCTGCTTCCGACGCGCGTGCGGTCGCGCAGCGCGTGGTACGCAGTCGACGGTGAGACATTGGCCGTTTTATGGCCTGTACCTTTTAACACCCCTTTTTCCAACAGGCATTTTTCTATTTCTCTCTCCACATGAGCGGATTTGCTTTTTTCTATTTTAGTGCTGGGTCCGTTTTACCGAACCGCTTAATTACGACCCATCAGAGCAATGTGTATGACACTTGAAGGCCCCCTGAAAACCATTTTTTTCGCTATTTGGACAATTGCAGTTTTGGCGAGCATTCAAATCTTCAGCAAAGTGTGCGGGTTTGCCTTGAATTCGGCAGGCCCATTGTTAGGGAGGGGGTCGCGAAGTTTTGTTAGGAATGGAAACTAGTTGCAACAACGAATGCATTTTTTTTCCAACGGGCTGCTTGCCTATGCTTCGGAGACATTGAATGTTTAGTCGCACAGAACTGATTTTGTGGTTCGATAGGATGAACAATCTTCAGTTAATGTTTTGAAGAATACAAACATTTTTAAATTTTCAGTTGAGGAAACTCAGAGTTAATCCGAATGTGCAATTCAAAAGTGAATCACTTCAAAAGCTTTCCGGCCGCCATCAACTTTTCAGTAACTCCTCACATCATCCAGGCCGTAAGAAGACCGTTGTGGACGATTAGACTGTACATACTGCGCTAGGGATGCGGGATTCTAAAAACGGCAAAAATCTTTTGGTTCCCACGCGTGCCAGTGCGGAGCGGAGGTTAGGGAGTGTGAGAGAGCGTAGAGCAGACTGAGGCCGAGGCGACGCGCGCGCCGCTCGCGCCTCGACTGATGTGAGTTACGACGTTTTATTGAGGGTACCAAGTCCCGAATGCCGTTTAAGAGGTCACATGTCAAGTATGTGGAGAGTTCTACATAGGCGAGACTGGAAGGCTACTATACAACCGATTGGATGAGCGCATGCGAGCTCTTCAATCGCCGTCTTCTTACCCGAACAGTGCATTTTCAAAGCACTGAACGCTCAAACACTAGGATGAATCCGCACCGGAAACGAGAACAACTGTGTTATAGAGGAATATTCCGAATACGGCAGAGAGGAAGACAAGAGAAGCGCTTGAAATAAAGTTGGATGCACCTCCTGTGAACAACAGGGATGAGATGAAAGACGCGATGATGAAGCTGACTATCCAGCGAGACGATTTTGATCGCTGAGCATCGACCATTTTCCTCGAGTCGTTTGCTACCACGGCGCTGCTCAAGCCGGCCAATCGTCTCCTTTCTCCCTTCACCTTCTTTGCCGCTGCCGCTGGGTTAGCTTTGATCGTTTTCGAGGCGCCAGTTGTGTATAATTTGTTTTCAACTAAAAATTTTCATTACAGCCTCCTGAAGAAGGGTTTCGGGCGCGAAACGTCGCGAATAAAGCGGTTCGTAACAATGAAAATCATTTTGAGTTTCAACAAGGACTTCAACACGAATGAGTTTTCCTGGTGGCGACAAAGAGCATCGGGAAGAGGGGGAACAGCGCTTAAGAGCGCTATAGCCAAGAGAGCGCAGCCCAGCAAGGAAAAATGGTTCAAAGAAACCAAGTTATGCCTCAGCCTGACGTACAGTAGCAGCCAAAACCTTCTGACATCGGCTTTTTTGGAATATCTTTGCTCTTCTTTAGGCTATCAAATTCGTCGTTCGACTCTATATTTTCTTTCATAAACACCGATATAATAAAGCAAGCTACAGGACTATAACGTAAATATACATTCATCAATGGGGAGGATTATTCGCCAATTTCCGCAGTTTGCTAGTTTTAGTCTCTTCCCAATTTCGTTCACTTTCTTCGGCGTTTTCGATATCCTCTTGGTGTATTTTGTGTTTTTCAGGATGATTCGTCGCTCTCTAGGAGGTAGAAATTTGTTACACATTGATCGACAATGTACCATCTGAGGTTATGAAATGCGTCTACCAGAATCCAGTTGGATGCCAGTTCGGGATCATAATACAAGCCATTTAAAAGATTCTGAAGGTTGGCATTAGACATCTTCTGAGACCAGAAGCTCGTGGAAGACTTCTTCAGAAAAGAGCAACAGTGGGTGGTCACATATCACGCATCTTACGCTACATTACGAGGCCCAAAGCTCCCAACATCGCATAAAACGTTTAAAAATTTCGTAAAACACAGGTGATTCAGAGGCTTTATCTCTCTGAAGATTTCCATTATAAAGCTTCCCAGTTATTGCTCAATACTGCGAGGCGTCAACACCGTGGCACTAGAGTCATTAGCCGTGGTCCCATCAAATGGCATATGAAGGGAGCAAGACATCAGAGCCGAAGTTACACAGTATTAACCCCTACCTTGAAATTCCAAATGAAATCTCTAGGAAAATGAAGCCACAGATTCACCCACAGTCGGCACGGTTCGAACTTAAACTTTGTGTTCCTTGTTGTGAATCCGCGCAAACTCGCTGCGCATATGTTATAACACACGTTTACTGAGTTTGCGCCAACGCACACTAAGAAACTCAGAGTATCAGCGCGTTTTGCGCCGACATTAATATCGATGAGAAACTCTGGTTTTGTCTAATATTCAAAGAATTAAGCCTCCAAATCTGGTGTAAGGTGTGTGTTATGATACCATACAGTATCGCTCCTATCTCATGAACTCTTCCTCGAGCTTTCGGTCGTCCTACTCTGGCAAATCGGGGGACACTCCGCGTAGGACTCCCGATAGGAGAAAAGGAGCACAGACCTACGCGGAGTCATACGACAAGGGTCAGCGGGAGTGCAGCATTGCGACGCTCGCTATGACGTCACTATTGCGATCGGGACACTAGCTAAAGGCACGGCGGGAGACTCCTATCGAGCAGCCGAACGATGAGAATCCAGACCCTCAGCGAAAGACAATGCCTAACTAGACGAGACGCAGAGACAATCGACGCTACAACATACACACAGACACAGCAGGCAAATCGGGGACTCTCCGCAGAACCGTTTTTCCTCAGCGGAGTCCCGAACCGAGCGACGCCCACTTTTTTATTAGCGCCCCTCCCGCTGGGTGTTAGGCGGCAGACCCACTCACGAAATTTCTGCGGGAGAGTCCCCCGATTTGCCAGAGTACACGGGCAATGCCAACCTTCAGAATTTAAATATGATCGATCACTGGTCGAGTGATCGCCGCGTCGAACTGGCACGCACGGAAGCGAGGAGGTAATGATCCTATCATCACCTCCTCACTTGCGTGCGTGCCCCGTGTGTTCGACACGGCGATCTCTCCACCAGTGATCGACGATAGCTTGTATTGTTATTGCGAACTCACTTCCAAGATTGACTCATTTTACAACCTCAGATAATTTAATTCTGATATCTTTGTACTAAACTTCTGATTCCAAGTAAACCAACGGCCCTGCAAAGCACAAAATTCACCAAGCGAATATTGAAAACGACGAAAAAGTGAAAGGGTTCAAGAAGAGACAAAACGTCGCAGATCGCAGATATTGGCGAATGTTCTTTTTCATCGACATACATTTGCGTTAAAGTCCTTGCGCATACTTTAATTTATCGGCGTTTTGACCAGAAATATCAAATTGAAATATGAAATTGGTGGCATCAAGAGGAGCAAAGATGTTCCAAAAAAAGAGTAAATGTCCATAGATTTTCGCCGCGACTTTAGAAAGTCTTCATAACAAGAGATCTGTATTCATGAACAATAGGGTTATGCACCTACGTTGAAGCCTGCGACCTTCGAAGTTAAAATTTGTGACAGGAAGTTTTTTGAAGTTCTGGGACTGCAACCTTGTTCGAATCGCAAAAGATGTTCTCTTGAGCGGGAACTACGACGACATCGATTTTGACGTGATCTTTGAATGGAGGTGCGCCTGCATTCCAGCTGGATCCTTTCTTTCGCCATCTACTCAGTCTTGTTTCAGAGTGAGTTGTGAGTATAGCGACATTGTGAGCGAAATAGCAGATATTCTCTCTACTTGGAGTACAGATCGATTTAAGATCGATAGAGTGAGTTCTCTGAAGTGTCGAGTTATCACAGATCAAAGAGTCTTATGAGAGAATTCTTCTTATTTTAGTCAGAGTGCACGCGTAAACATTTTGTAAATTCTTCTCTAGCGAATAGACGGCGACCGTTTGCGGCGACCCGTGCGTCTTTTGCAACGTCGCCGATCAGCAAAGTTTCGATTGAGAGTGACAGCCGCTGAGGGCGCGTACATTCACTAGACTGAATTTTCCTAGGGACCATGTCGGTATGGTACATGGACATAGGAATGTAAGTGACTGAAAATCTTGTAATGAGATTTTAAGATCAAGCGAAATTCGTTTTATGGATGTGGCATACGAGACGAAATCGCGGAACACAATACTGTCATGATTATTTGTCTCTACAAGTAAGTTTTCTCCATTCCAAACCGTCATTGACAAAATGCACACCGAGCAGCCACGTGGCAAAATAATTATTTTTCGTTAGTCGCCCAAGTGAACGCACCTGTCGAAAAATCGGCCCCACAGCGGAGCGAATCTCAAGTTGATTCCTCGAAAAGCGCTTACAAGTTGGCAGCAATTTTGTCTAACCACATGGATAAGCTCGCGCCGAGTGCACATTGCACCATGAGAATGCACAACAAACTTCGATTGCTCGAGCTTTCACTGATGCCAGAACTGGTGCAGTCCTCGTTTGCCTTCAGTCCTGGTTCTACGGCACCGTTTCTGGACTCAAGCTGAAGGCGGCTTTCATAAGCAACGTGTGAGATTTATACGCGTGACGTGCGGACTCAAATTCGCAGCTAGATGCGCAGAGTCAATGGCGGTCAGCTATGGCGTTATCTTTCGTGGGACCTCTCCCTGGTTCCTCACACTTTCTCGATTCATCGATCGTGCTATCAGTAACAACCCCTCACGCGGTCAGAATATGCTCGTCCTGAACGCAGACCTGCGATTTGTGAGGACTGGTTTCGCTCTGGGAAACTATTGAGAATCTTATACAGCCTCTTCTTTCACGCTTGTTACACTCCTATAGCAGGTGTGAAAGAAGAAGCTGTCTAGGATTCTCAATAGTTTCACAAAGCGAAACCGGTCTTCGCAACTTGCAGATCTGGCACTCACGTCTGCGTTCAGCGAACTGTCAGACTCAAGCTTTGAGCAATAGCAGACCCGAAACGGAGGCCAGCGGCAGGGCGATTATGAGCTGTGACAAAGACTGTTCAGAATTCTACCTCTATTAGGCATCTTTCATAGTCCTCACCGCAAGCGCGGCACGCGCGTGACGCGCGGGACGAGCGGTGGACTATGAAACTTTTCACCGCGAGGCACGCGCGGGACGAGCGGAAAGCCACTATGAAATCTCCAGCGGCACCGCCATGGCAGTGCGGGTAAAAGTCGGGCCTCAACTGGGACTTGTAAAGAAATTCCTGGCTTGCATTTGAGTATGCGGTGGCGCAGGATAGTCCCAGAATTATTTATGTTGGAGTGGACTCAAATCGAGAAGCAATTATTGATTGAAACGGTAAAACCGCCACGGAGGTTTGGGCAGCGCCGCTATGGCGGTGCTGATGGACTACGAAAGTTCTTACCGCGCGTCCCGCGCGATAAGAACTTTCTTAGTCCACCGCTCCTACCGCGCGTCACGCGCGTGCCGCGCTTGCGGTGAGGACTATGAAAGATGCCTTAATAACATTCTAACCATTTCTTATTCTGTGAATTTTAGGACTTCATACATTTGAAGTGTTCGTGGCGGGAAGGGTTTGATACCCTTCGTGATTGAGAGAATCGATCTGTGTCTCCTCCAACATTTACTATAGCTACAAATCCGAATAAATAAAGCTACTGTTTCGTTTGATGGCTTGCACTGTTTGGACGAAGAGTTTCTTCAGGCTATATTCTTGACCTTCTATCGTCCATCACTGGATGAGGGATCGCCGCGACGCTGCTTGGCGGGAAAATGGCGCGATCAATAGCCACTCTCCCTTCGTTTTCCCGCGCGCAATTTTTCCCGCCAAGCAGCGTCGCGGCGATCCCTCATCCAGTGATGGACCATATAAACCCGGGCATGGTGTCCATGCCCTCCTTGAAAATATCGAAAACAAGGTACTTAGCTGATTAAATGCAAACATCTGCATGTACAATATGATGTATCGTCCATCACTGGATGAGGGATCGCCGCGACGCTGCTTGGCGGGAAAAATTGCGCGCGGGAAAACGAAGGGAGGGTGGCTATTGATCGCGCAATTTTTCCCGCCAAGCAGCGTTGCAGCGATCCCTCATCCAGTGACTGACGATATTTCCGGTATGTTTTGCAAATGTTCCATCAGCGCCCAGGTAGTATGCCTCTGTTCGAAGCAATATCGGGAACATAGAAATCTATTACAAGATATTCAGGGTTGTATATGCTTGCACTATCAAAGGTGAGATGGATTTGACACTCTAGACCATCAAGGAGACTGAGTCTTGTCTGATGTGACGGCTGAGACATCACTCATTTGAAGGCATCGTACGCGCTGAAGACCACTCCCCGTTTTCTCGGCTTGAATAATTTTCTAGGCCCACCTAAGAACATAGGGAGAGCTGGTTGGAAAAAAACACTTCGCTGTGAAGATAAATGAGGTCGAATGACTCAAATTCCGTCAAAAGAGGCCGGCCCTCCGTCAGTCATCTGGCACAACTTGCTGTCAGCCATCATATAAGTTACTGATCAACAATTGAGACAGTACAACTGGGGGGAAGTTGATGGATTATACTAAACGACTACGTGAAGAATGTTTTTTCTACACACATCGGTTCACCCTTTTTTCCACAAATCACATAAAAGAAAGATGAATTTCGCTTGATCGTGATATGAATGGTCAACACCGCGATCTCTGACGATTGACTCTTCTTTTCTCAAAAATCTATCGAAAGATTTTCGAGCCGAGAAAAAAAGTTTTCAGTGATTTTCTCGCGGTTTTTCCAACGCAGTTGTTATATAGTGTACTAGAGCTCTCATTATACAATACCGCTCGTAGGATTTGGTCAGAAAGCGAGCAAGGTCGGGTTTTCGCGTCTTTTTCGTCTTTTCTGTATAACTCGCTTCAAAGTCAACTTTGAGCGAAACTAGGGAGATATTCATGACCCCGGCGTTGAGGGCTACCCAATGGTTTAGCCTTTGTGGTGATCACGTTGAAAAGTACAGAAGTCTCGCAATCACCCAGGTTTGTGATTACGGTACCGTGAGGGATGGTGCGCTACCGTCTCCGCTTGCGTTTCCCTGTGTCTACCGTATATAGAGAGCTGATTGATTGCGAAATTTCCATGGTTGTCAACGGAATCCTTACAATAGCTACACCACTGGATAGCCCTCAACACCCCTTATCATGTATATGTCCCTAGTTTCGCTCGAAGTTGAAATTGAAGCGAGTTATACAAAAAAAGACGAAAAACACGCGAAAACCCGACCTCGCTCGATTTCTGACCAAATCCTACGAGCGGTATTGTATGTGAAAAACTCGAAAACGAAGTCCATCGTGGGCGATGCCTTGAAAAAAAAAACAGAAACTTGTTTGACTCAATACTATCTGGCTTAAAAACCTTGTGCATAACAAGTTGTATTTTATGAGGGGAACTGGACATAAACTAATTCAGATGTTGGGTTTTCTGTGTTCGTCCGAGTTTGTCCTGATGCCAAATGCTTCTATCAGGGTTTCCACGCATTGCGCGACTCGAGGGTAGAATGTGGTTTTGCAATTTGTATGCAATACTTCGCCGAAATGTGGTGATAAGTTCACAGCTTTCCACTGAAAGTCATGGAAAGGGCCTCTAGTAATAAACTGTTGTCAATAACTACTAACTAAAATGAATCATGATGCCAATACATCGTTATTTCACACAAATTTGTGCCACATCAAGTAAACACTTCCTTTCTTGAATTACGCTAATTATCGACAATAGCCACATGTCCATGGACACTGATCATACATTGTTTGCCGATATCTCGGCTGTGTACAATAGCCATGCATATTCGGACAATCCGACCTTCCAGTAAGGGGGTTCAACTTGTCTCGGCATGCTGGAGCTGAAGGTGCTGACGACTTATCTGAAAGTAAATGAATGTCAGCATTACAAATGCGTTTTATATAAGCCATTACCTCTGCATCTACGACAAGTTCTTGAACACTCTCGAGTCATGAGGTCATAGTACCCAAGTTCGTTGCACAAATGAATACGTTTCGGGCAGTCGGAGACCCCAGATTGAGGATTTATACGGTCAACGCAAGGCTGTGGAGCTCCTGGAAAGTGAAGAAAATGCCACATATGCATATGCATTCGCGTATTCCAAGAAAGTAGTAATAACTGCAACTTTGAGCTTGTATAAATGAAAAGATATGTATCATACTTGTTGGTGGAAGTAGAGTTGTCGTTGGCACCGGTGCAATCGTTCGAGGCATCGCTCGTGTAGTTACGGCTGGTGGACGAGTTCTCCGTGTTGCTGTAGTTGGGCGGGGGGTCGCTCGTGTTTTCACTGTTGGTGGAGGTGTTCCTTTTATTTCTTCATTCGGACAGGGTGTTTCTTTTGTTTTCTTAGTCGGTTGTGGTGTCGCTTTTGTTTTTTTAGTTATCTGAGGTGTCGCTTTCGGTGTTGTAGTTGGTGGCGGTGATGTAGTTGGTGGCCGTGTTGTAGTTGGTGGCGGAGTTGCTACGGTTGTGGTAAGTATTCCAACCTGAGAAAAGATACTTAGACTTAGCGGAAACCTAGGTGACAATAATTCTGCTGCTTTTACAAATTATGTAGAGGATACTGTCAGTTATACAGTGCGTTTCATAAAATACTTCCGCCCTGGATAAATTTATAATATTACTCTCCAGCATTGTGCTGGGCCCCTTCCACAGTTAGAGCGAACTCAAGGCGTTGAAAAACTGATATATTCGTGTTTTTCTAAGATTCTTTTTTTTCCAAGAACATTTTTACAACGCTTTTTTTTCAAAATTTCGGCCAGTTAGTTGAGTTGCGTGGGACAGATGAGTTGCTATTGCTCCCAATGCCGCTGTTTTTGGCTTAAAATCTAGTTGAAGTGTCTCTAGCTCGTGTATGACCTATGCTTGATGATCGTACAGAGCTTCTTCATAACGTTCTAACTGGGATACATGCTCGCCAGACTAAACCTTCAATATTGTGGTGTCAAGATCATTGCGAAGGGCATCTTCAATGACATATCCTGTTGGAATCCTAGTGATCGATGATGCTGGGGATGCAATGCTATCGATGCTTTTGACGCCGTTTGGACAGCGAATTAACAATTAGACGTAAGCAAGCCAAATTTGTCCCGAATGTAGTTAGCGCTAGCAGTTGTGTTTGATTTTCGCTTCTGAATTTGCCGTTGGTCCCTCCATTTTTCAGGAAACTAATAACAGTCCAGTGGCTTCTCTCATTCCGACCAAGAATGTGACAGCCGCTCACCCCGGATTCATGGGAGTCCCAGATCTGGAATTTGTCAATCCTAGTCTTTAGTTAAGGTGTGAAGCAGCAGGAAATACGGATGTATAGTTTTTTTTTTAAGAGCCTGAGATAAATCGCTCGAGGTAGTGAAAAAGCAAAAGCCCAACGATGGAGAGCAATATCATTAAAATTTTAGATGGCAGTATATAATGAAACGTACTGTATATGAAAAGGCCACTACCACCTTACCATTTCTTTACTCTCCTTGTTCTCAGTCGACAGCTAAAGAATGCCAATGTAGTGAATCCTTTCGAGAGAGTGCTGGCAGATCTCATAGAACTTTGATAGTTGCTGAGTCACAAGGATAAATTGATGATGCTACGTCGACCCAGGGGTGCACCTGCAGCAGCGTAGCAAAATTTTGCCACGTGGTCGATTGGATGGATTGCAGTCGACGCGACGCGTGCTGATTAAGGGGTCGTTTATACTTCCGCCGCGGCGCGGCGAGGCGAGATGCAATACTGCCATATCGATCAAGCGGCGCCGCCTGGCGGCGCCGCGAGGCGTTTAGAGTTTTTCGTCTCGAAATCTTCCAACGGTGCCACACGCGGCCGCCGCCTAGGTGCTGCTGCGCCGCCCGAGGAAAGCAGGCGGCGCGGCGGCCGCGTGCGATCCGCATTGACATAGTATGCTTCTTTTGCTGTTATTTCATACACACTCTCCATTTTGTTCTTCTGATTCATCTCTAAAATTCCTCCCAAGGTCCTAAGCATTGTTTAGAGTAGGCTGGGTTGTGAAAAGTTTTTCCGAAATTCACGGATTTGACGATTAACCATTATAGGGACTTCTATGTTAATGCTTGACTTGCTCGATTTAATCAGCTGTCTTCCACTTTACGCGATCATTCCGCACCTTCACCGAGGTGTGCTTCCTAGTAGTGGTGCTCTTATACAGCCCACCCCTCCTCAATCGGCTCACTCGAGTTGGCTCTCAAATTTTCTAACAATGAGTTTCGACTCCGATTTTGTTAAATCCTGATACATCGGGGAATTTTGTGACCTGAGTGCGCAATGCATTGCATACGTATCGACCGGGGTACATCGACCGGTGGCACTCTTTCCTACTTTTTAGCCCTCGCAGAGCCTCAGCTGCTGACCCCTCGAGAAGAACGTTGCGTGAATGAAGATACACCGCTCACCTCTTCCTCTATACCCTACCCTTTATCAAGTGGGCATCATGAATGTTGTTCATGGCCCCCGTCATAGTCGGCCGATAAGCTGTAACCACCCCGGTCGATACCTATGCGATGCGTTGCACAATCAGGTCGAAAAATCTTCCCATGTATCCAATGTGCACCCGCTCGCTGCGTCCTGCCCCGTCCGTGTCCGTCTCGGTCGATACGCGTGATATGCATTGGTCGAAATCCCGCCGATGAGTCCGCCCGCAGTGGGCTCGAGGAACGATGGTGGTGGATCACTAGGGGCGGGAGAGGGCGGCGTAGGACCACACCGGGCGGGAGAGGACGGCCAGTCCGGCTTTCGGCCGTTTATGACGGGGTGCTTAAGAGAGCCGAATGGGGGAGGGGTGGGCTGTATCAATCGCGTCCTAGTAATCAGTCGTGCCCTTTTTTCACTTTCTTTAGCTACAGTTTCAACACAATCCATCCATATGCCGCTATTCTATTTCCTGCGAAACAGAACATCGCGCCTGGAGTGTCTTTCGATGCCGAGTGATTTCAATTCCTCCTTCACCACATTCGTAGAGACCTTTCACCTATAGTTTCCGGTTTCGATTTAGTCTGACGCATGGAACAGGCAGCTGGCCGTTCGGGGTTGGCGGACTCAGCGGAGAATGTGGTTTTGATTCGTGCGGGATGATCTATCGTCGGAGCTCCGTCCATTCATCAGACTAATGTTATCGCGCGAATTCTACGTGTAACATAAGTGGCGGTTTCCAGACAGGATTGGGAAGAACTTTCAGAGCGCGTTGTTCAAGACGATACGGCGTTCTTCCCAGTATATGTCCGAACAGTCTAGGTCAACTTTATTGATTAATAACGCATTGAGAGGAGCTGGCACCTCCCTCGTGTCAAGCGTTGCTGTTCAGCTTCAATTTCTTTGTAAAGATCTTCGCTGTGGTAAACTCGAGGTGAGTGATATCCGAGCAAACATCTAAATAGCGTCCATCAAGATAGGTTCAGCAGCGGAAAGGTTGACACACAACTTGACTCGCTTTGCGATGAAGGTATACCACATCCACTCGGTTAGAGAATTAAGTGCAGATGTAGCTTTCGCGCATCGTTGTTGAATATCAGCTACCATCGTTCTTCAGCAAAGAGCCCAATTAAGGGAAATCGTCCACAAGTTCGATACGTCGTCAATGTACGCAAACTCCTGTTGAAGGCTTTCGATAGACCCGCAGCTGCTTGCATTTGTCGGCACGATGACAAAGCTTATAAGCTGCTGCATACTTCGAAACGAAGTTACAATTCTTTGAAATTGTGCGTTGCTCTCAGCTAATAGCCCAGCACTGAGGGCGTACTCCAGTCTGCCAAGAAAACGTCCTGATGGTGTTAGCATCACTTCCGCAGGAAATTGTTTTGCAACTCTACGCATGCTGCCATCAACGGGAAAAGTTGAACAGAAAACGGTCCTGTTACTGCTCCTTGCCTTTCTCCTGTTTTCACCTCGACACCTGACGTAAATTTGACAGGTGTACGAGTTACTACTGTTGTTCCTTTGTTCATGTCCTCGATTAGTCGATAACACTTCTCGAGACTCCACCGGCACGCAGGGCGTTGAGCAATCGATCACGATGAGGAGGGTTGAATGCAGCTCCAAAGTTCAAGAAAGCTAGCTGTAATGGCTCCGAATTCCGCTGCCAAATTTCAATAACTCTTCTCTTGATGGACACTTGATCGATAGTCGATCTTCCTGGTCGAAAACCGGCTTGCTCCTCTCTGGTTCATGTAAATGATAATACATATTATCATCCAAACAGAAGTCTTCAGAGCGGTTGATCTTCGAATCCGTGCAAATGTTCAAGTGTCCATTCAGACGAGCTTAGGCGCCGCGCACGTTTTCGATGGTAAATTGACAAGCAACTCTGCCGCTTCCAGCCTGGGTGGTGGCAATCGTGTATCCAGACCACTGAACAGGCGCGAGAGACGGGGGAGGAGCAAGGTTCCTGATTGGACGCAACACGGGGCTAGCGACAGCCCTCTGGCTGCGTCTCTCCCGTTTCTCGCGCCTCTCAAGGGTTTGGAACACACGATGGCAACCACCCGTCCAGCCTGATCGATTCCTGCGCATTTCGCGATCAGCGCTTGCTTGCTGAGCGTTTGCGGAAACTAGCAGGGCCAGTAAGCTCGTCTATGCCCTGACCGTCAGAAACCGTTTACTTAGCTTATTCTGAACGTTTTTCTTCGCTCTTTGTTCACTATTAGTTGCCACACGACCAAACAACAAAAATTCTGGGTCGAACTCGAGTGTGATATTCATCGTGAACATGACCTTTAAAGTGTAATGGCATTACAACAGTAGATGTCTGATGGCACGTTCTATCAGGCCGTCTGATCTTCTCCTGTCAGAGAAATTAGTGGCGCATTATTGTGCGGAAACAATCCCTTATCGGTTGATTGCTTCATGTTGCTACCAGTTTTCTTCGAGGGATAAGTCATTTTTACCACGTGAGGTCATTTTTACAGAGGTTTGAGCATTGAGCCAAGATTGTTTAAACAAGACAAATAGACCCGCGACATGGTACTAAGCAAGTTCTAAACAGTGTATCTATATGGAAACGTTCATCTGTAGCTAGAGGACCATAAAACAATTATGATCTTGAAATGATCTCCATTGCGAAGTAGGGCTTGAGGACCCAAACGTATGACAGCCGCTGATTTGCGCGATTCTGCGTTGTTCAGAGCATGCAATGGGGTTACGTCAGGATTCTTCCGGGTGGTTTGACTGTACTCCTGGAAGTTTCTTACCTAACTTGCCGAGATCAGTCTTCCTGGAAAAACCAAAAGTCTCCAATAAGCTGCAATCCAACTCGTAAAAGCAATCGAGCCTTTGGATTACCGAAATATTCCGTGGCGCCTATTTTACCTTTTCGAATGGGTGACTTTCTGTTGAAAATGTTAACCGCGAATTCCATCAGTGATTTAAGATGGTCAAAGTGAGTGGTTTTTGGGTTCTCATGGCCTTGTACCACTCATTCGTTCTGGAAACGATGCATCTGACAGCTTCAGTATGTCTTATAGTTTTGCGCAACATAACATGCCAAATGTGCATCCAGTAAATTTCCGCTCGATGACTCCAAATTTCAACGACCTGAGAGAGGAAGGTTTTCATTGACAGGCAACTAGTTACGAAGGGTAAGAAGAGCGAATAAGCGATTAGAGTGTTGTTGAGGTTTTTGAGAGTGGAAATTTCAATTCTCTCCCGCCCGCGTTTGTCAAATTAGTCTTGGCTTGTAATGTTTAAAAAGTGTAATCGATCATGTTGGGATAAACACTTGACATGTCTTGGGAAATTATCGAACTCGACCGCGTTCAAATTACCCACCACTTTTTCAGGATTTTGCACTATTTATAAAACAAACAAAGACCAACCTCCGACTGTGGGCAGCAGATCTCTCCTTGCGTGGTGTCGATGCATGTATCTGTAGCAATCGGACAGTTTCCCATGATACATACTGAATTGGGGAGTATACAATTTTTCAATATGCTCACCTTATAGACGAACTGCACATTCTATACAGGCCATAAAACGGCCAAAGTCTCACCGTCGACTGCGTACCACGCGCTGCGCGACCGCACGCGCGTCGGAAGCAGACGAGTTTTGGCCGCCGCGCGACGAGTTTCGGCCGCCGCGCGGCGGCCGACACTCGTAGCTCGAAACGCGGCTTTTTAAGCTCGTTGCCGAGCCATTTGACTAGGTGCCAACCGTCGAAATAGTGACGGATAACACCTACCGTATTTTTTCTTTCAGAAGTACATGTACTTATAATACTCAGACCCCTATTTTATATGTACTTCTGTTAGAGGTGTATTTCAAATAGAGGCTGTACTTCTAATTCTCAGCCCTCTCTTTTTGGTGTACTTCTATTAGAGGTGTATTCTAATAGAGGGTGTACTTCTATTATTCGGCGCAATTTTTTGAATTTCCAATATTAGACTTTTCACATCTCTTGATTTCCAGTATACATATACGGGCTATGCCCTAAACCCGAGGAGTTTGCGCGACTACACCTAATCTGTCTGTGGAAAAAAGTAAGGTGTCAGCACCAATTCAAAGTAAATGAAGCTACAAACAAATACTGATTACACTGAATGAGAACATTGACTTACGTACTTCCGGATGCAGCCACTTTGCAATATTCCTTCTGAGATTGAACAGAAGCCAACAAAGTGCAGAAGACCAGGAAATAAAGGAGAGTCATGGTGCCACTACAGAAAAACTGGATAGATAAAAACGAAAGAAGTAAGGTTTTTATGAGGGCATGAGGGTGCAACCAGCTGTACAATCGCTGCCCTACGACGCCTACGTCTATCGTCGCTTGACACAGGGAAATCCTGTTAGCAGATCGATTGTACATGAATAGTTCGCCATGGAACATTGTTGGAATAGGTAGTACTGCAAAAATAAAAAGTACTGTGTGAACAAATGTAACGATTGCGCAATAGAAAGTTCAAGGTGATACGTCACTCTCCGGTTGTCCAATTTTTGAAACATCTAGAACACTTCATTGAAAAAGGCGCTGTTATTAACGCTCAGTTCGCCAGCAACGGGTCGTTCTTCTCAAGTGTGAACAGAAGTAGTACTATAAGTTGAGCATCGAGATAACATGTGCTCGGTCGCAGCCTATTTTGCAAATGATCGGGAGGATTCCAGAGAATCATGAGCATTAAATTAGTGTCACATCCTCGTCTCCCACGACTCTGGCCCACGTGCGCACAGAAGGAATGGGGTTCGCAGTACAATTCCATGTCTTTTTTCATATTAATTGAAAAAAGGTTGCCGAATTAAAGGCATCGTTCGCGTTGTATACCACTTTCCTTTTTTCAGGTTTCATCTTCATGAATGAGCTCGGTAGACCACACCGGTAAACTTTGGCGCATCAAAACCGTAGGGTTATGAGATTGAAGGGATTTTAAAGGCAGTTTTCACGATAATTTTCTTTTCCGATATCTCCACTGCTTACAAAAGGTCTAGTGCCCTATTTAGCAAAGCATGCTTGAAAAGGACTCGAAAGACGCGTTCTTGAGCAAAAATAGGCCCTAGTGCAATGAAGCGATCAGCTCACATATCAGCACTTTCTTGACTTGATCATTCCTGTAATCTATGTTTTCATTTGTTCATTCCGAGAGGCGGATATGGGACACCAGGCGTGTCTGGGGCACCAAAACGCTTGTTAGCAGCCGTTGTTTTGCCGTTCTAGCTCGTTTTCTACCGTTCTTTCGACACTGGGAGCCTAGGATCCTTCTCGCCTATCATTTCGCTGTGGATAGTCAACGAGGATGATCATCGTGAACGCTGCCTTTAAGATGAGGATCAGCCACCAGCTCCCTCCAGTCCTCTAGCACTTCCTCATACAACGTTTATGCGACCGTCATATTGCGTGGAAAACAGTTACGGCACAAACTGCACATGCAGAAACGCATCGAAAATGACAGCGATGAGGCCTCTAAATGCAGAAAAAATTCGAAAACGATTTTGACGCAAAATTTAAATACAATTTTACATTGTGTTCAGACTGACTTTTCTTCAAAAATGAAGGTTTTTTATGAGCCCTTCCTAGATTATTGCAGAGGCCAAGCTACACAAAAAATGGAAAAATAGCATGCAGTTCTCTGCGCGTACGATGCCTTTAAAAATCGGTTCAGGAACAAAATAATGTTTGGTGTCCTCCCGCCCCCAAATAACGAGATTTCTAGAAACCTTGTTTTTTCAAATTTTATTTCGCTTTCAAAGTAATTTCTGAGCCGTTCTGGGAACTACTGACTACCTTAACAGCAAAATAAAAAGCGGAAAAGCAAGAACTAACGAAAATCTCGTTAATTTTGATGCCGGCCGTCACCGGTAATCAGCCGTTTAACCCTTTTATGAGCGCTCTTCCCGAAAATTTCCAGTTCTTTTCACTTATTCTTACTTTTGTGATGACCAAATCTGCATTCTCATGAGAAGAGCTAAAAATGCGCTATTGTCGCAAACCCCTTCTAAGGTCGTGGTTGCGACGAAAAATATGAATGTCTTTTTTTCCTCCCTAGATTCCTTGATTCAGAGTAGTACCTATAACAAAAATTTAAGCGAAAACCACTGTTTTGGGCCGAAATTCGGCCTGAATTAATAGGTCTTTTGATTCTGGACGAGCCCGCCCCACATCATCGCCATCGATCATCTCTAATATCAAGAACATCATCTGGCTAGAAGTTGAAATTCAATCAATGAACAATATCTTTCGGAGTCACCCGCTCGAATATTTCTGTCCACGTCGGGTCACATGTTGACTGAAGGCTTCCATTGTTTAACTGTTTTCATTAGCTTGAAGGCAGTGTTCACGTTTTTCTTTTTTTTCACCTATCTTGAAAACGGTCCCATGCTGATTCCAATGATGTCTTTGGAATCGTACAAGACCTTCTGAGAACGAAGCTATGGTCCCTCAAAAATTGAGCTAAGGAAGCATGGTGGACGACTTTTCCGAAGCTTGTAACTTCCGCTTTCTGCACCCGATGTATGCGAGCTGACCTGAGTAGAGAGAGAAGTTGAGAATGAAGGGAAGTTCAGGAACCAATGTCCATCTCACGAAATCGAGTGTTAATTTGTTCACGTCGCAACTCCTGGCTCATTTCATGCGTTCTTTCGACGTTAACGTTGCAGTGTGCCCCTCGACTACCCATTTCTGGTAGGAACCGAAACACATTTTTTATCATGAACACTGCCTTTAGGTTGCAATTATTTCTGGCAGTGAACGTCAATGATTCTTGACTGCTCAATATGAGACTGCGATCTTTTTGGGCGGAGTTGTGCAGGTGTGCACGCATTGGCTATTTGAGATCCTAATAACTCTATTTTAGCTCGTTTCTTATCGCGTCACCTTCGTGGTCTTTTAGTCATTTGAGGATCAAACATTTTTTAAGGTTTTGCCACAACTTTTTTCAGCGTGACCACTGCCTTTAAAGGCACAGTCCAAGCTCAAGGGATTTTTTGATATTATAGTCCGGTCGCCGTGTATAGCAACCCTGCCAAACGCGAAATCTTAATTCGCTCAAATAAACGAGAAAAAGCTAGGAAAAAGTCGGCCACGCCCCCTTGAAAGAAAAAATAGGTGACGCCCATCGACAAGTTTCCGATTTGAATATGGAAGAGAAGCGAGGTTGAGTTTACTCAAAATCTATGTTCTTCTATTTGTTTTCGGTCTGACTTAATAGTGTGACCTGTTTCACAACGATGGCTGCGAATAACGAGAAAAAAAACAAGCTCGAACTTCTCGCCGTTCAAATTCAGAATTTTTGAGGGGCCATAACTTCGTTCGTAGTGAGTTCTAAGCGATTCTGAAAACACCATTGTGATCAGCGTAAAATAGCCTCCAAGATAGGCAAGAAAACAAAAATTCGATTCTGAGGTGGGACTGTGCCTTTAAAGGCACAGTCCAAGCTCAGGGACGAAAACTGAGATTTCCATACAGGTGTGAAGTAGACCCACCGTATATGACACCTGCCGAGTGCGAGCTCTCAATTCCTCTGAATAAGCGAGATATAGGAGGAAGCCACCCTGGGGCGCCCATCGCCGGAAGCCACTTTGGCACGCCCCTTTTACGATCTTTCGAGCTCAATAGTGGTGAGATGAGAGATGATTTCTGATCAATAGCCCCGTTCTTCCCTTCATTCTCAGCCTCTCTCTTTATTCTGATCGACTCGCATACATAGGTTGCAAATGACGGAAGTTACAAGCCCCGGAAAACTCGTCCACCATGCTTCCGTAGCTCAATCTTTGAGGGGCCATAACTCCGTTCCCAAGGGGTCTTAAACGATCCCAGAGACATCTTTGGAATCAGCGTGAGGCCTTTTTCAAGATAGGCGAAAAAACAGCAAACCAATTCTGGGGTTGGACTGTGCCTTTAAAGGCAGTGTTCACGATAATCTTCGAATTTGGGAATGATAGCTAAATCGATTGTTTGGCCCCTGGTTAGAACATAAACGACGGAGGAATCGAGAAAAACGCACTAGAAGGTCCCGAAATCCTTTACTCTCACCCCACCTCTTTACTCTCACAGGAACTGTTCGTTGTGACAATGAAACCATTTGTGGACCCGTCCCCTGTGGTTCTCTACTCTCCACTGCTCCGTCCTTTCCTTCGGACTCTACCTAATACTGTTTTGCCTGGGATATTCTTCCATTTTCGACTGATCCAATTTTCCACCGGTGACAACCACAGTGAACATGTTCATACAACTGGACAACTAGTCCAGGCCAGAGATTAATGTCACTGAAATATGAAGTTTTAGGGCGTTTCTCGCCGTTTCTTCGTAATTTCTGTAACACTCGGTGGCCAACACTTTGTTTTGAGTGGAGAACTCGTTAACGAAAATCATTGTGAACACTGCCTTTAAGTCACACGAACACGAAGTAAACCCCCGCATTTCTAAACGTCACGCTACTCAACGCTAGCGAAGTGGTCCTGAGTGGAATTAAAGCCGCGAAATGCGAGACAACTCCCTCGGTGTGTAGAGAGCCCGTGTCCCGAATAGGGGACTTATACACTGTCGCGAGCTGTTGCCTTGTGGTAGAGAGTGAGGGGTGGTACATGCACTTACCGCTGTCAATTGGGTTTAGGCGGCGTCTATCCGTGGTTTTTGCGGGGCACCAAATCTCTCAGCCTTGAATAGGGAAACAAAGGGATGTGTCCGGAGTGCGCAAAGGCCCAAAGTGGAGCAGTGACTAGAATGCGTACAGTCAAGATTCGCATCCATTTTAGACTCAGTTTCGCGCATCATCTAAACTGTCAGCGCAAACGGTAAGCTACTCTTCGTCGCTTACCGAATGGGATGATAACTCCGCTCCCAGTGTGGTGATTTACAGCCATGTCACTTTCAAAGGTTCTCGCCTACAATCCAAGGAGGGAAGTCGAAGGGATGCGGAATGGATCATACCGCGCACGTCAGAAGAACAGATCAACCCATCTTACACTAGTAAGATGGAAATGCAAACCGTGTTACGTATCGATATCACTGGGAAAAATTTAAATTCCAACGTGAAGCGGTCAAAATTTCTGGCGATAGCGAGGGAAGCCAAGGGAGGCGAAGGGTCGGCGTGGAGCGCGCATTTTGTACCTAAAGGCAGTGTTCACGATGAAAAAAGTGTTTAAAATTCCACTATGAATGGGTAGTGGAGGGACACTCTGTAACGTTACCGTCGAAAGAACGCATGAAAACAAGCCAGGAAGAGCCCCTGAAGAGCCCCAAATTGCCACTTCGAGCGCAAGGCAAACCCCAAAAGCGCATTGCCCGCCCACCGACGTGAGCGAATGAAAGCTTGAAATCGTGATATGAGCGATGGTTTCCGATCTTCCCTTCATTCTCGACTTCTCTCTTTACTCAGGTCAGCTCGCATACATCGGTGGCAAAAGACGGAAGTTACAAGTTTCGGAAAACTCGTCCACCATCTTCCCTAGCTCGATTTTTGAAGGGCCATAATTCCGTTCCTAGAAGGTCTTGCACGATTTGAAAAACATCATTGGAATCAGCATGGGACCGCTGACAAGATAGGCCAAGAAACAGAAAAAACGATTTTCATCGTGGATACAGCCTTTAATTTTCACCTAATCTTCCCTTCGGCTTTCCGGCGGGTTGATCGCCAATACGACCTCAGGATGATTTGAAGGATTAGGTTGATAGAATGCTCTCTCGATCTCATTAATTGAACTAACAAGATATTGCTCTAATAGGTTAGTGTGCTATTTTTCAATGTGCGCCCCACACGTTCGCGTTTCGGACGTGAGCGCTGCCATCAGCATGGTTTAACCTGGCTGACAGATGCTTACTAAGGGCTTTTTCAGTTGCTTCCCGATAATAGTAAAGATTTCAAGCTGCGGGCTCGCCTAGATATACCCTTTGTTCCCACTTTTTCCTTGTCCCTTCGTGTTAATTTGCGGAGAGTGTTCATAGAGACCGATTAGGGAAGATAGATGGCTGACAATGCATTGCACACAATACACTAGAAGTTTAACATAATGACTGCAACGCTTCTCTCTAAAGAGCAGACTCTAAATGTCTTTTTTGTGCCTGTTACCCTACTACGGAGAACTGATACGCTTCCAGATCCTAAACGAAAAAATGAGACAATCAAAAATTGAGAATTTGCTCAGGGTCGCTGGAAACTAAGAACGGTTACAAAACGCTATTATTTCGAACAGTGTTCAGTTCCTCACTCCTTTTTTCAATTCTCACGGAAAGAATGTATGGAAAGCAACAAATACCAAGCAAACTGCCCAGAATTTTATCCGCCACTTTTATACTGGCTCCGAAACTGGGATGTACAACATTGACGGTGCGCCTCACAGAAGGTGTATTTATGTCGGAGAAAAAGCTCCCCGTGGTTGAGGAAGCAAGCAACGGGCGACCTTGGAAAGCTAAGAATAATGCTTAAAAAATGTTCTGAATTTGAATGCTGGATGAAATTTTAGCTTGCACAAGCGATGTAACCTTTGTGGGTACGGCCAGTGAGGGCATCTGCCCATCAAGCTGCAGCAACAGCGGCCTCTTCTTCATCGGGAGTTTGCAAGGAGTTTCGAGCATCATGTGCTAGCTCCGTTGAATCCGAATTTTGATGCGGATGACTTCTCTCTTGCCGGTTAAGGCTCCAAAGCAAGAACGCCATAGTTGGAGCCATCAACGTAACGCTACAAAACATGCAGTAAATTGTTCCGCCTGCAGCGTACCAGGAATTCTCTAAAGCCTTGCTGTAAAGCCGGCGTTAACGAAAAATGTCAGAATTGTGGTCGCTTTGTCCAAATACTACCGCTTACCCTATTCGTGCTCCGGCACAACGGAAAATAAGGTTATGCCGACTGTTTCATTTATATAATGGTGTGTTTCTTTGCGCCTAGTTTTCAGATATCGTGCATAGGTCTTATAACTTTCTTGAACATACACGCCTGCATGCTACAAGAAAAACCGCATAGATGTTCCGTATTATAGATGCTTCCTTCCTCGTGTCGAACAGTCCTGTGCGATGGCTTCGTCTGACAAACTGTCAAGCAGAATACGAATAATGCTATAAGCAGGTAATACAGGTATGAGAATCGACGCTAATAAATTTTTAAATGACACAGAAATTTATCAAGGAAGGCAGTTATCAGATGGAAAGAGTTGAATGTGACAGTTATCCAAATAGCAGCAGTAAGAGCAACGAGACTCATTTCAAGTGCTGACTCGTTTTAGGCCGGGATCGTACTTCCGTCGCGGCGATGGGTGAAAAGAAGCGGTATCGATCACTTGCGACAATACTGCGCTTCGGAGGAAATCAATCGATTTTATAGGCACAAAAGCAATTTGTGTAGTTTAAGGCACCGTACGCACTGAAAACCTTTTTTCGTTTCGAATGATGTTCTGGGCCCACTCAAGAACGTACAGGCTATAAAACGGCGAAATTCACTTGGTTCCCACGCGAGCTGATGCGGAGCGGAGGTTAGAGACAGTGAGAGAGAGTAGGGAAGACGGAGGCTGAGACGTCGCGCGCGCCGCTCGCGTCTCGAATGGTCTGAATTACGACGTTTTAAAGAGGGTAGGGAGAGTTTGTCCGTTAACAACGCCTTATTGTGAAGGTAAATGAGGTTGAATGCCTCCAATTCCGTCGAAGATACGTCAAAAGAGTCATCTGGCACAATTTGCTGTCAGCCATCTATAAGTAAGTAATCAACAATTGATACAGCACAAATGAGAAGAAGTTGATGGAATATATTACACGATTACGCGAAGGATAACTTTTCTACACACATTGAGTTTCTTAATCCACAAATCACTGGAAAGAAAGCTGAACTTCATTTGATCGTGAGATTGTTGGTCAAAACAGCAATCTCTAACGATCGACTTTTCCTTTCTCAAAAGTCGATTAGCATATTTCCAGTCCGAAACAGGAGTTTTCAGTGATTTTTTCTCGGTTTTTTCAACCCAGCTCTTATATAGGGTACTACAGCTCCCATTATCTATGATAAACTCGAAAACAAAATCCATCGTGTACGATGCCTTCAAGAGGGATGAGATATTCTTTCGAAAACGGTTGACCCCTCTGATTCTAACCGCGTTGCCGAAATTTTTATAAAATCGCCGCGATTTTATCACAACTGCCCAATGGAGAGCGGCGCCGATGTCATCGCTGCGGCATTCATATTTGCTCAATACTTTCGAGATGTGAGAGAAAACGTAGATTTCAGACTTCTGGAATGTTCACGTCATATCATCTCTCATGCTGCTTTGCCAGTCGAAACACTCGATTCTCTCAGAAGCGCAACATCGCCGCGATTGATCGATACTGCTCTTTCTCACACATCGCCGCGATGGTTGTATGATCCGGACCTCAACAAGCGCAAGTACAACAATATTTTCTAAAAACTGTTTGCACTTGCAAGAAAATAACGTGTGCAATCGATGTCTTCGTATAGATGAAAACAATGTACCCTTGTCTAACAGCCGTTTATAGAGATTTCACACACAATACCCGCATGTCCTCTGACATTGCTCACGCATAGTGTTTTCGTAGCCAGAACGTTTACAGTATGCAGCCATCCCTGGACAGTCTGACCTGCCTGTAGTGGGATTCAATTGGTCAATGCAGGATGAAATTAACGTTTGACCTGAATACATGCAAATGTCAACTGCGATGCGCTTGAGAAGAAAGCACTTACCTGAACATCTTTTGCAAGTTTTTGGGCATTGTTGGGTCATTAGCTTATAGTATCCGGAATCATCGCACATATGTGCAAGCTTGGGGCAGTCGGTGACGCCAGTCTTCGGATTGATAAGATCGGCGCAGCTTTGTTGGGCTAATAACAAACAGCAAATTTGTTTATTAAACAGTCCAAGAGTTTGACTTATTCAACCAGCAAACCGTCTTATACCTGTAGAGTTTGCTGGAGAGACAATTGTTGCTGTTTTACGTACTCCTATCTAAAAAAAGGTGGTTTGACACAAGGAGTTATAGAAAACTGCTAACTTCAGAATGTCTGATGACGGTTAGGGTGCTGATCAAAAAGCGTGCACCGTTCCGAGATTTCAATTAATTTTTTCTTGTTCTTCTTGTTTTGATTACATCTCTAAAAACACAATACTAGTTTCCCAATTCCTCAGGGCCTGAGATTTATGTGGTACACTGGAGAGACAGGAGCGATGCCTAAGCACATTCTGTCAAGAAAGAGGCTCCGGCAATGTTAGCTGATGGGCCATACTATCACCCAGAAGAGATATACTCAAGGCGAGCAGAACAAGGAGAAAATATTGATCTCCCGTAAGTCATCCAGTGTATTCCTTAGGTCGTTCTAGACCTCTGTGATCACACTCGGGATTGACGTGTGCAAGGCACGCGAAACAGAGAAGGAATTGCTCTTCTATGAGCCCCTATGCGCTGCATCCCTAATAGTCCCACCTAAACTCAAATCGATGTGGTTATTAGTTGGGCCGATTAGGTCAGAATACTGGCCGGCTTATGAAGACCTAGGACGGCTTTCGTTGAACTATCGCCCAACTGTGTCAGGGGACTAATTGTGAAACAATTTCGATCTACTAGCACTTCGGCCACCTTATGCTGTTGAATGCTCTAAAATGATTGAAAAGCATCAGTTATTTCGAAAAAAACCTTCCCCATAGGGCACCCTTTGTAGATAAACAGGTTCATTGTTGCAGAGGTAGGTGCAAAATGAAGTACTAACGTGGTCGCCATTACGTTGACCTCCCCCGTTGAAAAGGTAATCGCTAGAAATAGCATCGCAAACTCCCCCACTGCCCAAAACTTTGGTACAATCTATCTGATTTCTTTTTGTTCCGTTTGTTGAATTTGTACACCAGATCTGTTCATTCGACGTTTTGTCGCGTCATTTACGACGTATCTATAAATAACACTGATTGAATCCCTGTTATTATAAAACATCAGATCTGCGATATAATCTAAGTTCATTTTGAAGTGTGTTCAGCACATTGAATGAATTTATGATATTTCGTTTATCCCGAAGGATATTATGGGGACCTTTTTTGTGTACGTCAATGTCTGATCACCTAGTTTCGGAACCATTACAATCACCTACACAAAGAGCAATCCAATCGCAAGCTGCTAGGTCACTAACTACGGCTTGCCGTAAATTTCCGGTGGGCTTTTACAGAACCGTGTTTTGATAGCTGTTGGTATGGGACACACCAATGATAATCCGTTTTCCAAATCCCCTGAATGCCTTAGAGCTTAGCAGAAGAATTCCAAAATTACGCATTTTTATAGCACCCATTCCCTACGCCCCCCAAATCAGCACCCATTGGCTCCGCCCACTTCAGGAGTTTCGGTATCAATAGGGACGAGACGCACCGTGGATTTTGATCAAAATTTCTTTCATTCATTATCGGTCTAGCTTTATAGGGTGACCTGCTCCGGTGCGCTTACTGCGAACGACAAAGAAAAACAGTCCCGAGACAACTCGTCCGCGAAATTCTCACTATCGAAATTTGCGTTTTTTGATGGGCCACAACTCCGCTCGTAGTGGGCTTTAAGCGCACTATTGTGATCAGCGTGAAATTTTCTCCAAACTGAGCGAAAAAAACTGCATTACAAATCTGAGGTTGGACTGTGCCCTTAAGAAAATTCAACAAACTTTGAATGTTTTTTTGTTCGACCCAACAACACCCTACCGACCATTGTCCAGAACATGAATTTATGCTAGTATTAGTCCTTAGTGAGCGATAACGTCGCTAACAGGGTTCTAACATAAGGTGCGTTCGAATGAGAATGGCGGCCCATGCGGCCGGCGTGCTTGGCAGGCGGCCGTCGCAACCGCCGCTCTTGGACGAGCATGCGAAAAGTCGCCACCGCTATCGACTACGAACGGGGCCGGCACCGGCTGGCAGCAAGCACTGCGCCGATCAATCAGCTCTGCGGAGGTGGGAGAGAGAGGGCGGCCGTCATTGAAATCCAACACTCGTCCGAGGGCGGCACATGCGACGGCCGCCTGTCAAGCACGCCGGCCGCTTGGGCCGCCATTCTCATTCGGGCTCACTTTAGGTAGATGTGCCGTTTCGATGCTGATAGAAAAACGGCCGGATACAGGCGGCCAAAGCCGGCTAGTGATTCTTCCAAGGCAGAAAAATTGTCCTCTTCTCACTTCTCACATTTCTTTCTGACACAACTATCACAGAGAGCTCTTCACCTTCTCCCTCATAGTCACAAGAGAATCAGAATGCGTGACTCATGGTGAACACTGCCCTCGCATGAACACGAATGGTAGTTGTGGGATGAGCATTCCAGACAGAAAAAGCCGGCTGCTAAAATGGAATTCATCTGAAGAAAATGATGACGTCTTTGCATCAACTCAGAAATGTGCAGGAAGGTTGGTAGGGAATACAGGCCAAAATTCCAATTCTCAAAGAAAAAGCGAAGACGTGAATTGTTATTACCAGGGGTGTGCGTTAAAGAAAATTATATTTCTCGTTAGGCGTTAATCGTTATTTTTCGGAAAAAAAAACCGCGTTAAACCGTTACTGCGTTAACACGTTAATTTTGCATTTCGTTAAACTATCAAAAAGAAAAACATTACCACGTCAAGGATCAATAAAATATCAGATCTCCCATATCAATCAGTGCCATACAGAGTTCGGCCGGGATAGAGCCCCACAGGGGGTTTTGAGCTCCGGAGGGGATGAAAGGCTCCGGGGATGTCTGACCTTTGAAGGAAGGCCCAATCGTGTATGTGACTGAAAACCGCCCGGAGCAGTTTTTTCACATGGAGTTCAACAATGCATTGCAATTTGACTGAAATGCTGTTTGAAATGAGTCGTGAGTGACGCTGTTCCAGTAGGAATCTTTGGATGAAGTCATCGTGAAGGTGTTCTCAAAATGATAGACAAGACATATGAACCCTCAATGTCAAGTGCCTAACGCAATTTGCCTACCAAATGCTGAATGGATTCTACGAAAGATCTCTATGGCTAAGTAGAGTTGATATTTGAGTTGAGCGTGGTCGATTCACCCTGTACAGACAATTTCCTCGTTTAAGATTCAGGCCGAGCACTGCTAAAATATGAGGGCTAACACTTCTATCAGGTGTGGTCCCGTCGGAAGTCGGCAATTTTGAAAAGTAAGAGTCACGGGAGTAGTATATTTGAGTGCAGCGTGGTCGATTCATTCTATGCTGAGTTTAAGCGTCTAAAATGTCGAAGACAGCTACACTGATAGAGGAAGAAGACAAAAAACATCCAAGTTTACGAATCTAAACTAGAGTTCTAAAACCGCAGTAACTTAAGTTTTAAATGAGGTACCTGGAAAAATCCTAGCTTTAGGAAACTAAACTCTGTACCTTACCGTTTGAACCCTAAGGCACCTCTGGATTGCGCCCTTCGCGAAAATTTCCCTGGTGTGGGTTCTGCGTCAAGATTGGCGTTTTCTCAATATTAACTTTGTCAAATATGTGCCCACAGTGCACTTTAGAGAAGAACCCGCAACAGGTAAATATTCTAAAAAGGCACTCTTCAGATTTGCAGAAGGTTGCAGACGGTAGAGTATAAAGCCTAGTTTCTCTAAGCCAGGATTTTCCCAGATCACTCATTTACTGCTTAACCTCTACCCTTTTGAAAAACCTACTCTTCTCGAAGACGTAGATTTTTTTCTCCGACGTTTACGAGTACAGTGTAGCGCCCTCCAGCGTCAATCTTAGACGGTGAAATTCCGAATGCAGGGTAAATGAACGACGCTTGACTCAAATATCCTACTCTCGTGACTCATAGTTTTGAAAATTGTCGACTTCCCGCGGGACCACACTTGAGAAAGTGTGAGCCCATATACTGTGCAGTGTACACCTTCCATCCTAGACGGTGAAAGTGTATACAAAGGGAGAAAAGACCCCGCCTGGCTCACATATCCTTCTATCGTGATACGTACAATACCCACGCTAAGTTTTGTAAAAACGGGGAGCATCTGGCAAACTTGGCAAAAAAGGGTCCCATGCATGTAATTTTTTCGAATGAAGACTTTCTCGAATTCTAAAATTGCTATCATATTCACAAATCAAATTGCTACCTAATTATATTACTTTTAGGCAGTAGTTCCCTAAAACCGCTTTGTTTTTAAAGGAAATAGTTTTTGCAATCGTTTTTCAGAAACGTTGCGCGCGGCGAAGTGCTGCGAAACTTCGAGCAGTAATTAAACAAGTAATGGAAGAGCAATCTGCATGCTTTCTTCATAAATAAGGTGCAGGTGAGAGACTCTCAAGGAGTGTGTTTGTTGAATTCTCGAAATCACGCCTGAGAGCTACTTGAAAAGTCGGAGTTTTGCTGGGAAAGCCCCGGATTTTTAAATGAAGGATTTCGAAAATTCAACTCACCCAAACCTTGAGATGCTCTTACCTACAACTAATTTATCAAGAAAGCATACAGTTCGCTCCTCCATTACTTGTACAGTTACTGCTCAAAGTTTCTCCGCACTTTGCCGCGCGCGACGTTTTTGGAAACCGATTGCAAAAATTATTTCCTTTAAAATCAAAGCGATTTTAGGGAACTACGACCTACAAATCATATATTTAGGTAGCAATTGGTCTGTGAATATGATAATATATTTCAGAATTTGAAAAAGCCTTCATTTAAAAAAGTTACATGCATCGGACGCTTTTTTGCCAAGTTTGCCAGATGCTCCCCGTTTTTACAAAACTTAGCGCGGGTATTGTACTTTGCATAACTATGAACTTCGAGCGGGATCGAACTCCCTCACCCCTCCCCTCCACAAACATCCGCATTTTATTACACAGCACAGGCTGTAACCAGTTATAATGTAGTTCACCAAAAGTTGCACATCTAATCACCAATGAGAAGCGTTTGGTCAAAGATCGATGTGCTTGAAACTCATGGCAGCTCAACCGCTCTCGCTCAGTCGGTGGCGAGCGTTTTGCTTAGGAATTCCTGCATATTGATCTTCTGCCGACCTCTTCTCATTGATAAGTACTTAAGCGAAATTTGCTGAACTGCACTATACATACACTTCTGCAACTCTCTACATAAATGCGATGGGCGCTGTTCCTACTTGCAATCATCCGCATTTTTTTCGCATTGCACTAGCTTCACCAATTTAATGCGCTTTAGAGGCAAGCCTGCGAGATAAACACTGTTTGAATACATCACCTCTAGGTGGGGAGGGGTGGGGGGGGGGTAGAGCCCTGTCAAAACTTGACCTACTCACGCTCCTCGGGGGGAGTCCTGAGTGAAATTGGCATTGGAGTGGGGGTCTGAGCAAAACTGGCCGACCCGCGCCCCGTGCAGTACCCTGGTGCCATAATTCTACGACAATTAACGAATTTCAAATTAACGTGATTTTAAGACTTTTCGTTAAGCGTTAATCGTTAATTTTTAAGAAAAAACCGCGTTAACCCGCTCATGCGTTAACACGTTAACGTTATAACGCGCAGACCTGGTTCGTACAAGCAGGTTTAAGTTTTTAGCTCAAAGGACAACTCTGAAAATCTGTCACTTCAATTATAATGGCGACCGAACCGACACACGGCTACTTAGCAACAATCGATTTTCAGATAAACAAGAAGACTTTGAACACTTGACAGATCATAGTGCATCCTTAGCACAACGGATCAATCGAAAAACCCGGGAGTGCTTCCTAGGGCGTACGGGCGAAGTTAAGACTTGGTGAAATGGCATACACCTCACGAATGGCCAGAACGAGGAAGGGGTGCTAGCAGAGTAGTAATAGCAAGGAAATAGCCAGATGATGGAGTCGCAAAGTTTGGTTCTGGGTTGATTGAGCTTGACCATGAATAAAACCCGTCCTTGTGCATACGGCTGTGCTGCGAGTGCAACTAAGCTATACAAACCCGCTGCTGCAATCAATACACTATTCTCGAGGACTTAACCTTAGTCACTGGGCAGCAGATCTCTCCTTCCAGGGTGTGAATACACGTGTCAGAATCGTCCAAACACAGTCCGATATCACACGCTGAAAAAAAAAACAAAAATCTTGATACAACAAAAACCACTACATTTTGATCTATGAGAGCAGAGATCTTTTACAGCGCTCACCAAGCGCTAAATTCTGAAAGAACCATCATCTTTTAGAAGTTTGGAAAAATGTTTCTTTTCTAGACTTTGTCGAACCAGCCCTGCGAATTAGGTCAAACCGAGTTATTCTAGGTACTAACTCAATTCCAACTCTTGCCCGGTAGACGCCACCATTGGTGACTAGGAAATTGATCACTTATCTCCAGAAAACAGCTGAGCATTCAAAAAAGAGCATTATCAAGTGGGGACCGATCAACTGTTTGAGAACGCGCACACACGTTCCTAGATATTTTTGGGATGACGATTTAGGATGATCAATGAAGTCCGTACTAATGCTCCGATGCTTTGAATGGTCTAAAAACGAATTGTCAGAAAAAAAAGCCGGCATATGTTACTAGTTCTGAGTCGCCAACCCATCAATTCCAACTTTTGCCCGGTAGTCGCCACCATTAGTGATTAGGAATAAGATCACTTACCTCGAGAAAGCAGCTGAGCATTCAAAAAAGAGCATTATCAAGTGGGGACCGATCAAATGGACTGCTTGATTTTATTGAGCGATCGCAATTTTGCCGATGTAGTTTCACCCACTCTATTTTCGAGGTTCAGTTGGGGTTCTGTAGACAAGAATGACTGCTCTTGACCATTTTTCGAGGTTTCCTTTCTGCTAAGATGTAATTTGAGATGTGATATTAACCTTGAAGGAAACGTGAAAGCAAAGTTCGTCATGCATGAAGATGTTGAGTCATAATTCCTCATAAGAAGTGTCTTTAGAGAGTGTGAAGCGAAATCTTAAACATCCAGTTTTCCCCGACCAGCTATAATATTCGATTATATGTCCGCCTCCCGGTATTTGTTGCTTACCGTGTGAATGATATGGATCTGCAGGAGCAGATAAAGCCCCTAGTAGGCCTTCCCTATTCCTCATCAAGTTCGAGCCTCGCGCTTCGACCCTGAAGCGGTGAGCCTTACCTTGCTTCAAAATTCATGAACTGACCCGCTGTCACGCCCCCAGGGTTACAATGAACCGTAAAGGGTGAAGGGTCAATGATGCAAATAGTGTGGATGACCACACGTTCGAATGCCATCACCAGAATCATCACGATGCCCATATCGCCAGAGCCGTATGTGGCCCTGGTTTGCTTTAGCTGTTCAGCATTGGGCCGATGATATGCATATGTCTGCCCGCTGACCCCGTGAAGTCATACCCTTCAGCCGGTAATGCTATGTCTGCCCGGTCAGCCGGTTACAAGCTCCGCCGTGGATTAATGTCCGCCGGCTGACCCCGTGAAGCCATGCCCTTCAGTCGGTAAAATGCAAGCCCGCTCGCTCGGCCGGTAAGACGCTCCGCCCCCAAAATAAGCTTGCCCGCTCAGCCGGCGAGCTTACTTCTCCTCCCGCTCAGCCGGTGTTATTATCTGATTGGTTGGTTGGCCTGCGTGATAGACGTGGTTTTGGTTCCTTAGGTATACTCACCTGCTGAACGAGTTTCTCACGGCTATTTGGGATAAATGATTCTCTGTTTGAAACTTGCTTTCTTTTCCCCTGTTTCTATTGTCCCTTCAACCTCCCGTCTTATCCCTCTGAGGTTTGGATTTTTTTTCCCCTATTTAAGGAGCCTATTATTTCGAATCCGGACTTCTTGTTTCTCCAATACTGAAGCTTCACTGTCGTTCGTTCGGGTTTATTAGTTAGGTAGATCAGATTTATGAATCAGTTGCCTTAGTGGTTGAATCTAGCGACATCCTACACATTGATTACTAGCCCAGATACCTGTAAGTGGCGGAAGGCTACATATGTCCTAGGATCACACTGCTAGGGCCCTTGTCTTGTCCATTCAGTCGATCGTTGCCACAATCATAGTCGAATTTCATGTGCAGCTGAACCATTTAACACCAACGAATCCCTATTGTTACGTTGCTGGTCAGTCCTAAGTTGATGAAGGACAACGGCGGTCTCCTCTGTTTGGGAACAGTCGTCCGTATAGACTGAGTGGCTACAATTCCATTAGCTCCAAAACTCCGAGTGCTTTGTTGGTTGTCATTAATCGAGTTTTTTTTATTCATTGTGTTGTTTTTAGCATCAGTTATTGTTTCGTTTCAATTCTAGCCGTATTGTGCACGCCGGTGACGGCGTACACAATAAATAAAATAAATATATAGCTTTAGCCAGAATCCTATATACCGTCGGCATGGATCCTAGTGATACTGTGAGTTCTCCATTGAAGGTTGGCGCACCGGTGCACCTACATGTGCTATAGCATGTAGCACGGAGTTCGCGCCAGCTTTCAATAGTGGACGCGAAGTATCACTAGGATGCATGCCGGCTGTACAAAGATTTGCTGCGAGAAATTCAAAAAAAAAGAATATAATGTAATGGCTGCATTTTTCTAGACGAGGTATACTGTACTGTGCGTCTTGGATTAGAACTCGTTTTTGTTTTAAGCATGGATCGCAGCCGAGAGTAAACGGTTGCGGAGCCACATGGAACATCAGTAGTACTTCAGAAGACGTAGGCAAGGTGAAGAGGAATGAAGCTAGGGCATCAGAAGACGTAAGCAGGGTGGCGTGAAATGTGGACATGGCTCCAGAAAAAGTGAGCACGGTGGCACGGAACGTCCATAGGGACTGTGATGAACCCCTATGGACTTTATATTCTACCGTGCTTACGTTTTCTGAAGCCATTCGTATCGCGAAGCCGGCTAAGTCGGTAGCGTTGGTAGGGAGTGAAGCAGTAGTGAGCGGTAGTAATTTAGGAATTCCGCTGCACTGTGCTCGGACAAAGTGAAAACCTGACCGCGCGCAAACAGCGGACCGCCACCGGGATGGGCGTTGGTCAAACCGGTTTCCGCTCGCGGTCAGTTCGCAAACTCACGCGGTCAGTCCACAAGCTCCCGCGGTCAGTCCGCGAGCTCCCGCGGTCAGTCCGCGAGCTCCCGCGGTCAGTCCGCGAGCTCCCGCGGTCAGTCCGCGAGCTCCCGCGGTCAGTCCGCGAGCTCCCGCGGTCAGTCCGCGAGCTCCCGCGGTCAGTCCGCGAGCTCCCGCGGTCAGTCCGCGAGCTCCCGCGGTGAGTCCGCGAGCTCCCGCGGTCAGTCCGCAAGCTCCCGCGGTCAGTCCGCGAGCTCCCGCGGTCAGTCTGCAAGCTACCGCGGTCAGTCCGCGAGCTCCCGCCGTCAGTCCGCGAACTCCCGCGGTCAGTACGCAAGCTACCGCGGTCAGTACGCGAACTCCCGCGGTCAGTCTAGAAAGCACCGCTGTCAGTCCGAAATGTCCCGCGGTTGGTCCAAATTTAACCACGGTCAGCCAGCGAGCTCCCGCGGTCGGTCCAGAAAACACCGCTGTCAGTCCGGAATGCCTAGCTGTGGGTCCGAATTTACCCACGGTCAGCCCGCTAGCTCCCGCGGTCGGTCGAGAAGACCCCACCGTCAGTGCTGAAGGTCACGCGGTTGGCGCACAAGTTCGGCGGTTGATCAAGGTTTATCCACGGGCGGTCCGCAAGCTCCCGCGATTGATATTGATGGATACACTGTCAGATTAGAAGCTCCCCCACGTTTCCGTGATTATTCCTGTCATTTCCGCGTTTGGCTTACGAGCAGACGTATCCCCGACAAGTCCGGGTCTCTGTCTGTTTCCGCTTGTGGCGTGCAGTCTACGTGATCGGCAGAAAATACCTATATGACGGACCACTTCGCGTCTACCACCATATGTGAACAGCAATGCAGAAAAGAAAAAGAAAGATGAAGAGAAAGAAATTAGTCGTGATAATGGCATGGTGTGATAATGTAGACTACAGATGCTTGTTCATCTTCAACAAATCATTGGTGTCTCACGACTTCATATCCACCGTGACAACACCCATGAAATGTCAAAATGACGCAACCGTGTTGGATTTCAACTTCTCAGAACTTTTCAAAGACGTTACCGAAGCCTTCCAACATCTTACAAAGGATAATTCGAAGCGCCACTAGTAGCCTAACAACGGAAAAGGCCTTGAGCCCGGTATTTTTTATTCATATGAGAGTCATGAATAGATGGCGGATATTCGTTACATTTCAGCTTTTTGTTTTTCCAGCTGCTGCGATTGTACCGACGTTTCTTTAACCACACATAAGTTGCTTGTATGTTGGACTCTCGAAGGTTTCTGGAAGGCTTCGGTAACATGTTTTAAAAATTCAGAGTTGAGGGGGAGGGGAGGATGAGAGTCAAGAGATTATGCACATGTCATCAAAACTCATCTAGATTTTAACGAGTAAACATAAATATGTACATCACGGCTAGTCGAAAAAAAAATTCAACAGCTTCTATTGTGATAGGAAGCGCTCTGTTTCAAAACGCACAGATTTCTGGCCAATGTGCGGACTTCATTGTGATAAGGACTGTAAGCTTAAATTTATCGAAAGCAAAGCGAAAAAAAACAGAAGTCTTGCCAACGTCTCAAAATTTTCATTCAAGCAACGATTCAGGATCCATATAGAGTTCTGAGGGCTGCGAGTTCCAGCGATAATAGGGAATAAAGTGCAGATAAACGCTTCGTAGTTGCTCTTTATACCCTATCATTGTCGCAACTCGGCTCCCAGAACTTTATATGAGCATTTATACTTTGCAACGCGTAGAAAACCTATTTCGTGGCCCAGCATGGGTTTTTATTTTAATTTTTTTTGTACCTTTGTAAACAGCGTCCGAAATATAATGTTTTGGCGTCAAGTTGCACTTTGCTCAAATTGGAGATTTTTGTTCTAGATGATTTTTGATCGATTTATTCTTCATCTATTTCAGGTCCATAAAATTAGTATGTTTACACAAGGTGTCAACACCTTGTGTAAACATACCATAACGTGCACTGCGACGTTAAACTGCAGTTACGGCAAAAAACTTCCATAAAATTAGCATCGAAAAGAAACTTCATTGACGCGAAAATGAATAAAATATGAAGTGCATGAAAAAAACAATCGCGCTATCTAAAGGAGAAAATTATTCCTTCTGAACGACCGGGCGATGAAATTTTTGGAACACTGTGCGCAACTCCAAAAAAAGCGGATGTTGTGAGCAGGCCACGGGCATTTCGAATATCAACAAATTTAAAAAAAATAGTGCTAATATTAAGGGCTCTGCAGAGTTGCAGCGACAGGCGGCACGCCGCCGAGCGAGAGGTTTGAGGTGGGAGCAGAACCTGACTCAACGTTGGGCACCAAAACCTCGCAGAATTGCCGCGATGCCGCCGCCGGCCACGTTGCTCTTTCATTAAGTACAACCTCCCTTATTTGACGTCAGAATTTCCTGTAACCTGTTTTTATTGCATTTTGGGTGTTACAAGTGTTTCTGGAATGGCGCTATTTACTTTTCGTGAAAAGTAAACAAAAAGAGAGCAAAACCGAGAACTGAACGTAAGTAAAAAAAATGAGCTACTCAGCATATTTTTTCCCGTGACTTCAATTTGTTACGTTAGCAAAGATGTACAGCTATGTAGAAAGATCACATAAGGATAGAAATAGAAAACCTATAAGGTATTGAAACTGTAATAAATCTGGAAAACTATGCATTTTTCGAGCATGGTCCAGTAATTTTTTTCGTTTTCAATTAAATCCAGGCAGAATGTGGTGAGGCGATCCAATGCACGAAATATTGAAGGAAAAGAAGTTGCACTTCTCGCCGGTGGCGGAAATGATCCTGACCAATTCTTGCCGCTGTTCGCTGGCGGCGTCGCTGCGGGCGTCGCTCGTGCCGCGAATACACTTTGCGAGGCCACCACCTCAGAAAAATGAAAACAAGTTACTTGTAACATAAAAGGCCGAAAACAAGTTACTTGTAACATATCTGAGCCGATGTAAGTTACTTGCGACTTATCTCAGGTCATTTAAATCACATGTGACAATTCGGCGGGATACTGCGTGGGGTGCGCCTCCGATATGTTACATGTAACTTGAATGACTTGAGATAAGTCGCAAGTAACTTACATGAGCTTAGATATGTTACAAGTAACTTGTTTTCAATTTCTGAGAAGACACTTGGCCTAGTGTGTGGTCTGGGACGCGCCCTCTGCGTCACGTGGTGGCCACCCATGGTGAAAATTCGAATGTAAGTTACATGTAACATAAGTGTAACTTACATGTAATATAAATTTAAGTTACATGTAATATAAATGTATGTTACATGTAATATAACTGTAAGTTGCTTGAGACATTCAATTAAGTTACATTTATGTTACAAGTAACTTGTTTTGATTTTTCTGAGACGTCGCCAGCCTCGCCCGACACGTCGCCAGTGGCGCCCGCTGCGTGGAGCCCCATTGCTCATCATTGCCCTGTCGCAGCGAATCTCGCCGCGGTGCCACTCTGCAGAGCCCTTTATTTGGCAGAATTTTGATATCGCGGAGCCTCATTGTAGATTGAAATTTTTTTGTCAAAAGAGTCTACAAGATCTGCAAAAGTTTGCAAAACGTGCTATGCACCAAAACCTCACCAAATCAAAAGTTCAAGAAGGAATTTTCACGATTTTTTGGGACCATTTTCTCGGTAGCTTCCGTGAACTTTTGCAGATTTCGAAACCTCGTTTGACAATAAAATTTCCAAGCTATTATTATTGTATGGTAACAATTGTTGCAATAAAGTATCAAACGATTACATAACCTCCATTTTATTTCACGACTCGCTTCCCCTCTATCAGTTTTTCTATCCTGAGCTGCCGAAAGTGAGCTGTCCGACGTCAAAATATTAGTGCGCGAAATTTGGAAATTTTCGAAGGAAATTTTCAAAATCTTGATTTCGGTTTATTTGTCTGACAAATTTGAATTTTCCACTTCTCATTTTCACGATAGTGTGGTACATTTTCCGATTCGATTCATTTTATTTGTTTCTTGGCGAAATGAAATGGAGGCCCTTTCCGACGCCATTTTTATTGTACCCAAATTCGGTACAAACCCGTCGTTCAAAATAATTACTTACACTATCTGTAAGAACAGACATTTTCCCTCCGAACAACTAAGACGCGGACTAAACACGAAATGTTATCACACTTGATGCGCAACTTCCAATAAAAAAAAACGCTACGTTCTTATGTCAGGCAAAAAAGCAAATGCTTCTCTTAAATGAATAAAAACTTAATCAAAACTAGCGTACCTGCAAGAAAGTTAACACTTCATGTAGGGAAGAAACATCAGTTAAAAGGAATATTTAACAGTTGATAGAAGAAGGAATAAAGACGGAGTGGTGCTTAGTGTTGCAAATAATATCGGCCGCTGTTGGCCACAAGCCAGCAGCAGCGGGGCGCTAATTAGCAATGGGGCGCGACATCTCGGTGTCAGGCGGTTTGTTACGTTCCTTGACCTGAATCTGAGTTTTCTAACTGGTTCTTATGATCCTTTCCCTAAGGTGGAGGATCCATTCACTTTTTTCACATATAAGAAACATTCGGAAACGCAAATTATTGGCTTTTTCGGGAATGCATCCCATTCATTCGGGAATCAAGATCATTTGTACTATTCCAAAGTAGGAAAAAACTTCCCGAGCAATCAGCCAGTTTCAGACGAGGATACTCGATTTCTCTAAATTACTCAAAAACTTTCAATAATAACTTTCAAAGAAGCAACCGAAATATTTTCACGGATCGAATTGAAAACGAATGAAAGATAAAATTAATAAATAATAATATAATATTAATAATAATAATAATAATAATAATAATAATAATAATAATAATAATAATAATAATAATAATAATAATAATAATAATAATAATAATAATATTACTTATAATAATAATAAAAATAATAATAATAGTAATAATAATAATAATAATAATAAAAATAATAATAATAATAATAATAATAATAATAATAATAATAATAATAATAATAATAATAATAATAATAATAATAATAATAATAATAATAATAATAATAATAATAATAAAAATAATAATAATAGTAATAATAATAATAATAATAATAATAATAATAATAATAATAATAATAATAATAATAATAATAATAATAATAATAATAATAATAATAATAATAATAATAAAAATATTAATAATAGTAATAATAATAATAATAATAATAATAATAATAATAATAATAATAATAATACGAAAGTAATTGAAAATTATAAAATTATAAATAATATGATTAATATTAATTCTTATTTAGAAGAACCAATGAATGATTAGTCGGAATTTCAGCTTTGCGCGTGAACTCAGACGCAAATCAGCCCAGAACACACCACACACACCACCTCACGATTGAACGCAGTCAGTCCGATTTTTGTGCGACATCAGTCCTATTACTGCGTTTGCGCGCGATCCGACCGGATGGCGAAGCGGTTTTATCGCGAGCACCGGAATGCAATCGCTCTGACCGCGAGTTTATTCGCGGTAAGTCCTAATTGGGCTTTCGATCGCGGTCAAAACGGTTCCTGAGCGCGGTAAGTACTATTCGGCAAGTTCTGTGCGCGATAGGTCCGCCCTTATGTCTGAGTATGTTATGCAGCGTGCGTGACAACTTAAGCAGAAGTGACATCATATGTGAAAATGTTCTGAATCTTCTTAAGTTACAGACAATGGACTAAAAGCCGCGCCGCCCTGCATGTCGCTCGTCAACACACTGTTGACGAGCTCAACAGTCCCGTGATGAGCAAAGGTTAGCGATCCGTAAACACGTTCGTTCTTTTCGGGATGCTCAGGCACTCTCTTAACTCTTTTAGCATAAGTCGGTTGCGAATGACAGAAAGTAAAACCTTTAGAGAACCCGTCCACCATGCTTTCGTAACTCGTTTCTAGGCGATTTCAAGGAACCTCAGCTCCGTTACCGAGGGATCCCTCACGACATATAAACATAAGTTGATTCATCATTGGACCTTCTTTAAAATAAGCATGACAACTGGAAAAACATATCCGGATTGTGTTGTGCCTTTTTTTAGAGGCCACTAAGTCTCGCAACAGCCTTCAGTGGAGTCTGGATCTGACTGTGCACCATTGAACGGTGGTTGTGCTCGAATTCGGTGCTCCATGTTTGCGAAAGAAGTAAAAGCAAACACATCACGTCTCACCGATCGACAGGAGTCATTAAAGCTAGATTTTGATGGAGAAAAATTGTTCATAGAGAGAATGGATGCCGCCATAGTTCTAGGGAGTGAAAGAGTGGCATTGTCCGCCCTTGGATTGTATTTTAGGTTATCAAATTTCCAAACAAAACCTAGTCTAGATGATTTTTGCGATCGGTCAGACGTGAAATAGGTCCATCTTTCCTCCAACCAGCAAAGAGCATCGAACTCAAACGCGACCACAAAGAACGTATAGACTCCGTCAAAGGGCGTTGCATGACTTAGAAGCTGCGTGCATTAATCGGTTTTCTTCAAGGTTAGAAGGTTTTTTGGGCGACTAGCGCATATGGTAGCCTTACAATTACTAACACAGGTGCTCTAAACTGGTAGGACTTGTTCTAGTTGGTTCCCATTCCTCCTGTTTGTGGGGCCATAGGCGCAAAGGTTACTGACCTTACTTTGTTCGGTGATCGAGAGCGGGAATGACATTGGCGTTTCTTCCCGAACAATAACATAAAACATGCTACTTCCTTTTTTCTCATACACTTTCATGCGACTCCAGACGAATGAAAGTTGTCAAGCAGAAGAAAACTGGAGCGTGCATTCACTTTTGCACTGCTACAAATAGGCGAGTGTTCTGTTTGAATGCAATTTCTTGTTACCATTCTCACGGCAACTCTAGATCTGAGTTTCGTTACTGTGGATAGCCGGTGACCCTGAACGCGGACGTTATGTTGTAGCAACTCAAAATTGAATATTGAAGCTGGTACCATTTGAACTTGAGGTGTTCTTTAAATTTCGCAGCACACTGTGCAAGTGAGACAAATAACAAACCGCCAGATGATGCCACTACGCAGTATAGTGTCTCTGTCTGAGTATACAGAATCGAGAGGGAGAGGATGACGTAGGACAGGACATCCATAATGGAAAGGCAAGCCAGTTGTCGATGAGAAACGCGGTGTTTTTATTCATATTCGTAGGTACATGTGGCTGTGCAAGCAGTGTTCCAATACGTTGGCGTTCTTGCCGACAGACCCCCACTGAAGAGCCTAGGTGATATCGATAGAACTCCGACGAGTAACAGATCACAAATGAAAAAAAACGTAGTTTTAATGGTCGGTAATGACAGGCGTTTGCAAGGTAGGTGAACCCCGGTATACAGGGCATTTGTGTGGGAGACTGACCAGCATTGATCTTGGCCGAATTGGATGCTTTCTAGCACTAAAATGGAGGCTGAAAGCGTCTCCTTCTCACAGAAATATTATTCCTCACTTCAAGATTTAAAAAAAATTGGACAAATTTCTATTTTCTTTTTTCTCTAGAAAGCTTTCACAAAACAACTTTGTTATAAAGACTAATCTTCACCCAACTTTAGAGCCAAGAGTCCCCGCCTTTTCCCCTAAATAATGGAATTTCTAGCTAACGGATCGAAAAAATTTCCGTCTATCGACTTTGCTTGTACTTTTTTTTTCCGAAAAATGCATCGCTGGGTCTGTGGAATAATAGTTTCGTGAGAATGAGATGCTTTAGTTCGGGAAACGAAATGTTTTGGATGCCCAAGCTGCATCTATTGTGATCCGATCAGTTTAAGGTGGTTTCCGGAGTTCTTTTTGTAATCCGAAAAATACTGATTATTTTAGAGCGCTTGTAGTGATTTTCTAGAATCATGCCAAACGTGTCGCATCGCGGTAAAGATGCTCGCTGACCGGGACAGCTAGAGGTCAACCGATAGCATAGCTCATGTACAGTTAGATCAGTGGGTTGCGTCCTTGAGAAAAAACATTTAAATCTCGACCGCGGCTGGCACGGGCGGTTTAAATCTCACCGGCGGCTGACGGTATGGTGAGCTGATCAGCTGCGCTCTTCTCTCGGCCTGAACTGATCAAAAGCACGCCCATGCCGATCACTTTTCCCGCAGGGCTACCGTAACCATTCTTGAACAAAACATGATAACCAATGTAAACACACGCTCATAACATGCGGGCTATAAAAGAGCGGAGGAGCGGTATGCATTCATTCACACACCGCTCTCCTCAGGAAGCCACTGGGAGTGGCTGGGGAAGTCGAAATTGTGCAAACATGTTTGTTGGCTATTAAGATGTGCTGACACTTGGAAAAATTTTAAAGGAGGGTTACGGTAGCCCTGCGGAAAAGATTATCGGCATGAGCGTGCTTGTGAACTGATCGGCGCACGCGACCAAGGCTCCAGCATTGGTTAAGATTTAAATGTTTTTCCTTCAGGACGTTCTTGAGGACGCAAGCCACGGACCCAACTACAAAGCATGTTGTTATTTATCCTCCATGGTCTGATGTAGTCTCACTCTGACCTCAGGTTTAGATGTTCTGTGATTTTCGCAGTTTGACAGCCTAGGTGAAAAATATTAGAAACAAGCAAATACGGACAATCAACACTGAAGATTCTCATGAATTTTTTGGATCAAACAGGGGGTGGTTTTTCGCTTCAACCATATGGTTGAAGAGGAAGCATAAGAGAACATGCCGGAAGCAAAAGAGAGCAGGTAAGATGATTTCTTCGTACCCAAATGGCATATCACACATGTTCGGGAAAATATACGCCGGAAATTCCAAAAAACCTATTCAAGTTGGGTGGTGGGAAACTTTAACGACAGTCATATACTATTTCGGAGCCCAGCAGTAAACGTGAGCCATCTGCCGTCTTCCAGTTGTCATGTTCCGATAGCCATTTATACCTATTAGAAAAGTCGGTAGAACTGTATTCGATAATTTTTTCAATTATTGTCCGGATTTTTTTGTGCTAGTGTCCAGAACTGTTTAATAGTAATGTGGCAACGGTTTTCAAAACAGCGCAGCAAAAGTTTTATTTCATTAAATTTTACTGTTTGCGTGATTGCTTATTTTACTTTCCAACTTAAAGGCAGTGTTCAGATGAATATCGCACTCGAGTTCGACCCAAAAATGGGATTGTTTGGTCGTGAGGTAACTAATAGTGAAGGAACAGGGAAGAAAAACGTTCAGAATAAGTCAAAATAACGTTTTCTAAATTCAGGGCGTGGACGAGAATAACGGACCCTGCTGATTTCGGCAAGCGCGCGCTAATCGCGAAATCTGCGCGAATCGATAATGCTAGCTGCGGGAGAGTTGCTTGGCAATTTGCCATCGAAACGTGTGCGGCGCTACAAGCTAGTCCGATTGAGGGGCGGACCGGGAGAGGTAGGCGCACCGGGAGAGCTTTCAACGCCGTTTGTATTTATTACTGGCCAGTTTTCGTTGCTTTCTTCGACCCTATCCTCTACAGCACCTGCTAACTTAGTGTTTCACACCGAGACCTCGAGAACGAGATTTATCGTGAACACTGCCTTTAATAGACAATATTGAATTGAAATCAGTGGAAAAAAACGCTTGACCCCATATGAAGTGTCCTCTATACCCAGCACGCGTACTAACCAAGTGAATTTCGCCGTTTTATAGCCCGTCGCTATTGCGACCAACTGAATTCAATTCATTGTTTATTGCGGTTAGTTTGTTTAAAGTAAGTTTTTGTGAACAATGATAAATCATTATTTGGATATGAATTGTTTCTGCTCTGTCTTCATACAACTCATTCATACTCCGAGCCTCTCACGTTTGCGGTCAGGAGCCTCGAAGAGGTTCTCGTAGTGAGCTTCTATGTTCTACATTACAAACACGGATTAAAGGCTCAGTACATCATCAGAAATGAATTTCGTGATTAATATTTGGCTGTGTACTAGACCCCTCCTGTATAGCACATGCTAAGTACGATATTTCGATTCCGAATAAGCGAGATATGAGCGACCACCACAGGCTCGACCCCCTTTGCTCACCACCACTACAACCCCTACCAGATTTTTAAACTCGATAGCTGCTAGATGGCGTACGATTTCAGAGATACCACTTTGACCAGCATGTGACTCTCTTCAATATCAGCATCAAAACTGAAAAATAATTTTCTGTGTGCTCTGTCCCTTTAACCCTCACTAAGGAAAACGGGATGCTCTTGGCGTATACCGTAGTTCTTCCTTCGTTTACACAGATCGAGCGTCATATGTTGGAAGGCAGTTGTCCGGTAGCAACCGGCATTCAAGCACACAAATGCTTTTTCATGAGAGGAAAGAATTCGACACAGATTACAACGGCAAATACTTCGGAAGCGGTAGAGGCGCGTACTCGAATTTTTCCATGTTTATGTGAAAACTTTAAAGCGGCAAACTCAATGCGGTGGCATGCATTTATCGAAACAAGAAACGAAGAAGGTAGTTGTTATGAAACACATATAGTCTTCAATTGGACTATAAACATTGTATCAGCCGGTGGTTAGCTTCTGTCTTCCCTTCAGAGGACTCTTACACACAATATCCGCACGTCAGGCGACACTGCTCTTCCATCTTCTTCACGTAAAGGGGATGTTTACAGTATGAAACCATCGCGGGGCAATCGGATATTCCAGTAAGTGGATTAATTTCATCCTTACATTGACCTGAAAACACCCATCTGTTAGCTCTCTACTCTTTCAGCAACATATGCACGTACTTACTTGAGCATCTTGAGCAAGTTTTCGGACACTGCTGTGTCATTAGGTTGAAGTATTGAGTATCATTGCACAAGTGAGCTAGCTGTGGACAATCGGAAACACCCGTTACCGGATGAACATAGTCAACGCACCCTGAAGGAGTTTATACGAAAACAATTTAGAGTTCAAAACATTCATGTCTAAGGTTTTCCTTAGCATGCATCATACCGTGAAAATCCTCACATACCTGTCGATGTTGATGAGTATATATTTGCCATTGTTCTACGTACTCCTATCTGAAAGTGTATGATAAAAAACACACACACACACATCGCCCATATCGTTCATTTAGGGAGCTATTGTTTGTAAAATTAATCGATCAATAGCCACCATCTCCTCGTTTTTTTCGCATGTACAATACCCGCGCTGAGTTTTGTAACAACGCAGAACATTTGCCAAGTTTGGCAAAAAAAACGTGCGATGTTTGTGAATTTTTCCAACGGAGACTTTTTTGGTTTCTTTTTTCTCTCTTTTTTTCTTTTTTTGGTTTTCTTGAACAATTTCTAAGTTTTCTTAATGAATTAGATGCAGTTGTGACAATGTCGAGATTTGTGCAGGTTGAATTTCGGAAATCCTTCATTGAACACGCTTGGGAACTTCGTGAAAAGTCGGACTTGTTTTGCGAAGACCCCAAAACGTAAAATGAAGGCTTTCGAAAATTCAACTTGAGAGATTGTTCCGCCTGTATCTAAGTCACGAAGCAAAATTAGAAGTTGCTATTCTATGACTTGTACAATTACAAATCAAAATTTTTGCCGCACCTTGCCGCACGAGACGTTTTTGAAAAACGACCGCAAAAAAAATTTGATAAAACGATATTAGGGAACTTGGTTTTCAGAGCACATTATTAGGTAGAAATCTGAGCTTAGAATTCGATAGCCTTTTTATAATTCAAAAAAGTCTTCATTCAAAAAAGTTACAAGCATTCGACGTTTTTTTTGCCAACTTTTTTTTGCAAATGCCCCCCGTTTTTACAAAACTTAGGGCGGGCATTGCACCTTTTTGAGCCGAATAGCGTCACGGCTTCGTGATCTAATGAACTTACACATTTGTTACATCCTCAAACCACAGAAAAAAAATGTCTCGGACAAAACTCGGTCACAGTTATCACCTATGTTTGGGCGTTCTAAAACACTTTCCATTTCAATCGTTGACCAGTAACGGGCATTGGTCGCGGGGTAATATACAGTAGTCGACGAAAATCTATAGTCTACATCAATGGAAGTATGACCTGGTGAGATTGCGGACTCGTCCTAACATACGGTAGTTTGTTAGTGGTATCACTCATTTTTTCGAAGCAGCTGTCATAGATCGGTGAGTCTGTGTTTTCACCGATATGACTACATCTGTGGAAGCAATGAAAACAGGTAAAAATGTGAGAGTAGAAATGAAAACTCACCGACCAATATCAGTTATTTCGAAAAACTGAGTGATAACACAATCAGACTACAGATTGTTAGGAAGAGTACGCAACCTTACCAGGTCCTACTTCCATCGCTGTAGACTATATTGACATCGCCTTTTTTTCGGAATATCTTTGCTCCCCTTGGAGCTATCGACTTGATTTTTCCACACGATATTTTCGGTCATAATGCCGATATACCAATAGAGTAATAGAGTAATAGAGTATGGTACAGGACTATAGCGCGAATATTCACCGATGGGGGGAGACAATTTTCAGCATTCACAATTTGCGACTTTTTGTCTCTTCTTCAAATCGTCCGCTTTCTTCGTTGTTTTCGATATTCTCTTGGTGAATTTTGCATTTTGCAGGAATGGTCTTCCAGATTTATTTATTTATTGTGGACAATTACAGTTTCGGAAACCAAGGTGAACAACAAATGAAAAAGTGTGATTGGCCTTATAGAAAAGCAATAGAATGAATAGTGATTGACGCCCATTTGTCACGGGAACATTGCGCTGTGCACAGAAGTCTTGTCTGAGATGGTAATGTTAACGTATTCGGCTCCACATGTTGGACAAATGTGTTTCACAAGTACCACAAGCCTATTGACCTGCTTTGGCGTTCTACTACCTACCAGGCGGTAGCCCAGCAAGGAGACAAGCAGAAGACAAGCGGCAGTGAGAGAGTCCGCCTTTATTGGAGCCCTAGATCAGAACTTTCAGAGTTACACTTCAGCTCAAATTTTCCGTAATTTAGGTCATATCAGGGCTTCAATGTTTCGCAAAAAAATGGACATGCAAAAACCATCAGAGCTCATAAAAACGAACAAAAAAAAGAGAGCAAAACGAGGTGAAGTGAATAGGCTTCCGGTGAAATACATCGAGGGGAGAGTGATTGCAAGAGAAGTGGATGATGAGAAAGATTATGAATAGACTGAAACGGGAATGGTGGCTAGAACAATCCTTTCTGTCTTAGATTTTCTTCTAGTTTGCCGCTAAAACTTCCTGGCGTCGACGACAGTAACATAGATAATAGCAACTGATTCCAAGTGCTGGAAGCTCGGACCAAAAACGACTCTAGAAACAGATTGGAGTGTACGGAACCTGTAAAAATACGAAATGAATGACCTCTAGTTTTCCGGTTGAATGCAGAAAAAGCAAAAACATCGTCTCTGTCAATGTCGAGGTAGTTCATTACAATTTTGAACAAAAGGTTCTGATCATAAATCACTCTTCTAAATTGCAGCGAGGTAGCACCTAATTGGGACAGGCGCTCTTGGTAACTGACTTCATACAACCCGTTTCTTGCAAATACCCTTTTTGTGAACCTCCTTTGAACCCTTTCAACTTTCTGAATATACACTTGTTTTGAAGGGACCAAATTGGAGTACAATATTCGAGCAACGGCCTTACATAGGTGGTGAAAAGCTTGAAAGAGTGTGGCCGCGTTTCGAGTTTGAAAAGCCCTAAGTATAAAAGTTAGACTTTGTGTAAGCGGATGCCACTATTTTCTCAATATAGCCCTCGAAAGAAAGAGAGTCGGAGTAAACAATCCCGAGATCACGCACCGAGTCGACAATACGAAGTTCACGGTTACCCAGCATGAATGAGGACCCACGTTGATGACTACCTACTACCAATGCACATTACAACGGTTTTCTCATAGGAGATGTCGAGTAACCATTTTTCGGACCAATCAAGCACAGCATCTAAAGCCTGCTGAAGTATGTAGGAATTATTGAAGGAAAACAATTTGGAGTCGTCGGCATAAATAGAACACTCAACTCCCTGCGGAATATATTTTGGCAAATCATTAATATAAAGCAGAAACATTAAAGGTCCTAGGCATATGCCTTGGGGGACACCACTAGGAGTTGGGTAAGTATCGGAAAAAACCCCATTGATGAAAACCTTCTGAGTGCGTCCGCTCAGAAAGGACTGAAGGAATTTCAGCAGACAACCGTCTATACCATAAGCTTTGATTTTTGCAACGAGGGTGCCAAGATGAATAGAGTCAAAAGCTTTTGAGTAATCCAAATAACATGCTGTAATATATCCACGTGAGTCCACTGTCTTCTGCCACTTGGGAATCGTTGTAATTAGTGCCGTAATGGTGGACTTTTTTGCTAGGAATCCGTGTTGCAACTTTGTAATTAGACTGTTTTCACGAAGGTAATCATAAAGTTGTTTGCAAACAATGCGTTCAAGAACTTTGCTAGTGGATGAAGTCAGACAGATTGGTCTATAATTCTTAACATCTGTTTTATCCCCTTTTTTGAATATCGGCTTCACAAAACTGTCCTTCCATAATGAAGGAACCTCACCATGAAGAAGACACCAGTTGAAAATGAGTGTAAGCGCAGGTGTTAACCCAAGAGCTGCCTTTTTCAAGAAAATATACGGGATGTTGTCTGGTGAAGTGGAGTACCTCGGTGGAAGGCGTAGCAAAGTCGTGTAGACTGTTTCACTGGTGATGTCTAAAAAGTCGATTTTCGAGGAAGTGAACGCGGGGGCAATTTTTGTCATTGTGGCAGGAATGATGTTTGTAAACAGACTTGAAAAATGTTGGGAAAACTCTCGCTTTCTCCAGCTCAGTCTTGCAGGGTTCACCATTGGTATTCAGGATAGATAGAATACTGTTTTTCAGCTTTAGTTTTCTGTTGATGAATTTGTAGAACCCCTTTGAATTACGAAAAGAAGCGATTTTCTCTTCCTTGCGCAGATTAAGCTCCCATAGTTCACGCTTCAGTCTTCTAGAAAAACGGGAACATTTCTGAATACCAATGCTGGAACGAGCATGGTATAGCCTCGAGACCTTCTGCGCAAGTTTTCGAATGTATGAGGGATAGCGAAATTCAGTTTGAGTTCGTGACTTGATTGGAATAAACACCTCGATCAGCCTTCTACAATGCTCTAGAAAGATATGGTAACACTCATCAGCGGAGTTGCAATGTGATATGATGTCGCGCCAATTGATACTCAAAAGTTGCTCGCAAATGGCAGAGTAGTTGCCATTGGAGTAGTCAAAATAGAAAGAGTTGGAAACGGGATTGTTGACTTCCAAGCGAATTTTGAACGAAACAGTTCTGTGGTCTGAGGTGGAGAAAGGCGCGAGAACATCAACATCTCGAATAATTTCCTGATTGTTAGTTAAAACCAAATCCAGCGTGTTTTCACCAAGTGTAGGAATAGTAACAAGTTGGGAAAGTGAATATTCCTCACAAAACTGACGGAACTCGCGGGCGGATCCATAAACCTTGTTAGTATCTCTCGTCTCGCTCCATTTAATTGTGGGGAAGTTCATATCTCCCAGGACTATACTGTTTGAATTTTCGCTGATAAAAATCCGAAATATACGCTAAGGCATCGTGGAAATGAAGGGCTTCACATGTGGGGCTGCGGTAGAGCATAATTATGTACGTACAAATAGATGTGGTATAAATGTGCAAAATTAAACACTGGCAGTAGGGAGAGAAGTTTCTTGAGCTAAATAGATGGTGAGAGAGACTGCTTTGAACTAACGCTAAAACCCCGCCACCTGGTGTAGAGCTCTCTCTATCACATCTGTATAATTCATACTTAGGGTCAGGGCACAGCGTGGAATCGTGTATAACATCTGGCTTGCACCACGTTTCGGTGATGAAAATCATAAGAGGGTTGGTGGAAAGCAAATAAAATAGATCGGGAAGCTTATTGCATATGGAACGTGCATTAAATAGAAAAACTGTCTTCAAAAAATTCGATTGAAGAGACAACTGGGGACATGCTGTATTCAAGAAACTACTAACGGAAAGGGGGACCGGAGGAGTGACAGGGCTAGGTGGGAGTCGAGTAGGAATTTCATTGAGCTAGCGCTGAGATGAATCTCCCAAGGTTTGAATATGAACCTGCGAACTATCGACACTGTCGGGTCGTTTACCTGGAAGCGTAAATTCGTCACACAGTGATCAAAATCTACCATCTAAGGTTTTAAAATGGGTCTATCAGAACCCGTTCTTAGAAGTCAATTCGGGAGCGCAATACAAGCCATTTAAAAATTTTGAAGGTTGGCGTTAAAGGCAGCAGACACGCTCGAAAAAGTTGTTGAGATAACTACATGAGTGGGGTCGTGCAGGCCCTAGAAGAGCCCCCACGAAGTTGCAAGCGTTAAAAACGAGTCCAACTGACCGTATTTGAGCCTTAGTCAGTCACGAAATCATCCCTGCTCCGCCCATCGATACGGGCTCCGCCCCTCCATACAGGTATTCAATGCTCGATTGCGGCCACTTTAGATTACTTTCTAGGCTTCTAACGGCGTAAGCGTTCCAGAAAGGGCCGTAAGAGTACATTAGCGTCGTTATCCCAACAAATTTGTTGCTAGCTCCGCTATTTCAGCCAGTGCCGTACAACTCGTCCATTTCTGGGCCAATATAGAACGTACCGCTATATCTTAATTTCCGTCGATTTGTTTTCGTCTTTTTCGTTATTTCTGAATACTAACAGCTTCAGACCTTCAGTTTAATTCATAAAATTGATATCATTTTTGAGCGTGTCTGCTGCCTTTAAACATCTATTGTGACCGGAAGCTTGAGGAAGATATCGTGATACAAGCAATATTGGATGGTGTCATGACAAGCACATTACGCGACATTCTGAGGCTCATTGCTAAGGACATCAGGGGAAAACTTCAGGAATTTCATAATTCGCAGTCAGTCTCGACACTATAACTGTGGAGTTCTCGGACGTCGTCCCGTCAAATGACTTTTAATGAAATTGAGGCATGAGAAGGCAAGACTAGCGTGGGCGACGAAGCATCATCACTGTCAACAGCTATGTAAAAAAGTTGTCTCTTCAGCTGATTTTGCGTCTCGCTCGTTTGGAGCACTGGATCAAACTGAGAAAACGACTTTTTAACAATGCTGTCGAGTCTAGGGCATCTGCTCCGTCGCCCACGCTAGTCTTGTGTTCTGGTGCCTTATTCTCATCAAAAGCCATTTGATGGTACGACGTCATAGAGCTCCACAGTCACAGTATCGTCCTTTCGCAGCATTGAGAGATACCGGAAGAACCTCTGAATGGATTGCACAGAAAAATTGAACCTCGAGACTGCCTGCGTTTCATAAAACTCCTGAAGTTTTCCTCTGATGTCGTTAGCATTGAGCCTCAGAATGTCGCGTAAAGTGCTCATCATGATACCATCCAATTCTGCTCTTGTCTCATGATGTCTTCCTTGAGCTTCCGGGCTCAATAGACGTCTAACGCCAACACTCAGAATTTTTTAAATGACTTGTATTGCGATCTCGAATAGACTTCCAAGGATGGCTTCTGATAGACCCATTTTAGATCCTTAGATGATAGATCTTCGATCACTGTGTGACGAATTTACACTTCTAGGTGAATGAGCAATCCTACAAAATACAAAATTCACCAAGAGATTATCGAATACGACGAAGAAGTCGATCTAGTTGAAGAAGAGGCGAAAAGTCGCAATTTTCGAATGTTGGAAATTGTCTTCCTCTTCGATGCATTTTTGACATATAGTCCTGTGGCATACTTTATTATATCAGAATTATGACCATTAGTATCGTGTCAAAAGATTAAATCGATAGCCCCAAGGAGAGCAAAGATATTTAAAAAAAACGAAGATGTAAATAGTTTTTGTTCACTACTGTAACTATTGATAACGATGCTGGGACAGAAAGACGCCGGACAAAATTCGAAACGCAGAGCTCTTCAAGAGTCGGGTCGGCCCATGTTACTTCTCTGAGGTGCTTATTTGAGTTTGGAGCTCAGAAATGGGATTTTGCACACAACATGTCATTGGATGAAGTCTGGATCACTCGACTTATTCGAGAAATGAAAATGAAGCTTAGCGATGCTGCCAAAATCAAACTAGAATGACTTTGGATTTTGTCCTGCTACACTCTCAGATTAACCTATACGTTAGTAGCCACCACCCCTGCTTAGTGTCGACTGCTCGGTGAGTTGACCCGAGTGTTGCTGGAACCATTAGCCATAACCAAATCTTCGAATACATCAATTTTCTCCAAAGGAACCGTCGAAGTTGAACCTTCCTAACGTGAAGGAAGAAATTTCTATTCGCGCTGCTCTATCAATACAAGTGTAGTTTACCATGACCTCTGTGCGCACATTTAACCAGCTGCCTTCGATGTGCGCTCATACTAAGAATTCCGACGAGAATGTAGCTGAGGCTTCATGCAGGTCGCGCAAAGAAGCGCCTTGAATTCCATTCGAACACAGCGTTACAATGGAAAGTTCGACGCCTCTGTAATAAACGACTGACAGGAGACGACGCAGAGACCCTATTCATGCACGTGCACGACTAAGGAGGTGCAGGGGTGTGTGCACTTCCAACGATCCACTAGTTAAAGCAAACGGTCCCAGTACTTCCAGCGCACTCGAACACCCACCTCGCCCTGCAGCCAGCTGAACAAACTCGTGAGTGAAGCTCTTTTCCGTCTAATGGTACACTTGCAAGGCACAAGTAGAGGTAACGTCCAAGTTAGCGCTAGCATTCAGCGAATATGCTATCGCCTGAGTGATGAGCAGTGTTTCGAAGTAGTACCGGGCCGGTCATATTGATAAAGTAGATAGAATAAGAGGTTCCAGGGAGCGATCAGGTCGACAAATTACGACGCGCGCGTAGCTCAAGCGGCGACGTGAATGCTGCGGCTTCCCGGTGCGCGCTTCGCTGGCACCAGCCGACCATAGGGCACGTTGTTAGAGCAAACTCTCGCAGCTCCATATTACCATATTATAACGTATCCTTACATCCTTTCCTTTAATAAACTAACCTATTTCTTAAAAAAATTAAAGAAAAAAAGGAAAGAAACAAGTTGAATGAGATGATAACATCTGATACTGCTCAGGTCCATCCATGTTCTCTTTTGTTTGTGTTATGTTAGTTGTTCGCCGGCTAGAAAGATGTATCGCGCATTCATATGTTGTAAAGCGCGTCGCTCGCCATGTAAGTATGAATAAATAAATAATTAAATCGTTTATGTATGATGCCATTAAAAGCTCATTATTTACCTCCTCGAAGTCATAATTCCGAACTTTCTACTCAAAGAGAACTAACCTTTGTCATAACACAGCAAATCTGTCCTCTCATGGAGTTGATGCATACTTCAGATGGACCTCTGCAGAACCCCATGTAGCACGCTAAAAAATCAATCACGGAAACTGATCCATTGGCAAAAGATGAAAAGTTCTGCAAAAATAAAGCAGAATATACTGCAACATATGCACAGATAAAATCGATCTATGCTGTCTATTATAAGAAAACAGAAACTTTCACTTATATTACGCAAAAGCTATTTTTTCCACAACCCGATTTACTGCGTAAGTGTACACCTCAACCATACGGAGCCAAGAAGTTATCAGTGAATACGACAAAACCGCACCCAATAAACTTGTAAGAGGGACTGGTAAGAGCTATGGTTAAGGCTAACGCGCAGTATTCAGTCTTCACTAGCGTTTTACTGCTTTCTGTTTTTTACCTTGCATGCCCATGCTGCCTTAACAGCGTTTGTTTAATGTCGTCCCCACCAGGTTTCAGTTCAGCAGCTAAGAGACACTCGCGGATTTAGTTCTTAGCTCAGGACGGAAGCGATCTTCGTCCAGAGTGAAAGTGTCCCCAACGACTTGCTCTAGTTGTCAAAATATTTCTGCGATGAACGGCAAACGGTCTTATCGTGGGCGAGCTATTGATTCAGACCGAGGGCGAAAAAACTCGTCAAGAGATTGGAAACAGATGTACGAGGAAAGTTTTAATAGTCCCAGTAAGCATTTACGTACTTCCCGCAGTCGCTAGTGTTTTTCTAACAGGTAACAGGTTTTGTTAAGAAGCTTGTCGACAACGCACAGTAGCACTAATTACAAAACTCACCTCTTTTCAGTGATCCGAGGAGTCTTAGAACGAGAATTGTTGAGGCCGTTCAATATAACAGCTGTCTTCCACGACACTTATTGTCATTTCGGTCGACATCAGCCGTCCCCCTCTTAGACTAGTGTCAGGCAGTTGCTCCAGAGACTGTATATCAAGCTCAGCAGAGTTAGGCGGGTGTTGTCCGCCCCGACAACGGTGGTACGTAAAAAATTTTCAAAATTTTGAAATTTTTTGAGGGGACGTTAAAATTTTGGGCCAAGTATAAAAAAAATTGGAGGGTGTTCTCAATGAAGAAAAAGATTCTCAGAAAGCCAAGTAACAAAAATTCTTACGGAAAGGAAAACATTCATGTTGTATATAGAAGGAAGATCAAGGTGAAAGACAACTGTATTAGCTCTATTATAGTTAAAAAATAGAATGTTTTTATACATAACAATGTAGTAGCAGTATTTTAGGCTGCAACCAAGGTTTCAGCTCTCAAGACGTACCTTCAGACGAGCTACATGCACAAGTGGAGCCTATCTTCACTTCGCAGACGGGACAACGTACGTCCCCCCCATAAAGTTTTAGATTCTCATAATTCTAAAAAAAATTTAATCTTTGTAAAATTCTCTACAAACTGATACCTAACAGCCCTACCATAACCTGAAAGTTATAGAGACATTTTCCTGAGAGTCTTTTTCTCTTTGCCCGATACCGTTGTCCGGAACCGAGCCTTTGGCCGAAAGAGGACAACGCAGGTTTTTCCTTGAAACAAAACCCTGAGATCCCAAGGCTTCTATTTTCATCCCATTCGCGCCCTCTGCAAACTACGATAAGATTGCCCAGAAACTTTCCAGGTTAAGGTATCTAAGAGCAACATTCCAAATCGCACTGTTGCAAGCCGTCGAAACATACCGCGTTCCAAAGCCAAACAAGCTACGTTGGTGACTTGAGAGCGTGGAAACCATAGAATGTTCACAAAGAGCAAGTGGAAACTACATTCCGCGACGTTAATCACTAGGGTAGAGAGTGCAGTAGTTATTAAGTGAAGAATTTACATTAAAAAAACTTTTCACCGCAAAAACTAAATTTTTTCCTGAACCTGGAGGGACGTATATATTTTTAAAATTAAAAAAAAACTGGTGTTCAAATGGGGGGGAGGGGTGCGTAGCGCCGTCTATGTTCTAGACAACGGTCTGTCTAACCCTGAAGCTGAGGGATCGAATGGGTACAGTGCTAAAAGCTAGCAGGCGCTGATGGGTTGGGACTGGAAATTGAAAACGCTGTTTGAGCGCTAATCAGTAACCGATGTTGCGTGAGGGGTATATGTCCAAGCCAGATGCTCTCTTCCTTCGACCAGGATAACCCAAGGTGTATGACGAAAGCTGTAGCGTCGATTTTGAGAAGTCATAACTTTTTCATCGCTACAAGGAAATACTGGACTCTCATTTTTATTATTAGACGATTACGTAACAACGATTCTTGTCGTGAGCACAGCCTTTCTAGCCTGCTATGTAAAAGCCCGGGCCATGGTTTCTTCTCGAGTCTCACACACTGATGAGAGGATTACGCTTTATCTTCTAGCTGTTTATTTCTTGATGTTTTCATGATAGACAGGAACCACAACTCCTCACACATTCTCCTAAGACTTTCTTGTCACGACGTCATGCACATTCCTGAGTTGCTGCAGGAAAAATTAAAGAGGACTCCTCTCAAAGCAAAAGATGTGCACTTATATTCACCTTCAAAGGCAGTGTTCACGATGGTTTTTGTCACCGAGTTTTTCACATAAAACAATGCGTTGGCCTCCAAGTGTTACCAAAATTACGAAGAAACGGCGAGAAAAGCATTAAAACGTCGCATTTCAGTGACATTATTCTATGACATGGACTAGTTGTCCGGTTGGATGAACATGTTCATGGTGGTTGTCACCGGTGGGGAATCGGGTCAATCGAAAATAGGAGAATATTTTATGCAAAGCAGGATTGGTTAAGGCCCTAAGGGAAGAACGGAGCAATAGAGCGTAGAGAATTGCATTGGATGGGTCCACAAAAGATTTTGTTGTCACAACAAACACTTCCAGTGATACTTAAGAGGCGGGGTGATACTTGAGGATTTCGTGTACTTCTGATGCGTTTTTCTCAATTTCGACGTCATTTTAGTTCTACCTAGGGGCCACTTAATCAATATTGGGAATAATCTCAAAATTGAAGATTATCTTGAACACTGCCTTTAAAGGCATCGTACGCGCTGAAAACCATGTCTCGTTTTTAAGCGTTTTTGAGTTGTTACACCCCTATAGTAACTAAAGTTAGCGAAAAGCCCCCTCGAAAACGTCAACTTTTCAAGAAAGAACCGTTTTAAAAACCTTCTGCAAATCGTTTGAAATTCGAGCCGGCATCGACTCGGGATAGTTACGCGGATGGCGCAAGGAGCAGTTCTACAATTTGTCCATTGGCGCAGCGTTGGAAACAATTCGCCGACGACTACAATGCTCTGACTGCACTGACTTGCACTGACTAACAAAAATACTCACCTGGGCCCTGCACATCTTCCTCGCTCGTTGTGTGACGAGAAATTTCCAGTGGATAATGCCACTTTCGTCCGACGGTGCGTCAGCGTACAGTGGCATGCCCTGTACTTAGCGACGCGACGTTCTGCTCAAATATTGCGAAAGTGCCAAATGACTGGCGGAAGGTCCGGCCCCTTTTGACGGAATTCCTTACTTTCCACTTCTTCTATGCTCACAATGGTACGTTTTTGAGCAGCCAAGCTCGTTGTACGTTCTCACAGGGGCCCGAGGAAGGGATTGAGCATAAAAAAATGGAAAGTGGATTTCAGCGCGTACGATGCCTTTAAGGTACGGTTCAAGCTCAGGGAACGATATCTGAGATTTCCACATAATTGTGAAGTAGATCCACCCCATATAACACTTTGCAAGTGCAAGCTCTCGATTCTTCTGAATAGGCGAGATATAGGAGGAAGCTTCCCTGGGGTGCCCACATCAGGAAGCCACTTTGACACGCCCCTTTTACGATCTTTCGAGCTTAAGAGTAGGGAGATAAGCGATAGTTTACAACCAATAGTCTAGTTTTTCCCATAATTTTCAGCGTCTCTCTTTACTCAGGTCGGTTCGCATGCATCAATGGCGAACGACGCAAGTTACAAGCCTCGCACAACCCTACCACCATTCTTCGCCATCTCAAATTTCCAGGGGCCATAATTCTGTTCCCAGGCAGTCTTATGCGATTTTAGAGAAATCAATGGAATCAGCGCGGGGTTTTTTCTAATACAATGCGCAAACAAAAAAACGATTTTGAGGTTGGACTGTGCTTTTAACAGCGGACACCATCGTTTTATGTGAAGGATATGTTGCAACGCCCCGAACACTTCAAATTCATACACGTCACACGAATGGGAATGCACCCTCTTTCGTCCTTTTTTTCTTGTAGATTTCGCACGAGGTTGACATGCACGCTGTATTGACTATCGTTTTGAATGTATCTCCTGGTTTAGAAACCGGTAGTGTTATCTGAGATTCTAAGACCATCATCATCTCAGCCCGTGTATCATCACAGTGCGGCAGACCAGCGAGTGTTGGGGCCAGTAAACAGAATCTCCGTTTGCGCTACTATGGCAGTCGACAGCGCGAAACTGGAACAGTGACAATCTTAGCCAATCATAGATCTGGAGCCGAGCTGGTCAGTAGTAGTTTAGTGTATGCCGGTGTTAAAAGGTCATGATTGATTGCATTCAGTTGTATAGAAAACCAACCACGATGGTAACACCGTTGCTCCGGGTCGGTCTCTGACGCTCTAGAGCGGGCTTAGGCCCCCGTTAGACTTCATCGGAAAACCGACTGAATCCGTGGCGGAAAAACTGACCTCGAAAGCAATGGCCCTGCCCGTGTGTACGCCTGGACAACCAGTATCTACTAGGTGAATCGCGGGCGCAACCATGCGGTTGCAGACAGACTCGTAGATTTTCTGCACCCGTCTGTCATTATTCGGGTGCGTATCGAACGGGTGGGACTCAGTCGATCGACAAGCTCTGACGGGGGCCTGACAAATGCAGTGTAGAGCGTTCAAAACGTCTCTGAAAGCAAATTGTATTCTCAATATCTCTTGGGCTGTTGCAGTAAAACTGCATGTCATCCCGTTCTGTTTTGGATCTTAGTTGTTATGGGCTAAACGTGCAGCTCCCGAATAAATCTTCTTGGGCAAGGTTTGGGTGGGAGCTGCTCTCGAACTTCAAATAGAGACATTATGTCATTGTACCCATTGTACTTACATCATTCCGGTGGTTCTGAGATAGTTTAGATAAATATGACTTGGATCCCCGAAGAGTTTATTAGAAGTGCTGATCACAAATTTGGGGTTCAGTTTTCGACGTGCCGAAGTTCTCATCATAATCACTTGAAAGCTCCGTATCGAGGGGAAAATTGCGAGGACTAACGGCGATTTTTGATTTCTTCCGGATTGCTATGATGGAAGCCGCTCAATTTTCTCTTTCCTTTTCACGGTATTTGGGGTGTAAACCAAGAATCTGGGTCTGTTTATGAATTTTCGACAGCTCATGGGGATGACGGTGGTCACACGAGAGCTTGATCAGGCCTTGATGCTTGTTCCTCCACCTGGTGCCGCTTGAAACTGTCTGAATAATGCGGCAACCCCCAAGACACATCTTGATGAGAAATCGGTGTGCTTCGCCGTCTCAGACTGCGCTCAACACGAGCACTAACACAACCTGACAAGAGATAGGTGTGCTTCCTAGACACTATCAACTAGTTCCCTTTGTGAATATTCACTAGTTAAATCTCTTGCAATGAGCTTCCGATGCCAGGCTATGTACACTGCGACAATCCGCTTAAGAAACACTCTGTCGCATCACATCACGATGTCGTCGTTGAATTTCACAAAAGCTAGGGCTTCCATTTGCAGCGACGCTTGTTGCTGCCCGAAAAACAGCGAAATTATGTGAGGGCTACCGGTTAATGGGGCATAGAGGGCCCTGTCCCTGAAATCACAACAGTGGAAGTCAAGAAAGCTATAGCGAAAATGAATTTGAACAAAGCTACCGGCCAGGATCATCATTTCAGGCTCTAAGTGGCTGGCTGCAATTTTCAACCGGAGTATTACCTCAAAATCTTTAACACTGTACCAACATTGTATTTCATTTTTGCAGATAGGTATGATGGACTCTCTAGGCACTCCTCTTGTAATTCGACTTAATGTCAGTGCAAGTCGTCAGGACGTCAGTAAACATTACATTGTAGATGCCGCCTTCATTGAAATCAAGTTCCACTTCAGGAAAGTTTATATTGAACTTTAGGAGAGCGTAATTGCTCCTTAAGTGGATTTCCATGGGGTTTAAGAAAAAATGTCTTGACGTACCGCCTGAAGATGCAAGTTGGCAGTACAGCAAATCGCCTCCAGCGTACAGAATGAAAAGAGAGAAAACTAGGCAGTGCAGACCGGTCATGAAAGAGGTGTGGAGTAAATGCCTGGTGAAGTTTGGATATGCAGACTTTAATTGATGAAGGTGCAAACAGCTGGGCAAGCAGGACTTTAAACGTTCCAATTTGCAGCAGTTTGGAGATAGATAGAATTAATAGGCTAATTGAAATAGAGGGCAGCGATTCAGAGTTGCGAAACCAGTATATTTGAGCAAATATTATAGATAGAGAGCACAAAGAAGGAATAGAAACAGCCGAATTGAAAATCCTTTTTTTATCTCAGTTTCGCAATTTCATTCAGCACTGATTTCGATGAGGTGCATGCACATCCTATCTGCACTTATTTGTTCTAACATGAAACACAATAATAAGCTTAGGGTACCCAATCATGCAGTGTTTATAAAAGGAAAGCACTAGCTTGCTAACAGGTAGCTATGTCTATGGGCTTTTTTCATTTACCAGGCTATTATGAAAGTTCTGCAACAAATGCGTGCCCGCAGATTGCACCCAGTCCGTCTGTGATCTTTTGATCTAATGTGATATATCATCTTGAGTAGGAGTCTTCCTTTATCCAACTGCGGTAATCCCTGCTCGAAAAATTCGGACTACATCGAATTTCTTATCAAAATTTAGAAGAAGTTTCGGGCCTTTAGATCTCTTGAGCGTTCTCTTCCTTCTATCCATTGTAATCGTTTCAGTTCATAGAACATTCATCCTCGGGTTCGAGGTTAAATTTAGTGTGTTTCATTGCAGGCTCGCGCAGCGGGCAAGCGACGCATCAGTCTCGTATGAGCTTTCGCGCCCACCCTTCATCCGCTGATCAAATGGGGTTTCCTTCATTTTTCGTACTTTTCATGATTTTTACGCTTTTTTCAGCACCTTTCAGTTTTTGAATGCTACTTTTGCTATTTAGTTGATGCACAATTATGGAAAGTTTTTTAAAAATATTTTTTCAGCAAAAACAATAACAATATTTAATCAAACCATATTCAAACGATTGTCACCATCCACTTCAGGAACTGCTTCCCATTCGCTTCACAGTCGGTCGATTCCACGTGCGAAGAAGTCTCGGTTTCTGGAGGCAATCCACGCTTTGACATCAACTATCAAGTTATTCAAGTCATCGTAGTCTTTGTTTGTTTGCCAGATTTTCAAAAAGCGATTGACATGATAGTCCGACGGTGCTTCTGTCGGTGACAACGGCGGATGTTGGAGCAGACTTCCTTATTGGCGAAGAATTCGATTACACGGCGCTCAACATGTGGACGGACGTTATCGTGATGGAACACGATGTGGTCTTTTCGCCTCGATTGGAGCGTTAAGGCGATTGAGCTGAGCCAGTTACACGTCGCTGTTGATGCTAAATTTCCGCTTGCCATTTCTGTCAGGGATTCTCAATTGTTGCCTTTCATCTGTGTCGTTAAACCAAAAATAAATGCCATTTGAAATGATTCCCTAATAGTTGATTCCGCTTCTGTCCCACCACACACAACACATAGCCTTCTTACAGCGCACGTCTTTTGGTATTCCTTAGTGGGGAAACACCTGGCGAAACGCAGATCTTCTTTCTTTTAACGTCTTCGAAGAGAAGCCATGACTCCTCCCCAGTGACAAGATTCTTCAAAAATGGTGTTTGTTCATTTTGCTGCAGTAAATCGGTGAAAATTCGAAAGCGTTCAGCTTTGTTGTTATCGGAGAGCTCGTGGAATACCCATCCAACAATATGCCATAATTTTTCAAGCTTCTTCAAGCGTCGAACGATCTTTGATTGATTGACATTAAAGTCTTCAGCCAGCATTCGCGTTGTCAGGCTTTCATCCTCTTCCACGGCTGTCAGAAGTGCTTTTTCTTCAAAAACCCGATGGCCGACCTCTTCCATCTTCATCTTGCAAACCTGTGTCACCTGATTTGAAGCGAGTAAACCACTCCCGTACTGCACTCTCAGTAATTTTCCCTTCGTCGAAAAGCTCGTTGGTATTGCGAAGTGACTGGGCTGCGGTTCGGTAGAGAATAATATGGCGAAAATTAGTGTGATTCTTAGGACGCAATTTTTAAGTAAATAGTGGAGATTATTTTTATATAAATACTTAGAAAGACACGCCAATTTTTTACTACAGAAAAACACGTTGATAAAAACGTTCTATAATTATGAATCAATCCAATATATTACGACTGTTTGCTTAAGTTTTGGTTTCAGGAATAGCGGGAGTCATCGGCTACCATAAGAACCGTAAATTTATAGTGCTGTTTAGGGGTGTTACCGAATAAAACCTGTATTTAGTGTTCGTGACTGCTTTTTTACCTCTCTAGCAAGTTTTTCAACAATCTTGAATCTTTACAGAATTTTTCTTTCTTTAGACTGGACCAAAATAAACCCTCAATATGCGTCCTACACACTCCAACTGATGTCCTGCACACCTTCTATGACGTCCTGCACACCCACTGATGTCCTCACTGCCACTGCTGTCCCTTACACTTTCTACGGCGTCCTGCGCACAACAGTGTAACGATATCATCTTGTAATAATTGAAATTCTGCATCAAGTATATGTGTCATGATTAATTGCTATGTTCCAGATAAGCGCATGATTAAAGGCAGTGGTCGCGATGAAATATGTTTGTCTTCTTTTCTTCTCTGAAACCTTTTCTGGGTTTAGAGTCATAGGACCTATAAGAAAAAATCGCCAAAAAACCGCTGTTTCGGGCCAAATTTGAAGCCTGAACTTTTTTGTCTTTCGATGGTGGACGAGCCCACTCCACATCATCGGCATCGATGAACTCTAATATGGAGAACATCAGCTGGCTTAAAATTCAGTTTCAACCAATGAACATTGACTCATCTAGTCAAAAACATTGACAGAAGCGCTTGATTTCATTGTTCAACTGTTTTTGTTAAGTAAATATGCAATCATTCCTTCTTCTGAATGTCGATGATTTTTAACTGCTCGGCATGAGACTGCAATCTTGTCGAGCGGCGCTGTGCACGTGTGCACGAACTGGCATCTTTGGGCCCTAGAAACTCTAATTCTAACCCGTTTCTTAGCGCGCTACCTTCATAGCTTTTCAGCTGTTTTCGATCTGAAGCTGATTTTTATAGTTTTTTTCTCGATAATGGTTTTCATCGTGATCACTCCCTTTAAGTAGTAATCTGATGCGGTCACGGAGCTCGGTATCACTTGTCACGATAAGGGGTCGTTTATACTTCCGCCGCGGAGCGGCGCGTCAATATGTGGAGTGGCGCGGCGCGCCGCGCCGCTTGAAAAATCGCGCCACCAGGATGTATAATCAGGCTGCGTCGAATTTATGCGGCGAAGTCGCAGAATGAAGTTAAACACAGCCTGGAGTAGCTCTGATATAACACAAGGCCGATTGTAATGAGTTATTTCTTGTGCAAAAGGAACATCTAGTTTTTTGTACCATAACACAACACCCGAAGGCGGATAGAGTCTTCGGAAACGATTTCTCTTCAGAAAAACGATTTCAAAAGCTAAAAAAATGAACTTTTCACAACCCAGCCTACTCCAAACAACGCCCAGGACCTTGGAAGGAGTTTTAGAGATGAATCAGAAGAACAAAATTGAGAATGTGTATGAAATAACAGCAAAAGAAGCATACTATGTCAATGCGGATCGCACGCGGCCGTCGCGCCGCCTGCTTTCCTCGGGCGGCGCGGCAGCACTTACGCGGCGGCCGCGTGCGGCACCGTTGGAAGATTTCGAGAAGATTTCCGGAAGTATAAACGACCCCTAATGCGCTAACATTAATTACATCTTCACAACTGGGTGCTTGACAAGGAGGACAAGGAGGTTAAAAAAGTCAAAGTCGCAGTATATAAGCCGCTCAGAATTGTTAGAACGATTTGTCTACCTATCCATATATCTATGAAGTTTTCCTATCCTTTCCTAAAATAAACTTTTCTCTCTCTCTGTGTAGGGTCTCGTGGGAAATATACAGTAGTGGGAAGGTCAGGTGGCTTACAGCCAACTAAGGGAGCAGATAGTGGGCCTTCGGCTGCCTGCTAAGCTTCCGACCTAAAATCTCGAGGTACCAGAGCAGGTGGCTCAGGGACCATCTAGGGGAAAAAGCGCTGTGGCCGTGTGCCCGGCGAGATCCCGCTCTGATGTAATATGGTCCAGGGAAGCAACCGAGCAAAGACATTAGTGTAGGAACCCCTCCTAGAAAACTTAGTAGTCAAGATGGTTTTAGGACAACATGTCGCCGTCTTACCTGGAGGTCCACTCCGCGGATTAGGATAAAAACATGAACAAAGAAAAAACAGGATATGAGCCCACATGTATAAATTAAAATCTCTTTATTTAAATACACGTTCTCCTAATTAACCTCTCCCTCCCTCACCTGAACTCTTTTTCTTCCGACAGCACATTGAGGGTGGTCGGGGGAGAGGAGAGGGTGAGTGAAGGATCGGTTACTCGTATGCCACACAGTAGAGACTCTGAAGAGGACTCTAATAGTTTTTAGCGTATAGTTTTGTCACCACAAGCAGTAAAAATGAGGTTTGAAAGAATTAATGGAAAAAAGTACAAAAGGGTGACAGGGGTTTATACTCAACGGGTAATTTTTTTTACTAACTGGCACTAACTCAGCACCATTTGTGTGATCATGCAAAACAAAATAAAGAACATGGTAATTTTAGGACACTTCAAAATGAGATGTCGGCCACCGAGTCCAAAGTGTTCCGCGAGACTTGTGAACAACTCAAAGCCAACAATGATCCTGTCAACACCAATCTCGGGACATTCAAATGGCCGGGTGGGCCGTCTTTCAACAACACTACCGCCAAACCGTCTCCAACGACTTCCAACGCGGATAATATTTATCCTGCTTGTACTGCCGCACTCTTTTCGGAACGTGCATCAAGCCGTTGAATGCGATCAGCGTATTGATATTTTGACTTGTGCGCACTATAAGGAATTGGAGTATGTCTTGCTCAATAGGCCCTCCCTCTCTATTATGATTCTGGTTTGGGATGTGAAACTGCCAACGGATGACGAGGCCAGAAGAGTAGTTCTGCAAACTGAACGCCATTTTCAGAACGAGGGGACATTGATTTTAATGCCCATTCTCTTTGAGGAAACCCGTATCAACATCTGTCGTGGGGTGGTCAACTTCGTCGAAGCAGTCTGTAATTACTTGCACTTACCGGAACACGCATTTCCGGGAAGGTAATTGATGGGGCCGCAGAGGTAAGGGAAGCTGCGTTACTATTGCATCCCGCAATTTAGTTAGGAGCTGCACCACGAAGAGGGGACAGTGCTTTCTCCACCCTTCATTGTATTGGATTTCCTTATAGACATCGTTATTGCGGCACCTCCCCGTACCGGAATTCACCCCTATCAATCCGTCTTTCCGCGAGCATGTGTGTAATGCGCCTATACCACCCATCCCACGCTTTGAAACTGTGCCTGACCCAAACCATCAGCGCTTTTGGACATAACATGTAGTTACCACGTTATTGTTTGGTGTTCAAATAAATTTTGTTGTTAAACTCAGTTAACGCCTGTGATACAAGGGGATATTTCAACACTATGTCTATTCACACTTCGCAATAATTTCTCATGAATTTCTTTTTTCAACCAATCATTTTTAGGCAGACATTTCAGGAACCGTTTCTCAAGCTGTCTCTCACACCACTCTCGCGCTTACAGAACGACGTCTTCGACAGGAGAAAAATCGCGAAGAATAATTCCGTTAATTTCGGGATCTTGATATGCCAGTTAGCGAGGAGAAATCGATCACGCCACAGCAACAACAAATCTACCAAACGTACAAATTATTGGGCTCCCGAATAGAGAGCCTCTCAGGAGCTGATGAAAAACTTTCGATGAATTCCTTAATGACTACAACAAACTCACTCACCGTTTTTGGATTGAACACAGTGTGGCTGAACACCTGCTACCTTTGTATCTAACAGAAGGAGCGAAGCTAAATTACCTCGCTATACGGGTTGGGAGAACAAAAGCTGGAATGATTTTGTTACTGAACTGGTTAAGAAATTAAAAAGTCGAGCCATAATCAGTAACCTACGAGAAAAGCTTCATAACCTTAAAGGCAATGCTCACGATGATTTTCATTCCCGAGGTTTTCACACGAATGAAAGCCTTGGCCTCCAAGTGTTACCAGAATTACGAAGAAACGCATAAAAACGCCGTATTTCAGTGACACTATTCTCTGGCCTGGACTAGTTGTCCGATTGGATGAACATGTTCCCGGTGGTTGTGACCGGTGAAAAATGGGTTCAGTCAAAAATGGAAAAATATTACATGCAAAACAGTTTTAGTTACGGTCCGAAGGAAAGGACGGAGCAACAGAAAGCAGAAAATTGCAATGGACGGGTCCACAGAATATTTCATTGTCACAACGAACAGTTCCTGTGAGAGTAAAGTAGCGTGGTGAGAGTAAAAGATTTCGTGAACTTCTAATCCGTTTTTCTCAGCTTCTCCGTCAACTTAGTTCTACCCGGGGGTTAATTAATCGATTTTGCGTATAATTTCAAAATTTCAAATTACCGTGAGCACTGCCTTTAATCAAGGCAAAGATTCGGTCGGTGTATTTGCAGGGAAGGTTTACACAAAAACGAAATTCGCCTTCCAAGGAAAAGCAGAAGATGTGATAAAATTAGATGGCCATAAATTTTTCCATCAAAGGATTGAATCCTGAGGGGTATGGTATACTTCTGCGACACACGGTCGCGTCGCTCTGCACAGCGACAGCGACCGCCTCCCGCCCTTTAAATCTGTCGCTGTCGCGGTGCACTGCACAGCGACAGCGACAGTGGTAGCGACAGGCTATGGCACATTTGCAGTATGTCAGCCCTCCGCGACACGTCGCTGCGACCCACACGCGACATATGTTCCTACGACGATAGTTGCCGTTGCTCCAATGCAGGTCCCGCCACGATTTGGGTTAGATTGCATGCCTGTCGCTCATTACAGCGACAAAGTAAACCATAGCCGTGAGATACGGAAAACTGTTCGTCGCTCCTCGGACACGGATGACATCGAAACAGTTGTGACTAGAGCGGAAAAAGAACACCAGCTTCTCCAACAGGAAGGTGCCGAGGATAAGGATTCATTCCAAGTTATAAATGCTGTAATACGGGATGAAAAAATCAATCGCCTAGAACAACAAAATTTGAGGACTACAAATGACACCACATTTCCCACGTGTCATCCCTCGTCGAGGTCGGGATAGTCTGAGACGATTGAATACATGTACGTCCTTCATTCTCCTTCCACCAACCTAATAACCCGTTGCCATTTGATAACCAACAGTGGTCTCAACCCCCTAGAAAGAACTGGTTCCAGCCTCGAGGTCGCGCATTGCAGAAACCACTATGGGGTCAAGCCCCATGATTAAGACCTTTTTGGAGTTGAGGACGAGTGGACCCACAACCATATCAAAGGTCATCAGCAAATTGGCAGCAACAATACCAAGGTGAACCTACAAATCGGCAATCGCAAATTTAATCCATCAATTGGCAACAAAGAACTGCAGCTGGTTTCCCACAGCAAACTCAAGAGAGCGTGGAAAACTCTGGTCAAATGAATGCGATTCCTTCAGTAACTCATCTATTCATTTTGGAGGTTTCCCGAAGCGAACCTCTCCATCGTCAGCTAATCGCTCACTGCCCTATGACGGACACTCTTCTCGCTACATCGAACCACATTCTGACGTTTCCTTTCCTCCCAAATCTGGATAAAATACAGAAACTGCAGAACAACACGCATGAATTGGTTCAAAGAAAACGCAAAGAACATCCCTTCAGAAGTATCGCTAAAAACCCAGAACCACTCATTAAGCGATGGTTCAATATTGATCACCAGCTACGCCAGGCGGCTAACGCCGCCCAGCGCCGCTGGCGAACCGGCTTGGCCGGTTCGGTAGCCGGCTTCGCCGGCCTTTCCAAGATGGCCTAACAGAACGATTTAACAAAAAAAGAGACAACAATTCTGTTGCTGTAGAACGGTTCTACTAGAAAAACATTATGATCAGCTTGGTTTTACTCCAAGCATCCGTGCTGCGATTAATAGTTTTCCTGATGACGACTTACCCTTGGTGGATAGGCTTCGACAAACGGAAGGCCGGCTTGGCTGGCCTTCTTCCATCGGTAATGTGCACCATTGGTTTGGCTTCTCCGTACAATGAACCGACTTTGCCGTCCGCTCTCCCCCTCATCAACCGCGGGTTGCAATCGTTAGGCTCCGCCAACCGAAAAACAGACTTTGCCGCTCTTCCCGACACACTGAATTCGTATGGCCTCGCCAAACGATGAGCTGGCTTCCTCGGCCTTTCTCCATTACCAATGCGCAGCATTCGTTTGGCTGCTCCGGACGGTAGACCCGCTATGCCGCCAGTCTCCCCCCCATCAACCACATGTAGCACTCGTTTGGCTTCGCCCAACAAATGACCCCCTCTCCCGGGCCTTCCCCCATCAACCACGGGTAGCAAACGCTTGTCTTCGCCAACCTAAATACTGGCTTTACTGTCCCCCATCAACCGCATGAAGCACTCGTTTGAGTTTGCGGAGCGATAGACGGCTCTGCCGCCAGTCTCCCCCCCCCCATCACCCACATGTAGCACTCGTTTGGCTTCGCCCAACAAATGACCCCCTCTCCCGGGCCTTCCCCCGTCAACCACGGGTAGCACTCATTTGGCTTAGCCCAACGATTGACCTCCTTTCCCGGTTCTTCCGCCATCAACCACGGGTAGCGATCGTTTGTCTTTGCCAATCAAAAGACTGCCTTTGCCGTCCTCCCCTGCCAACTGCGTGTAGCATTCGTATGACATCGCCAATCTGAAAAAACGGTTCTGCCGGTCGTCCTCCATCACAGCATGTTGCACTCGTTTGGCTATGCCAAACGAAGGACTGGCTTCGCTAGCCTCCCAGGAATAACCATTAACCAGCATTCCACGTTGGTCCCACAATTAACTGCCGCAATGAAAGTTTATAGGACGCAATAAGCAACCACTACATGTGTACCACAGCAATAGGCTGAATGTAGGTTGGAAGAACGCAATACACAACCACTATATAGGTAGGTTTCGCAACAATAGGGTAAATGTAGGTTCAAAATGAAGGGCGCAATACACAGCGCAACAACATCCGAAGAATCTTGGGCCCCGCCCACTTTCACAAAGTACTTCTTGGATGCCTCTAAGCCCCGCACATGTTGTACGCGTCGATTCCGAAGTCTCGCGCACTTTCCGTGTCGTTTTACGCGATAAACCCGAAGCCGCACCCACTTTTACAAAGTACTTCTTGGTTGTCTCTGGGCCCCGCTCACATGTTGTACGCGTCGATTAAACAGCTAAGATGGTTCCACCATGATCCGTTACTAACAAAGTTCAAAGGACCCGATATACAACGTCTAGATGGTCCCACCACGATCAGTAACGATTAAAGTTTAAAGGTCTCAATATGCAACAGCCAGAGTGGACCCACCACGATCTCAATGATGTGCGCGCTCCTCCTAAGCCCCACTCATACTCCGCCACATTCTCGGTGTACTGAAACAATAACGTGCTCTGAGTGATGGGGTTGAAACTTGCGGGAAATTTGAAACCCGGTCAGACAGACGTCGGTCATACGTGCCAGGCACTCGGTCAGACACACCACCACGCCGATTATTATATGTAAGGATCTCAGCGAAACACCGAGTTTTGCAACCCAACCGAATACGGATAGGAATGTTTCATACGAAATCCAATATGGGAACGTGACAAACAGGGATCTTAAAAAAAGAAGAAAATACTACGAGTTAGAAGATCTTCGCATTACGGTTGTCCGTACTATTAGGTGTGCTGAGTACAAACGTCTACAGCTGAATGTACTAGCATGGACAGCAACATATCGACCATTGACTCCACGAGGGTCACAGATGAAACGAGATCCACAATCTTGATTTCGAACTATATTTGACGATTATTTGGATAAGGGATTCGGACCTATTGCCCTGCGGAGACGACCACCGAGAGACCGGGAAAAGGGGTCCGCGGAGTTGAAGTCGCGGCGTTACTCGCAGCGACGAATAGCACTGGGTGATGCAATATCGATTATATTCGACGACGATGGCGTCCGACGCGGCGTGAAGGGCGACGAGGGAGTACCGCAGAGTGTGTTGACGCCGCGAATGCCCCACATCACTGCCAGCGAGCGGAAACCGACGCCGCGACGATAATGTTCCGGAACATTTTTGACGCCGCGTCAAGGCTGGCGCTCGGCGGCCACTCGCCGGTCTCTGCTACTCTGCAGACCCCTGAAGGCATGTACCATTATCTCGCAAAGAGAACTTCTTCAAACTGCACTTACCCACCTCTGCAACTATCCCTCCTATAGTTCTACTTACTAACCCTACAATCCCTAGCACAATTTTGACAAGCAGTACAACAGCTACAACTAGCCCTATCACTACAGCAACTACCACAACAACTACAACAACCACAGCAACTACAAACTACAACTACTACAACTACTACAACTACTATACACACTACTATCCTACCATTGACGACTACAGTATCCCCCCATACGGCATCAGTCCACTTCCGAAACGACGATGACCACATCCTAGACCACCCCTAGTACTACGACGCGGACCAGTACAACTACACTGCCTAACCTTTCGACTATTATTCAACAGACCACCTCTACAACCATTAGACCTACTACACAAATATATTCTATAAAACAGCCACGCCTTCGCAAATATGAAATCTATGACTAGATCATCTAGGAAAACAACAACCGCTCCAGTGGTCGTATTCGCCAACAACCGCAGAGGGAAGTCGATGGGAAACGGAAGGGATTATACCGCGCGCGGCTGAGGAACAGATCAACCCATCATACACTATGTAAGATAAAAATGCAGACTGTGTTTCGTATCGATATCACTGCGAAAAGATGAAGATTTCATCGCGAAGCGACCATTTTTTAGCGAAGCGATGCGAAAAATTCCTGCGGACGCGAGGGAAGCCAAGGGATTCGAGAAGTGGCCGTGAAGCGCGCATTTTGTAGTGAAATTTTATCCCTCCGACTACCCGGCGGGTTGATGGCTTTTACGACCCCAGGAGTATCTGCTCAACCTCCATTTCGACCAAGATCGCTCATCCCTCGAACAACTTCGACTTTCTCATCAAAAACTTTTTCTCAATCAACAATTTCAACTTCCCAACTAACGACTCCAATTCTTCAAACAACTACCGTTACACCTGAAACAACAACTGTAGTATACTCCCACGATAGCAGCAATAAGTCAGGAAAGCCCCCAAAATGATCCCTATGTAGATTTCTGAAATCAATCAGAAAAACGCGTCAAGGATGTGGTTCACGTATTGCCCAACGCCCGAACACATACCGTCCCAACAATGCCTCGGGGCTCGGAAGGCATCTTATACCCGCATTATGAGTCCATCCGCAAGCCAGTGGTGCATACCACCACGGTATCACCTATTTAAACCCATGTCACAGACATCCCAATAGTACTCTATGTTTTGAAGCGAATTATTGAGTCTCCCACACTGGATCCGTCGATAACATCACTCAATGGGTAAACAAAACGAAGGGAATAATAACCGTGGATGATTCTACGTTATGGAATTTGAAATCGCAATCTAATTCTTCCAATTCCCTTTCTTTTTCCTCCCCATACCCAACGGTGTCGTACTCCTTTCTTTTCAATGAGACTTGGAACAGAACTTCCGATGATCTGAGACTCAAATATGTAGTACGCATCGTGCCAAAAGCTCACTTTTTACGGCGAACAGCCCACCCTTGTTGAAAGATCATAAATGCTAATCCCTCTGATGTTCGTATTGCTGAGACGTCGTCCCGAGCTAGTAAACTTCGTGCAGCCAATGTAGGATGTAGAATACTCAAGAAGTATATTTGTTGAGTTTCCAAGTGTTGTCGTTTACATAACTGGTGTTAAACAGACCACAGCTAATGATACATCATGATGTAAAAATTACACTATCATATCTCAAATGTTTGCAGACTATTTATCGCAGATTTATAATCGCTTCAGTATTTATTAGCAACGCAACCATGTATTTCTTGTCACTACTGACAAACATTAGCAATATCCACACGTCCGTGGACACTGTTGTCTCATAAGAGTAAGGTAGGCGGCATTTCTGCAATAACTGGCCATTTTAGTACAGTCGGAGACTCCCGTTGTTGGGTTGACCAGGTCTCGACAAGCTGAAAATACTCACAGTTACGCAGCAGTCAGTTTGCTACACTATAAAAACCTACTTTGCGTTCTTCATAAATAACGACTTTGAAAATTTTTAATTGTGTCGATTTTTCACTGATTTACTAACTTTTCGAGGCTTCTGCCCGATGGTCCTAGTATTTGCGGCTATTGCCGCCAAAAAAACAATGCAAAATTTGCGAACCTTCACTGTGCTGCGATCGCATCTCCAATCTGCGGCATTTGCCACACTTCCAATCTGTGTATTTTCAAATCAGCAGTAAATGCAGCGCTACTCTGGTATGCAACCTTTGTGAATCTGCTGCACCGCAGTTTTCAAAACAAGAAAGCTGGTTTACTCTGTGTGTGTATGGTTAGTATTTTATCTCTAGGAAGCCGCGTTGCCAATATTATCACGCTGTCTTCGGAGCAGAGCGGTTGTCCGTCCATTTTCACCATTAAATTTTCTCGAAAACAGCAGCTCGGTTTTCAAGATAACGCTATCATAGCAGCGTCGCGGCTTCCCCCCATCCAGGGTTGACGAAATGTGTGTTAGAGTGATTGGAAATTCGGTTTTGTCTGTTTCCAGAAATTAAGCAATATGATCATCTATTCCTCAGGAAGTCGGGGCTTGCCACCAGCGCACATTTCGAGCCTGGCTCGCCACCCGCTCTCGCTTCATTTCGAAGAGCTCGCCACCCGCTATGAGTCTAGCGGGTCGCGAGCGGAAGGAGATGTGGCGTAGCGGGTCGCGAGCTGTTTGCTAGCGAGGCTATCGTTCTTTGAACTTTCTCGTCTAAAGTTCCTCGCTACATTTTCCTTGATCTCCCCTGAATCTCACAATTTCTCATCATTTTTCTATTTCTGTTTATTGTTTGGCCTTTTCATGCAATACTTCAAAGCTCACTTTTGGCATGGTCAAATTTTAAACACGAAACTAACCGAGGCTACGGGGTCGTAACTCACATTTTCGTGACTCGCATTTGAATAAATCAATCTAAATGTACCCATGTGGGTCAGTTAAATTGTGTTCTTCAAACAATTTAATCTTCTGACGAACTACTCGTCCATCGAGCTTATTTGATAGCTCATCTAGGAAACCTGAGTGGGGAAAAGCTTTCCTTTCTGGAAAAGAGAAGTCTTCGTTAGGAGCATGAACGTTTCGCGCTCCCGAAAGTTTCAATCCCTTCCCGAAACCAACAAGCAGCCCACGCGTTGGACGAGTTACACTTAGCAGCCACAGTGAGGGTTACCTGAGAGTATATATGCATAACCGGTGAACCTGCCTGCCCTCCTCATAGTGCGCCTACTGACCCCCGGAGAAGTGCGGTTTGTAAATAAAAACTCGCTGCTCTTAAATTATATACACATATCATTGTAAATAGATTATAATAAACTTTTTTACGAGAGCAGCGACTGGGCTACAGGGTTAGGCTCCGCTGTGACCAGAGGGTGGAGGTGGGGTGCAGGGTCAAGCCAACGTTGTGACGAAAGGAAGGGAATGCGGGATCAAATCCACGTTTAAACTCCCAAAGAGGCATGAGGCAGCGTCCATACGTGGCGAGAGCGGGCGTTTCCGCTGTTGTGCGCCTCTCGACGCTCCTCAACGCTGGAACAGCTCGTGCCAGCAAATGAATACAGGCAAACACCCCCTACCTCGTGTGGATTCGATTGAAAACGTTTGATCGGGTGATCAATCGCTCGAGTCGGCGCAACGGCTGATGATTTCCCATCGTTTTCAACTTCCGTGGTGGAATTATGGAAAACAAGGGCAGTAGATTTGCTACAGGTCTAATGCCACCTGCTTTAGTAATGAAGCTGTATCTTGAAACTTGCTGCTTGCTTGGTGGTGCGGGCGCAAGCGCGCGAGAGCGAGCGGGCGAGGGCGCGCGAGAAGGAGCGCCTGTGAGCGGCTAGCGAATCGTGTGTCCACCATCGATTTTGCGTAATCGCACGCTCTCGCCACGTATGGACGGAGCCTGATAGTGGATGGGTTCGAATAGTTCATTGAATTTTCTGAGGTCAAATATGATCAAATGTGACCACTGCAGAAGATTCAAAAATGAGATGCTTCAATGTTTTCGAAGAAGCCAACTGATTACTTGAACAGCCTGATAATCGAACTTTCCCAATGGGTGAATACCCGATTTAAGGAGTCGCCATATATTCAAAATAATACCCCATGTTTCAGAAAAAAAGCTATCTCGTGATGTTTTCGTCCCCTTTTCCTCCTCAGCAGTTCACGTCAGAAATATTTTCAGATGCCTAAATATCGCTATCTAAATCCATCCTTGGTTCTGCGTTCTAACCACTTTCGATCAGGAATGCGAGCGTCTTTCAAATCAGTACTTACTTTCAATCGAACGACGTTTTCATGTTCTATATAATTTATAATTTCATGTTCTATATGATTTATAAATTTCTTGCATCCCAATAATTTTACATATATCCGAGACATGATAACTGCAACAACAGTCAGTGCTCGTCAAGTGCCCCGGAACAGTCCGCTACTCCAGCGATGGAATTAGACCCACTTTAAAACCCGACACTTTCATCATTGGGCAGATAATTTGAATACTTGATTTATATAAACACCATAGTTTATTTTTTTGAGATTTAGAAAACTCAGATCTCGTTAATAGGTAGTATTGCATTTGGTTGTATGATTTAATCATAAGAAACACTTTAAGTTCTAAGAATTTGTTAATGAATTAAAACTGTCTGTAGTGAATGATTTTTGACAGCTCTTAACCCTTCGAGTTCAGAAAAAATGTACTAGTACTGTCAAAGAATAAGCGGTGCCATCGCATCAGAGCATCAGGGAGGGTGGTACCCTTATGTTATAACACTTGGCCACGCCCATATTTTTCAAGCCGCGACGACTCCTGATATTGGAATCGGAGGAAACCCCTGAATTAGTGTTTAAATTGCACGGCTGCACGGAGAAATGGGCGTGGCCAAATGCTATACTGTGCCTCCCCTCCTCTCTGCAGGCGATAACACCGGATTATGGGAACGGGAGTTAAGGTATGGCATTAATTTCTGGCTGGAGCCTCATTGAAGAGCTCACCACCCGCTTTCCTTATGTAGGCGACCAGCGCTAGGCCAGCGCGCTTACGTGGAGTTGCGAGCCCGCCGCCGTAATGTGTAGAGCGGGTGGTGAGCGCCAGCTTGCCACTGCTCGCCACCCGCTACCATTCCGCTCGCGGGCCGCGCGAGGTGCTGCGCGCCGCCGGTCTTCTGGTTAGCGGGTGGCGAGATCCAACTTTCTGAATATTTGAATATGTCCGCAATTGCTGGAACGTGTAAGCGCTTCAAGGTGTTAGTGGGAGTGCAGAATGCTGCGGTAAATGAACAGCACTTTGGATTCATGGCGCGAGAAGACGGGGCTCCAGGGTCTACCTAAAACGACTATAAATTTGGGCGAGGCTCTAGAGATAGTGAGAAGCGATAAAACGTGGGGATGGAAATTTCGTGTCATTGCGAAAATGGCTGCAGGGAAAAGAGCGCTGAATACCGTGAAAAGTAGTCTGGGCATTGTGTCAACGCCTAAGTGGGTGCAGCGCTTCTAGAATGGTACGCTGCGCTTCCTATAAAGAGGAAGGGGCCCCAGAGTCAGCACATAACAGTTCATAAAAGTGGGTGGGGCTCCAGGGTCAGAGCGGAAGTGGTAGAGGTATACTGAAAATACCGGGCAGAGCATACGAGAAGCTAGGCCATGATTCATGGTCATGCCGTAAATGTAATGAAAAATGGTAGTGCCTTCGAGATTGAAGTCATAGGACACTCAGAAATATACTTTTCAGATTTTATGCTTATCTTGGAGAGAGTCACTCGCTGATCACAATGGTATCTCTGGAATCGAGATAGTAGTCTGACAATGGAGGAAAGAACTTTAGAATTCATCTATCCATCTTGCCGCTGCTGAGGGGGATTGGGTCCGTTGTGGTCGCTTATATCTCGCCTATATGGAGGAATTGAGGTCTCGCAGTTGGTGAGTGTTATGCTGTTATTCAGGAGAGATCTGCTACACAACTGTAGATTAGACTCCAAATTCATATCTGAGGGTGTACTGTGCCTTTGAATGCAGCATACCCGCTCACAAACACGATCGAGATTTCAGTATACCGTATTTCCTCTAATAGAAGTTCACCTCTATTTGAAGTTTACCTCTAATAGAAGTACGCCTACAAGGGAGAGCTGAGTATCAGAATTACACCCCCTATTTGAAGTACACCTCTGTTAGAAGTACATATAAAATAGAGTTATGAGAACTAGAAGTACACTCTTTCAAAAGTCACCTCTTTTTGCAATGGACCTCCGGTACTCCAGTAAGTGTTCTGCAACTCGAATGGGGCACTTGAGAAAGTCCAGCTTGCACGGGATGTTTTTTTTTAATTATTGTGAGGTTTGAATATTCACCAAAATACAAAAAAACTGACGGCCACTCCTTTCTCGAACAAAGATTGCTGGTATGGGGCAACTTCCGATGTAACTTCACCAAACTTTAGATGACCAAGGAAATAACACAGAACCGAAACTTGATATTGCTGTTATTCACGGCGATTTCAGACATTGGTGGGGATGTTCGTAAGAACGACGACGGAACTTACCTCAGAACATCTGGGAAATTACCCCCGAATCGAGGGGAGGCGAAGGGGACCTCCGGCCAGAAGGTCTTCCCCTGTTCTTTCGATCGCCAGTCTTCCCCTGCTGTCGCAACCCAAGACCCATTGTTCATTTTATTCATTGATCAAAAGTCAGCTAGCAAAACTCGCTGTTTTCAGAAGCTTCGCCCTCTTGAAAATTTGGAATAGGGCCAAAAATATTCACTCCTAACAAAAGGTTACAGGAAAGCTTGTTATCTCCACTGAGATTCGGACTGAGATACCCTACACAGTCCTTGAGTGGGAGATTTGCTCCCTCAATTCGCGATATGCGAGATCATCTCGAGACCGGCCTGTTTGCATCACCGTAAACACTGCGCCTTTGTTTTGTCGTTCTTCATATTCTGGGGGAGGCCATTGGAACAACCGTGAAGCGAACTTCCCTTGTTTCCCCCAGAGTCGACTGTTTCGAACGTCATTCGTTGTCTATATACTCGAGGGGAGAGGGGCGAGACGTCTTCCCGGAAAGGGACGTTTCGCCTCTCACCCGTCAACCGAGTGATAATGACCAAATCAGGTCTATTGTCCTTGGGAACTTCGCCACAAATGTCTGAGGAATGCACGGAGTTGATTAAGGTACTTAACAGGAATTTAGGTTTGATTGAATTTAATCTTTCAAAGTTGACCTGTTTTGGCGCAAGACGTTGACCCTATCGGTCCTTGAAAAGCCAGGATTTCCCAGCGTTATGAAGATTGAATAATTCATGTTGTAGAATCGTTTATACGGAGAAGAAATCAGGAGCCACCAATGGTAGATATTTAACCGCAGTGGATGGTGAACGCAAAGAATTCGCTTCTGAAAGTGCTGTTTTCAAGTCGCTTAAGAACCGCCCCTTTTCAGTCGCTCTGGACCGCTCGAAAGGCCATCATTTAAATTGTTTTCAAGCCTAAGGCCGTTGGTATACCAGAAGTTTGCGACCGCGACAGGTGCTGTCATCTGTTACGAATCGTGTCGGGACCAGGCCCAGACAGTAGAAAAATGCCGTCGCAGGAACAGTTTGCAGCACCTGTCGCGGTCGCTGGCTCGAAAGGGGATGTCATGCCTGAAATGTGGAAACCGTGCGGTAATCGGTCGCTGTCGCGGCTGTCCGTCGCAGTGCCGTGCACTGCGACGGGTGTCAGCGACAGCGGCCCAGCGAAATCTGGCATCGTGCCAAGTGTTTCTTGGCCCTGAGCGACAGCGACTGCTGGCCCTCAGCGACAGCGACGTAGCAGTGCTCTGCGACCGCGACAGGCCTGTCGTGGGATATAACAATGACCCAACAAGTCGACTTTTTCTTTCCCATAAAAGGCGTGTCAACAAAATCGGAAACAGACTTAAACGATTTGTAAGAGTAAATTGACTTGGGCAGGGTGTGACTATTGGTCTTGAAAATATGAAATCAGTGACTGTGAAAGCCCAATTACGAGTGGGCCTGTGGCTAAGTTTTCCGGGTTGCAGTCTAAAATTTCAATACATACAAACTCTCGGTGTTATACTGGAAATCTCTGCCAGAAATGCGAACATTCTACCAATGGAAATTCAAGAAATTGTGCCGACTAATAGAAGTACACCCTCTATTAGAAGTACACCTAAAAGTAAGGGCGGAGAAGTAGAAGCACAGCCCCTATTTGAAGTACACCTCTAATGGAAGAACATATAAAACAGGGGCCTGAGTGTTAGAAGTACATGTACTTCTAAAAGAGGAAATACGGTAAATAGCCCCGCACTACCATGTCGTCAACGGCGTTTAAAGCTCCGAAAACCGTCCAGGATGACAATATTTGGGCAGTCCTGTCTCGTATGGTCGTATTTTCCCATCCATTCGAGTAGCAGAGTGAAAAGTCAAACTCGAGAGAACATGTGACAATTGAGAGTGATAGCACTATCATAAGAGAATGTATGAGAGAAACAGCCCGATTTACCTGAATATAACATGTTTTGCACAGAAGAAATCCTTCATTTCCGAAATCAGCTGGAGTAGAGCGACATTATCGAAGGTAGACGAGAATTAATTGGTATTTGGACATCATATATTGAAGTAATACAAGCTGTTACTCTTGTGCACTACCAATTGATAGTGTTATCACTCTCAATTAAAGGCAGTGGTCGCGATGAAAAACGTTATCGAAAAAATTACAAAAATCAGCTCAGATCAAAAACGGCTCAAAAACTATGAAGGTAGCGCGGTGATAAACGGGCTAAAATTAGAGTTATTAAGACCCTAAACTTCCAGTTCGTGCACACGTGCACAGAAAGATCACAGTCTCATGCCAAGCAGTCGAAAATCATCGACACTCAGAGGAAGAAATAAATGCAAATTTACCTTATAAAGCAGTTGAACAATGAAAGCAAGCACTTCAGTCAATGTTTTTGACTAGATGTGTACATAAATCCGAAGGTTCATTGATTGAAATTCAATTTCAAACCAGCTGATCTTCTTGCTACGAGAGATCATCGATGCTGATGATTTGCGGTTGGCTCGTACACCATCAAAAGACAATGAAGTTCAGGCATCAAATTTGGCCTAGAACAGCGTTTTTTTTGCGATTTTTTCTTATAGGTTCTACTACTCTATACCCAGAAAAGGGTTCAGAGAGGAAAAGAAGACGAGCATATTTGAGCGCGAACACTGCCTTTAACATATGTCTTTTAGAGTATTTATTTTCATTCTGTAAAGGTGAGAACATACCGGTGTGTGGGATGAGAATGTTCAAACAATGTCATCCTGGATGGTTTCCATCTCTTCAAATGTCATTTGTGGCATTGTGGGGGTTGCGCGGGCCTATTTATGCTACTATATCGACCATGTTTGTGAGCGTGTATGCTTCCTTAAAGGCAGCGTACACGCTCGTAAACGTAATTGAGATAACTACGGAATTAGAATGGTATGGCACCGATCATAACGCCCATGCATTTTGAAGTGTCAAAAACGACCCACAATGACGCTACAAGAGTGAGAAGTTGGCCCCGCCCCTGTATCTGCCGCCCCCTGCATTTGTGTCTTCCTCCAGAACAGGGATTCTGGGCCATTTCCACCGCCGGCGACGTTTGTGGGTGGTGGAATAGGTACAATAGGTAAACCACACACATTGACGACGGCGAAATTGGCCCAGCACCCCTGTTTTGGAGGAGGACGCAAATACGGGGGGCGGGCAGATACAGGGGCGGGGCCAACTTCTCACTCTTGTAGCGTCATTGTGGGTCGTTTTTGACGCTTCAAAAAGCGTGGGCGTTGTGTTCGGTGCCATACCATTCTAATTCCGTAGTTATCTCAATTACGTTTACGAGCGTGTATGCTGCCTTTAATGCATACAACGTGTATGACCCTTCTAGAATAGGGAACGGTACATTGTGTAAAGTGGGTGTGGTTTCAGACTGATACCATGAAGTGTAATGAAAAGTGGGCAGGGCATCAAGAATATTGCATCAGAACTCAGTAAAAAGGCCGAAGAGCTTCGGATCATCAGTGCGCGAGCCAGTGGAGAAGTCAACTTTCATTAGGGCTGGAGGAATTGCTCGAAACACATTTGGGCTTGAGTTTTTTTCCGACTCCTGAACTTTAATTAATCTTTCCAATTAATGATCGATTCACCATGAGACACGTCCATAAGTATGAGCCGTAGTGGCGTGGGTGTGCGCGCTAGATATACATATAACGGTGGCTTTATGCAGGAGTCGGCGGAAAAAATATTGGCTCTACTTTGTTTGCAAACACGTTGCACTTGTGTTTGCGATTTCTCTGATTCAGTTATATTTCAGTTGTCCTTTCGCTTAACGGCAGTTGTATGACATTCGATTTCATCACAACTTGTATTAAAATTCTTTACATTTTACGAAATGCTACTCCGGGGCTCCTCTATTGTTGGAATCGTAATCACAAAGCTAGCCACAATCTACAGATGGTGGACTTCAGTTCATGTGATGTTACTGAGCGTAAATGCTACATTACGTTTCTTAATCGTTCACACTCAACAGTCGCACCTCGTTGCGCCACATACAATAAACGAAGCAGAAGACTCAATTTTTACCTGGTGTACCTGGATTGATGGGAATATTGGTCCCTGGACATCGGTTGCAAGTTCTAGGGCATTGCTGTGTCATGAGGTTGAAGTAGACATTATTGTTGCAGAGGTAAGCCATATTCGGGCAATCCGACACACCAGTCCTTGGATTCACAAGATCAACGCAAGCTGAACTTTTAATTGGTCAAGATGCGGTACTATTTATACAAAGAGTTTAGAGTTTATGGTAAGAAGACATGAACTCACGAGCAGCCGTAGTTGCTCCATTGACAATCTGGAATGGGCTATGAACATTTAGTAATTTTGACAAGTGCTAAGGGTTTTCCATGTACTTGGTGTTTCTGCGATAGAATTTGCGGATGACAGGTCTCCGCCAGCTTCGAGGAATCAAATGAAGTGGGCAGTGTTAAGCTAAGCAGGAGTGGGCTGTATACTTGCTATCCGAAGATAATTCTTCGGATAATGGATCGATTCGGATAATGCCACTTTTCCAGTGATTCGGATACGGATATCCAGTCCGGATACTTTCGGATAACTTTGGGTACTTTCGGAAAAAAGTTGAGGCAAAACGGTGAAAAGTAAACCAGGAATTCAATGCAAGCCTTTGAAAACATCCATATTCGAGCAAACAGTAGTGCTTCATCGAGCATGTTAACATACAAACTTCGATCTTCATATATGCATATTGATGAAAAAATCAAATTAAATGTTCAAGTACTATATCGCATTTGGGAGGCACAGCATTATCCATACACAGGTTTGATTCAGGACAACTAGCAAGTAAAAAGTATGTAAAGCAATTGTGCAAAAACATTCTCTCTGAATAACTAGCCACTTGGTCATCTCACTTGACCAAGCCCATTTTTCGGCGACGCAACGACTCTCCTGATTTCGGAAGGAGGAGGAAAACCCTGGGTTGATGCACTTATTAGAAGGCGGTATGGCAGTGTAGGCGTGGCCCAGGGCAATTTTATCTAGTTCAATTCAAAAATTATCCGATATTATCCGATTTTTTACCCGAATTTCATCCGATTTTTTCCGAAATTTATCCGAATATTATCCGATTTTAACCGAATTTTTGACCATTCGGATAATGGTTTGATTCAGATAATGCCGATATCAAATTTCCCGGATATTGGTTCGATTCAGATAACGCGTTTTTTTTCAAATTTTCGGATATCGGTTTATCCAATTCTCGGATATCCGGTTACATAACCGAGAAGGAGTGATTTGGATACTGATATTTGGTCAGATAACCGAGAAGGAGTGATTTGGATACTACGTATAGTGGGCTGCTGAAAGGCACAGTCCAACCTCATGGGAAAAATCCAAGATTTCTACAAAATTGTTAGACAGGCAAACCCCACATAGCACCTGCAAAATGCGAGATATCAATCCTTCCGAATGAGCGAGATATTGGAGGTAGGCTCTTTGGGGTGCACACCTCGAGGAGCCACTTAGGCACGCCCCTTTTACGATCTTCCGAGCTCAACAGTGGCGAGATGATTTGAGGTTTTCGATCATTACCCCTGTGCTTCCCTTAATTCTTAACGTCCTTCTTCATTCAGGTCCGCCTGCATGCACCGGTTGCAAATGACGAGCTACAAGCCGTCCAGTATGCTTTGGTGGCTCAATTTTGGAGTGGCAGCAACTTGGTTTTCCAGGGCTCTTGTACGATTCCAGAGACATGGAATCAGCTTGGGATCGTTTTTGAGATAGATAGAAAAACAGAGGAACGATTTTGAGGTTGAAGAGTGCCTTTAGGTATATAAATGGGGCGACGAAAGTATATGACAGAGTTGTTTAGAGGGCTGAGGAAGATGGGCCAGGCTGGGACAGGATGGCTTGTGGGTGAGAGGAAGGTGGGAGAAGCAGGGAGAGCAGAGAGTTGAAATAAGGACAAGAATGCTATGTATAAGACAGAACTGAGTTCCCAGTCGAACAAAAAAAAGCTCCGTGATCTGCCGAGTCCGACCCGGTCGATACGTGTGAAAAGTATGGACAAGGAAGGTTGAAAAAAAAACACCCGGTGCAGGGTGTTTTTTGTAATATGTGGAATGAAATAATTTATGGTCTTATTCATTTCTTTTCTCATATCATGTGCATATTATTCGGGGTCCGTCACACTGGATGTTTTTGCACCCCTCCTCATTCATGTCTTTCATGATCATCGAACGGGCTGGCTACGTCAATCATCCAACTCTGACCAAGACCTGAGGTGAGACCCTGTCGGAGTTGTTTGAAAATCCCCGTGTACAACCTGGTCGATACGTATGAAAGTCATGGACGATGGAGGTTGCAAAAAACACCCGTTGTCGACAGCTGTGGCTGACACGGTCAATATGTATGAAATATGTGGAACGATATCATGGATATCATTCATTTCTCACCTCATATCATGTAAACATCGGTCGGGTCAGACACATCGGGTGTTTTTTTTTGCATTCCACCTCATTCATGTCTTTCATGTTTATCGACCGAGCTGGCTACACCGATCAGCCAACTTTGACCAAGGCCTATGAGAGTTGACGCAACAGTTTCCTTTTCAAAATAATTTTGAGTGTTTTTTTCATTTTCGAATTTGAATTCTCTTGGGCGAGGCGTATGGGCCAATCTTCAAAACCCCTTAACTTGGCCAAGGAAGCCTTACCGCGCCAAAACGCGCCCTAATGCGCGTTCGCATCGCATCTGCTCGCAGCTGACGCAAAATCGTGAACCTTTTCTGGAGGGAAAGTTAAAATGTTCAAAATATGGGCGGCAGTAGAGACGAAATCGCTTGAAAGTAGCTAATAATTTCAGGAATATACAACAGGAACGCATCGCGGTGTAAAAGGGTCACGCTGAAGTGTGGCTCATCAGCGAGAAAGTGCGCGCGTCATGCGCTCTCGGGTCCCTCCCATATCAATGTGCCTCTTCGGGCGCACCCCTTGACCAGGTTATTAATTAACGTATCGTGTAAGTTGCGCTAATAATACACATCATCGCGAGTAACTTGCACCGTCGCTGCATGTTACCTGACACGCGACACGATCAGCACACTGACACGCAGTATGCTCGCCGAGCATGCCAGGGACGATCTGCGGCTAGGCTGGGCCCCAGGCGGTGTGCGGTACAAAGTGCCTCAAATTGGGTGATTGCACCGACGACGCTGCCGACATCTAAGTCCTCCCTCGAGAGTACGTCGTATAGCTCCCTAGGAGACAGCCCGCCCCGAGTTAAGTGACATGTGCAAAAAAATAACACATCCAAGTTAGTTGCACACCAGCACTTCATGTCATGTGTAAGTCAACTCGCACCGCGAAAACATTCCTGCTTTGTTAAGGTCACTTTTAACATAAAGCTATGAAGGCAGCCCGCAGGTAACAGGCTCAGAGTCTTTAATTCGCATGTAGCTTTATCAGAAATTCCTTAGTGATTTGCCCGTTTAGATCAACGATTTGAAATTAGAACAGATCAGGAATTTATACTTGTTCGAAAGGCGCTCTAATCATTACGACAAAAAAAAACAAACTCTGTTTCATTGTCGAAGAAATGCTCAAGCTGAGCAAAATATTTACTTCACAACTACTTTGCTTTAAAAATCTGTACTGACCTGCGAATTCTCGCAGCACACTTGAATTCCAGGCCCAGTTGTAATACAGGTCTGTGTCGCCAATGGACACCTACCAACAACGCAGGCTGAAATATGCCTAAGGTGAAACACTGGAAAACATTTTGAGCTGAAAACTGGAAAAGGAAGCTGTTTGAGGGATAACGATGCTGGTCTGGATTGGTAATTTTCTCAAAAGAGATAACAAAAGGGGCAATTATTCCAAGATTACTCTGTCGCAAAGGAAGCAGTTTTGGGCGACCCAGCCGTCCTTAAAGAAATATAATAATAATAATAATAATTCATTACGCTGTATAAGACAGACATTAGATAAACAATAAAAACAATTATAGTCTACAGCAATGGAAGTAGGACCTGGTGAGGTTGCGGACTCGTCCTAACATACGGTAGTTTATTAGTGGTATCACTTATTTTTCCGAAACAGCCGTGATAGATCGGTGAGTCTGTGTTTTCACCGATATGACTACATCTGTGGAAGCAATGAAAACAGGTGAAAATGTGAGAGTGTATACAAAAACTCACCGACCAATCTCAGTTTGTTCGAGAAAATGAGTGATAACACATTCAGACTACAGTAAGTTAGGAAGAGTCCGCAACCTCACCAGGTCCTACTTCCATTGCTGTAGACTATACATACATCATTCTAGTATAGTATCACAATGATAACAATCCAGTGATAAAAACTATTAACTTAGAATCATTTCTGAGAATGTTGTTGAAAACAAATATTTGAGAAACATTTGAAAATTTTAGAAATAAAAATATATTGTTTTTCTTCTTGTGCAGCCTCAAAGCGGTTTCTGTCATAGGTTCAGGAACCGTACCACCATTACAGGATTCGTCCAAAGGTCCATTGTCGTAAGAGTAGTAGGTCTCATAGGGCACATGGATAGATGCGCCGCGTCGTATCCGGGACTACCGCAGCCTGGGCATGCGTCAGGTCGACTGCTGTCGATTTTATGGACGTAAGACATAAGCAGTGTAGAGTCTGGACCACAACTCAGCGAGAGAAGAGCACATCTGGCTACCTTGTTTCATTACAAAAATTAAGATCCCCTAAAAACTATTTATCCGGAAAATCTGTGCCATTGCCCTTTGGATGTGTATACCAGCTCGTCACTGCCTATTAAATGTTAAAGTTTCATCAAGTTCCGCTAAAAATCCGCCGATATACGTCGAAGAGCAATATTACCGAAAATTCCAATTATCATCTACTTTTGACCGCAACTGTACGGACCGAAGGACTTAAACAAGGTCAGGCGCTCTTAGTGCGAGTTCACTTGTTCAGGAATCAAAACAACTTTAGATCCAAACAAGAATAATATACCAATTTTTTCCTAAATCTATGCTGAACATAGCTAAGGCTAATTTTATCGCTGAATCAGCTTTAGTGGCTTTGGCCGAGGCATTCAAGCCACGTTCAATTCTTCGCCTTTTTAGGGACTGCCTTAGGCCTTTATCGGATTATGAGTATGAGATATTGCAACACTGTCCTTTCCTTAAAGGTAGCTTACACGCTCGTAAACGTGGTTGAGATAACTACGGAAATGGAATGGTATGGATCAGATTACAACGCCTACGCATTTTGAGGCGTCGAAAACGACCCACAATGACGCTACAGGAGTAAGAAGTCGACCCTGCATCTGCCGGCCCCATGTAGTCGCGTCCTCATCCAAAACAGAGGTGGTGGGCCATTCCCACCGTTGGCGACGTTTGTGGGTGGTGGAATAGGTACAATAGGTAAAACACACACATCGGCGACGGTGGAAATGACCCAACACCCCTGTTTTGGAGTAGGACGCAAATACAGGGGCGGGCAGATACAGGGGCGGAGCCGAATTCTCACCCATGCAGCGGCCTTGTGGGTCGTTTTTGACGCTTCAAATGCGTACGCGTTGTGTTCTGAGCCATACCACTCTTTTTCCGTAGTTATCTCAACCACGCTTACGAGCGTTTATGGGCCTTTAAAATATATCCAAACTGCATCCCGAAACTCAGTGGTGCGTATGCAACCCTGTCTAATCAGTTTAGCAGGGTTGCACACGTATTTACCAAGCAAAATAAGGTAACACTGCACAATTGTTATGAATAAGTCCGATTTCAGGACGTGTTCGATAATGGAAAATCTACTTTAGAAAACCTGTGCAAACATTATGCGACGTCGACGTAATCCATGAGTTTGAACTGCAGGAGAACGTTTCATGCCGTTTTCTTGTAAACGAAGCCTGTCAACGAGAGTTTCGGGAAGGAGTCACCTAAATAAATGCTCCAGATGAGCATCTGGTGATTGGGTGCCCAAAGCAGTATTTTATCAGACACCAAGTTGGAGAACTAAATCTCGTAGCTGGCTGCAGCAGGCCGTTCCTTAAGAACTTGCGCACGTGTGGGACTTCTGGCAGTCATTTGGTCCTTACTACTCAGCTTGAATAGAGTGTTTCACAGAGGCAACCCCTTCTTATGATCTCGAATGTGTTCAATGAGTTATTATTCTTATGCACCTGAAACATCAACGATAATTGAAAGGAAAACAAGAAGTAAACAGAAAGTCATGAAATTGTCGATAGGCTACTGGATTCCCTCGTGCTGGGCCACACACAATCAAGACAGTCATGACCTGCAAGAATCTGCATGCAGGAAGTGCTTGTTCTTGTAGTAACTGAAAACTGTAATTGGACGATATTGGGATTTCCTTTTTGATGTTTCAGAAAAAACCCACCATGATGGCGGTCGGCTGCAACAAACCCATAAACGAATGCTTTACAGATGAGCTTGCCTCAGGGCAAGTGAAGCTTTACGGATCGCGTAATCTTTCTTTCTACCTTATTTAGGTGCCCGCGCATCTAACTAGGATTCCTTTACTGTTCTAATGGCACGGATAGGATAACGTCTCATCCACCGTTTGCAGCCGTATCGAATATGATTTGCGGAAATCAATGCTAGAGCATGAGGGGTCCTGCTGCATCGTTTCTGCAAGCGTGTCAGTCGCGAACCACTCGAAATTGAGAGACAGAACCACTTTTCGTTACTGCTTCGCTTCGTTACGAAACGTTTCGCATAAAAGAAATTGTGAGAATCTCGTTGAAAGAAGTGGAATACCTCATCCGTATGATCTGGTATGCAACTCGGATGAAACGCTAAAAATCCAGTGAAATGATGGACCATTGATTTATCTGTGCACTTATTTAATAAATAGCAAAAATTCAGTGTAGCATTCGAAAAACAAATCACGCGCGCGCTACTGAGCACCCATTTATATACGTGTGGCCGCAATTATTTTAGTCTGCGGCATTTGTACTATAAACACGTTGTGCGACGTTATTTTCATTTCTATGCTAAAAATTTTTCAGAATAGCTGTTTATGGATAATTGGGTGTAAGCCAAAACCTGGTTCTCAGCTTCGCAAACTTAAGCTGTAACTATTTGCCTGATTCTAGAAAAGACGGTTGTGATTTGCTTTTTCAATGCTACACTGAATTTTTCCTATTTATTGAACAAGCGCACAGCCAAATCAATGGTCCATAATTTCACTGGATTTTTAGCGTTTCCTCCGAGAGTCATGCCGAATCATACGCATGAGGTATTTTACCTATTTTACGAGATTCTCACAATTTTTCTAATACCAAAGCATAAATCTTCTGTAGCGAAGCAAAACAGTTACGAATTTAAATCTATTTTAGCAAAAGTCTCCTTTAAAAAAAAGACACAAAAGGTCCTCGATGATTGTCCGGTTGCTATCCTCCGTAGTCTATCGTGAAGATGAAAGCGAACTTCATAATCGTGTTCAACTCTCCAAATAACGTGTCTATACGAAGTTAGGGCACCAATCACATCCATTTTCGAAATTCGGTAACTGCGGACGTTCGGTCAGGCTTTTTTTTATTCTCCGGTCTTTTCCTTACTTAGTTTACTGAAAACCTGAAAACAGACTCCACAATAGCGCTCGGCCCCCACCCTCCAAATAATGTGCCTAGACGGAGTTTGGGCCCGGCTTGTTTCCGTCTTAAAAGCCGCAATTACAGACATTCGGTCGAGCTTCATTTACCTGTTTTTTCCTTTCATTATTTACCGAAAACCTGAAAACGAACTCAATTTCATATATTTTCCCAAAGGTTCTCTTTCTGGTTTCATTGTTACTCCTCAATTTCCATTTTGGAGAAGTGGAACCTCCAACAGAAAATATTGTAGGATGGGTACAATTTTTTTGAAATTGTGACCCACACCCATGCAAAACGCCAATTACTGTCTCATTTTGAGCAACAGGTGGAAAGTCAATGGTTTTGATAAGTAATATTCGCTATTGCGTGATGATTAGAATTTTCCAAACAGGTGAACCACACCCATCAACAATCATCACTCCCGGCCGCATTTTGTGTAAGGAGCGGGAAAATCGACATTGTTGATTATCGATTGATAAATGATGTGTCATGAGTACGAATTCTGACAAGTTCAAAACTTACTCGAATGAACTGTGTTGATTGACTGCAGATGCATCCACACACCCTGGTCTCCACATCCGTAGCATTTCCATGGGGCACACTCCCACTGGGGTCCCGTAGACTTTATACGGCGTTCGGCGCACTCCCACTTGGGTTCCACACAGTTTCTACGGCGTCCGCCGCACTCCCGCTCGGGTCCCACACACTTTCTACGGCGTCCTTCCACTCACCGTGTTCCCGTACAACTTCCTGCGCACTCTTGGAATCCTACTAACACCATGCTGCGTTCCGAAAAGTATATCCAAGATCTCGTCGTATTCGAAAAGCTTGAAACCAAAACCGTCTCGAACAAAGCACAATCTTGGGTGGAAGCCTATCTGTAACTGTGTTGATTTTTCTTAGGCGCCTGTCAGAGTTGGTTCGGAAAAGCCGACGTATTCAGCCGTTCGATACACACAGAAAGCATTGGAAATGGGATGCAAAAATCACCCGGTGTATCCCGCCGACACCCCCCAACACCATCCAACAACCACCAACACCCACCCGGTCGATACGTCTAATTTAAATGATGGGCTGAGGTTGGAAAAATCACCCGGTGTATACGACGCGGTCGATATCCATGCAATATGTGGATAACATGGGATGAGAAAAACCCCTTGTGGGCGGGCCGATATTAAAACATTGCGTATCACTTGAAAGCTATCGACACTGTTACCTCCGTTTCTTGACTTCACTCTCCTTCGCTATTTCTCTGAACAGGTGCAAACCTGTTGGCCACGTAATCATCGTCATCTTTTCCGGTGGGCTCTAGTCGGATACACCGGCTGATTTCCTGAACCTCACCCCATCATATTATTTATACGTATCGACCGGGTGGGAGTTGGTGGGTGTTGCGGGGGCGGGGGTGTTGGGGGGTCGGTGGGTTACAGATGCAGATAGCACCAACTCTGAGTGGGGCCTAAGTACATTTTTGAGGGTAAGTGAACGTCGGGTGGTTTATATTAACATGTTTACGTGTTTTTGCCTAACTTCGACCTTAATTCTGAGGTCCCGTTAAAATTGAGCTTTCAACTCCAAATTTGAGTAGGCGCGACCTGCATTTTCCCAAGTCTTCTCAGAACGTTGATTCAGATTAGAATAAATTTATTACGACATATAAGGCGTCGTGAGAAAAAAAATCAAAAGAAAGCAAAATTACAATAATACTAAGCAACCACAAAAGGATCACGCGATATGCAATAGGGAAATGCTAAGTGAAAAAAATTGCTTTCTGAGAGAACTGTGAACCATGTAACACTAATTGGTGAGAATGCTCGCTTCAACAGAACGCTTAAAGCCCAAAAATGTGTTAATATGTGCAGTGTTCTGCATCAACTGGCCGCAAACAGTAGCGGCTCTTACAGCAAAAGCATGAGCTGATATGGTAGATCGCGCTCGAGCTGTGAAAACTTTATACTGTTCACTCCTCGTTTAAGTTCGCCTTAGGCGGAGGAACTGTTGTAAACCTATCTTGATTTTACCGCTAATCAGTTTGGAGACCATACAAACATCAAAAACTTTCCGTTATGATTCTAGCGTAAGCAAGTTAAAATGCCTATTTCGGAAATGGAATTTCGGAATCCTATTAAAGAAAAATCCATTTTCCCTGATCAATAGCTTCCTAGTTAAGCTATTCTAGCATTTTTCAAATTTCAGGATATCTTTCCTTTTGCAAGGATTCAAAACGGCTGTTTCACATTACATTAACGGCCGAATGTAGGCTTTATATGTTCTCAAGAGAGCATTGGTGTGTTTTGTGAAAGCGCCTTGAACAAATGAAAAATGCGATGGTGGACCTTGCTTTGGACATTTTGAACAAAACCCGAGAAGTCCAATCTATGATCATACAGGAACCTCGAATCCCTAACTGACCTCGCTGACAAAGTGATGTTTCCTTCTACGGTATAATTGAAAATCACCTCAGAGTTACCCAAACGGAGATAGACAGTTTATGCGGAGATTTCGGAATCGCGGATTTGCGCACATGCAGTTTGAAACCAAATCAGGTGCACGCGAAGCCTCAAAACCACGAAAAGTCTTCAAAAAGATTTGAGTCAAAAACGAAACAATTTTTTTCTGTTTTTCGAAACAATGAATAATGAATATGAATGTCTTGCCATATCGACGGACTTATTACCTAATATTCCACTAAGCGAACTGGAGTGCTTCCCTGCTCGGTCGCGCGCGGAATGTTGCATATCAGCGATAACGCATGACGCAAGCGCTTACCATTTGCATTCCTGGCGGCGAAGGAGCAGGGAGCGCATAGGTGGTGGAATTAGGGTAAGCAATGGACTGTTCTCTCGAACAACTGCTGATCAGTGCATTCCACGGTGACGCACAAAATTTGCTTGGAAGGATGAGAGGTGAAACTGGGTGCGGCAGATGGCGAACATTAATGACCCATAGATGGTGCGCAGGTCATGTGTTGTCGCTTACCAGTGATCACCACTTGACAACAGTTGCGAATTACATTGGGTTTGAGCTCATGGTGTGGTTTTGAATTGCTCCCCTTGTTTGAATTTGACTGGATGGGTTTCACGATTAATTCGCTTTGAACCTTTAAGGTCTTGAAAACGACGGGATCGTTGACCTGTCGGGCAATAAATATCCCCCCTCCTAACAACCTGTAAGGCACAGAAGAGAGAAAACACAATCATTCCAAACACTTTGAAAATTGCATGATTGGTTTTCCACCAACTTGGTCTAACCTTTAGGCCCAACTGAGGAAGCTTCAGAGAAGTCTTCAGCAGCTACAAACGTAGTTTTGAAAACGTCGTTAGAAGTATATTAGATGACATAATTTTCGTTGAGAACGGCTTTTTCGACCCGATGTGCCTTTCTATTGAAGGCTACGTGTCGCAGTTCGATGTCGAAGCGAGGCTAACCCTTCCACTCGATACGTGTCTGTCATTCCGCAGGTTCGAAGATAGTCTCACCTTGTAAGAAGAAAAATTACCTAAGATCTTGGTCTCCTCTTTGCGTTCTTACAAGAGGTTTCAGCTCTTCTAGCAGTCGTTTCGTAATATCATCAAGTATTCACAACTAGAGAAATCAGCTCAGATACCTAACAGTGGGGGGAAGATACTCCGAGGAACACACGCCTTTTGGGCAGACTCCCACACCTCCATATTATCATATTAATACTATTCCCTACATCACTCCCTTTACTAAATTAACTCTCTTAGAAAAATGCCTCATTTGCGTCAAACGAGCTGGTTGCATCCCTAAACAAGTTTTTTTTTTCGTCAATGCTCTTACACCTCGATTTAATATGATACCTTTTCATAGAACAAGTTTGAACGTCAGCTCTCGTGCAAAGTTCAGAGCATATGACAATAACATATGACAATAGATTTGAATAAGGTGATAACATTCGATACTGTTCAGGTTCATCCATCTTCTCTTTTTGTTTGTGTTGATGTTAGTTAGTATGATTAAGTATCGCGCATTCGTATTTTGTAAAACTCGTCGCTCACGACGTAAAGGAAGACATAAATAATTGTAAGATGTTTTATGCCTAATTGGTAATTCTATTGTTATAAACTGAAGCCTGATCCAACACGAGCATTATTTTCAAACCGATTGACAACGAGAACCTTCCCCTTTTCAAGTTTATTACGCTGCACTACAGAAAACCTCTAGGCTGGGGCTACAATCTAACCGAGCATTTGAAACCCAATAGAACTCACGCCCAACTCCTCCATTGGCACAAGACTGAAACTGAGACAATGTCTTATGGAAGGAAATGAAGAGAATCGCATACAGGAGCAACATAGTGAGCAACGTTGAAGCAGAGTTCGCCAACTGTTCACTGAGTAGCTGGTAAATCTTTTATATGTTTGCGCCCGATGTGGTGCAGCTAATCCAACTCCATGAGGATGAAAAAAAGATTGCATCGTCACCATCCAAGCGTCAGTTTCCTAAAAATGATGCGATACATCGCCATAGAGTGTTTAGGATCCCAGCCACACTCTAATAGTCATAGATAGACTCTGTTTCATTCCAAGTGAACTCCTGTTTTCTGTTATCACAGCGCGGAGCGGTGGCTTTTTCGTCGAAACCTCCTTATCACTAGCTATATTTCACCGAGGCCCACCGCTCCGCTGCTGGTGATAATCGAAATCAACAGATCACTAGGGATGTACCGGAACTTATGTATCCTCTGTTTCCGAGCGTGATTTATTTCCGTTCATCGCGTGCGTCTGCGCGTGTACGCTGCGTCTCCTTCTCCCCACACTTTCTCGCTGTCTCTACCCTCGCTCCGCACAAGCGCGCGAGGGAACAGAATTAACCACGCTTGGAACCAGTGGATACATCTCGATGATGTGTCACGATCTAAGTTTCTAATGCGACCCTACTGTGCTTTTCTGGGCCAAACTCCGGTCCGCAATCGCGTCTGGACACGTTTTGCGGCCACGCGCGTTCGAGTCGGAAGAGCTTCCTGCGCAGCGATCGCCGTTCTGTTGACTCTAGATGGGTTTTAGAAACTGCAAAGTAAACGAAATTGGAGAGAACTGTATAAAAAAGCCATATAGAGTCGACCTTGGCGCTGGAAACTCGACTGACTCAAGCGCGTGCGGCCGCAAAGCGTGTCGAGACGCAGCCGGAATTCGGCCCAGATAAGCACAGTACTTGGAGACCTCGAGTCTCCGAGGACGGTTTCCTTCTGTCAAAGGATCGCTAGTAAACACCAATGTTGACCTCCATGAGATAGATACCCACTTTGAAACTATTAAGCAAAGTGCCATATGGGGGTCATATTCAAAGTACGAGCAGGTTCATCTACTTCATGCAACCTCAAGCCGGTGAACGCTCGTTATTGCTGGAACTATTGGGGGAAAAATCATTTCCTCCACATGTAAGTTCTCTCAGGGAAGAAATAAATAGACGGACACTTAACGCTCGATAAACTTCGTCATCAGAAAAAATGTTTGTATAAGTTGCTGTACTCCTCACGAAGCAGTATATGGGGTAGATTGGCATACGAGATAGGGTTGGCTATTTCAGAGAATGAAAAGCCATACTCACTCGACTAACATCATTGAGCGCTGTCGTGAGAAAACACACAGGAATTTGACACGGAATTCCCATTACTATAGCCAAGAGAGACTTATTACAGTGAGCAAAAATTGTACTGATACAATACCCGCGCTAAGTTTTGTAAAAACGGGGAGCATTTGCCAAACTTGGCAAAAAAAGCGTCCGACGCATGTGCTTTTTTGAACGAAGACGTTTTTGGATTCTTTCATATTCACAGCTCGGATTTCCTCATATTAATGTGCACTGTAGACCGAATTTCCCTAAAATAGCTTTATTTTCAAGTAAAAATGTTTTTACGGTCGCTTCACAGAAACGTCGCGCGCGGCGAAGTGCGGCGAAACTTCCAGTAGTAGCACGAGTAGTAAATCGGCCAGTGAGCGTTCAAACTAAATAGTTAAAATCTTACCGGCTGGTGAGATTTTTATCGCAATGAAAAGTTGGCTATAATTCGACTTGTGTAGCGAAAATCGACAGTCATGGAAACGTGGTCGAGATTTACTCATATGTAATCAATTTGCTTAGAGCAGACTGCAAATAAATGCATCCACGAAAGCGTATAAAAACTAAAAAAATCTATAAAACAATAGAAGAGAAAGACATATAGACACAAAAGTGCACTTTTCTATCCTTTGAATACATCCAGCTCACCACCTGTGCCTTTTGTTGAGGTTTACGGAAAAATTCTAGTACCGTAGGTGGCATTCGATTAGGAGACCGCACTTCGGAATTAGGCTCGATTATTCGAGCGATAGCTATAATCACTTGGTTTTCCGTGTGCCTTTCTCCTGCCAAGCAGTGTCGTAGCTTTCTAAACAAATATACTGGACTACGCGAAAAGTGCAGAATTTAGAATATAGCCTAGCTCCCTCATTTTGTGCCGGCGGAAGTGAAGCTTATCGAGCGTATTATGTCAGAATCAGTATCACAGTAATATTTTGCCATGACCGACCACTCCGCTGCTTACTCCGCCCGAACTCATTAGAGCAAGCTATGTTTTGGTTTCTACATAGAGGGAAGATGAAAAAAAAATCGAAGGCTTAAGAACCAATGGATGATACGCAATCATTGCAGAGTATGCGACTCCACCTTTTTAGCCCGGTTTCTATCGCGAGCGATTGTCTACCGCCGCAACCCCATCTATTCACCAGTCTAAATTGTGCGGAGACATCATACGTATGCTTGAAAAACAATAGAACATTGATAAAGGAAGGGAAATTCACTAGGATAGCATAACTGTAGGTGGACTGGGAAAAAAGTTAGTTCTCGACAAAAATGCGTCCAAATTCGACGCCAATGTAAGGCAACAGGGACAACCGCAGAAAATGTTCAGGCCAAATTTCACCGCGGCTGCTGTCAGTACGTCCAAGTTCTCCACCTATGTCGAAACCAGAAGATGTATACTTTGTTCACACCAGTGTGTACTAGCCATGGTCCTCCACTGGTGTTCTATTGGCCTTCCAGTACCGTAGTCGACGAATATCCGGACGTCTTCGGTATGGATCAGCGTAATTCATACGTAACTAAGGGTTCAGCACGGCATTGCGATAATGCCCGAGAAGTTGCTACCTCCACCTTTCCGGGACGATTTTCGTATGATTTATGAGCAACAAAACAGGATGTTGAGGCGTCCATATCCCGACGGACCTGCCAGCTGCGGAACTGCAAAGATGTCATTTTGTATGGAATCTTGTTCGCATCCGAAAGCTTTCACGAAGTTGAGGAAAACTTTAAAACCAAAGAAACTTCCTCGTTGCGATCGGGCTGCGAAGCGTCATTTTTGACGGTACCTTGACGAACTCACCATTTCAAGGAGCTTTCCTGGCTCTTTTAGACAACCTCACAGCCTCTGCTTAGAGTATGGCAAAGTACACGCAACACTTTCGAACGCAACTAAAACAGGCTCAAGTGCTCACTTTGAAGATGAAAACCAGACACGCTAAATGGATTTGAAAAAACCGCTGCTCTCAGAACCGAATCGCAACGGAATATTTCCGCTAGTTTCAAGCTTCAGACCCCATCTTTGAGCTGGAGTAGTTTTTCCTAACCTTCTGTCAAAAAATCTACCCATTCTTGATTTACCTGTAAATTTTTTTTACTGTCTGAACGCGGTCACCAAATTCGCGAAAATTTGAATTTTAAGGTAAGTCCCAGGTGCGTTGATTTTTCGATAGAGGGTTCGAAACTGGATGTGTTGATCACAAGAGTGAAGAGCACCCCTTGAAAAAGTGTTTTTCTCATGTTTTCAGCATTCTAGAAGCTCAAGTTTAATACCGCTTCCTACTCTAACACCCCACAACACAGTTGATTGAAACAAGCTCAACATGCATTCTGAGCCTTTTCCACCTGAAACAGTCTGTTTGTAGAGAAATTAATTTTTTTCTGAGCTTTGTATGTAGTTGATTTGATCACTAATAATCACGTTTTCCTTAGGAAAAAAACTCGAGTCTTCGATACGACCCCCTATCGGCACAACGTACCCCTCACTTTAGTGCCTCTGGGCCTTTTACGACCCCCCTCCCTGCAATAACCGCAACTGGTGCTGAACCCTGATGTTTATGTCTCCACTCAACCACCCACCACAAGCGGCATATAGTGGGACGGTGAGTGGCGGTAGTGTGTTATCGGTCGCTACCGGGGTCGGACGAGATCGAGTCGATTGCGGCACTAGAGGGCCAGTTGGGAGACCAATAGCGGATCATGACTCCTGCTTTGTGGTGTAAACAGACTAATGTTGAGGAAGTGATATAAAAAAACCTTCACACCGAAATCCGAAGCTAGACATTTGTTTCAGCCGGTCTACGAGATGTGAATGCTTGAATAAGCCGATTCCGGACAATGCTTACGTCATCATTCCAAATTTATGAGAGAAATTCAAATGTCCGAATGAGGCAGATTATTCGTAACGCAAGCACTACAGACCTACGCCAAGGAGTTCTCAGATTTGAGGGCAAAATTTTGCAATCCTGGAGCCCAACTATTTGCTGCTGACCTCCTAAGAGGAGAGCGTCACCATTACGCCATTACAATACGTACATCCCGTCTCTTAACTGTGAACACCTAATGACGGTGCGACGCGACCTCGAATTATACATTCCATTCGACAGAGTCGGTTTCGGATATCCGGGTCGGATAATCCGGTCGGATAATTATCCGAAACCCGATCCCACCTCAAAATGGCGATTTCGGATTGATCCGAAATCCGATCAGACGAAAAAACACGATATCCGAAAAATCCGATATCCGGAAAAGTGGAAATCGAAGGATCCGATCAGAAAACCGGATAATCGGATAGAAAAACGGTTGGAAACGGATAATAGATCGGATCGAAATCGGATGAAAATCGGCTAATTTCGGATGAAAAACCGTAAAGATTTGCGCTCATTTTTCTCAATTCAACAATCGCGCCCTGAAGGTAATTGCTGACCTACTGCCCACTGTTTCTGGCTTGTCTGAAATTCGAAATCAATCTCCGTCGACGTGCGCAACGCAAATGTCGATGATGTGCGCCTGTGATTTACGCTCACACACGTATTTTGACGCATTGTCGGCGACAAAAATGAAATTTCGAAATCCAGAAGATTCTTTCGTCTACTATTCTTCTTTTCAGCCATTAGAAAGCATCGCATCAGAGGTGCAGAAAGTTGGCAACCTCACACGGCTTGTACCATAAATCTAGAGCAGACAGGGTTGTAGGTCTAACCGGACATAAAATGAATCAACACGTCGACAATCAGGAAAGCTATCGGGGTCTGACTGGTCAATCCTCTGTGTGTAGGCCTTGACATAGGTAAAATGACCGCATCGAAGACCTGCTAGGATGGTTCGAGTACGCATGGGCAGGTCAGCTTCACTATCATCGACTAGAGGAGGCACACCATCATATACAGTATTGGGCTGAGCAGCCTGTCATTAAACGTGTATGCTCAGCCATCTGCAGTCCTCTACGCGAGAGCCCGGAGGTAGTCCAACGTTGATGGTCAACAGCAGACAAGGCAGCATGGAGCATTATGTTGCGAGGTTGGGGGCCGTATGATAGGAGAGAACGATTGGGATGGGTCGGGTTCTTGACGATGCCAATGAGAAACTGCTGGGACTGCGACAATCAGTGGTGCTTGACGGGGAACAGGCCGGATTCTTGGTGGAGATGGTGCATAGGCGTCGATCTGTGTGTGGCATCCTGTAACGAGCCTTAGCGCAACATTCTGCGCTCGCTGCAGTCTGCACCACTAGGTTTCAGACAGATGCCTAGTCCAAATGGGGGCACCATATCTCAAAACATGCAGTACCATGGCTCTATACGTTTTAGGCAGAACTTCCTTTGTGCAGCCCCAGGCGGTGCCAGCAAGGGCACGCAGAATGTTGTAGCGTGCATTGACTGCAGCAGCACGTATACGTACGTGTGGTCTCATGGAAACTTAGAGAGGGATCCAGGAAGGATGCTTTACACCTGTACTTGAATCTGTTGAAATCCCAGTCTTCCATTCAGTGGCGCCGAAACGTGTCATCCTTTGTCACGATTCTATGTACTCGTACCCGCCGCCATCTTAGGTAGTCGTATATCTGTCAACCTTTGTATAGAATATCAAACCTCTGGACCACTCACTATTCGCATTTCGAAAGGGGAGGGAAACTCTGGATGTTGTGAAGTTAACCGCTTTTTTCCCGGACGCTAACATTGAGAAAAAAACAGCCGAAACAATTCCTGGAGCTTGCGCTCGAACTTTTCTATGTTTTGTGCTGTGTACGGCCAGAGCATTTTGCTTACGCCTCATTTTGGTTACCTCGAAAGGTTTCTGGTTTCCGCTGTTGGAATTCCTGTGCGAGCAGCGGCGTGCCGCGGCCGACTCCGTAGCGAGGAATGCAGCCGCAAATATTTAATTGCCCACAGTTAGCTGCGCTATATTACTTTCCAAACATCAGACCTCGGAATTTTCTCTGTACCAACATGTAGTCGTCGAGAAGTATGGGCGCAGTGAGGTCGAATCCAATTATGATGAAGCTGACTTCGATAGTGACGAATCTACTTTTGAAGAGGAAGATGTGTCGGAAGACGACACCGAAATAGTCGACTGAACGCGTGTCTTCAAATGCGCTGCACGATTAAAGCAACCATATCAGTCCATGATCTCCAAATATGTCTTGTTTTATGGTCACCACGATAGTTTGTTGTAATTTTTTCTCAATCTGGGGTGGAGAATCACAAAACGTTAACCATGTTTGAACCACGGCTAGCGTAGCCATGACTATGCATATCGTAAGCAAATCGATCGCCCTCGAAACATGGCTAAAACGTGGTTATCGTTTCGTGAATTCCAGGGGTGGTAGTAATCCATTCGGAACTACGAGTTTCGATATGGCTAAAACATGCAGGTATTCTGCGAGTTTCGACCTCACAAGAAGAGGCGATTTTGAGGCGATATAGAAATAAACAGGTTTTAAACCGTATCCATAGTGTTCCCCGACTTTGAAAGGACCCATCTTTCAAATCTGGTGCAAAATGGTCAACCGCTTCCTATGCTGTGCTCCCTTCTATGGAGCTCATTGCGGGTAAACCTCATGGTTTCGGGCACCCTCGCGAGATCACTGAAACTGGCAGCAGGCTCTGTCTCTAGGCGAGGTGGGCAGCGAAAGACGAAACAGCGCAGCTGTGGTGGAGACGCGAGAGACTCCCAGTTTCGGGGAGAAAAAGTGGTGCGGAGGACTTTTTCGTCCATCATGCGAGGTGAGTGCTGTTTTGCACAGGCTGTCAGCAAGCGCGCAGACAGTGGCGGTCATAAAATTATTGACAGCCGACCTCCAAGGGTACACCTCGGATACCTCGGTAAAAATCGGTAGATCGCGCGTTTTTAACGCGGAAAAGCCAGTATTTGGTCATGTTAGCGTGAAAAACTTGATTATAGACTATTTTAACACTAATCTAGCTTTAATAAATTATCAAATCGAAGTGATATGAACATATCCATAAGATCTGGAGCATTTTGAGCCAGAAAAGCGAGTATTAGATTTGATTAACTTTGAAGTAGCGAAATTAATTTTTTTAGCAGAAGTCAGGCGTTGACACCATATCAAACTCAACTGATAAGGTTATAGCTCTTCGAGTTATAAGTTTTCACACCAGTGGAGCGATAACTTGCTCCTGATGACCTGGGAATTTCAAAATTAATTCGTTTTGACACAAGTAATAAATTGATACCTTATCAAACTGGACTGATGATGTCATAAATCCATGACTTCCACGTTTTCAGCTGGAAGGAGCGGGTTTTGCTACTGATAGACTGGGCATAGCGAAATTATTTTTGCTTAGTACAATTCAGGCACTGAAACCTTACCAAATCAAATTGATGAGGTCATAGCTCTACGATGTCGAGCGATGTGAACCGAAGTTGTTCCTTAGATTTTTTTCCGATCGAATCGATTTTAGACTTACGTGAATTTCCGATTTTCTTATGTCTTTTTTATATCATTCGGTTTTCGATTACGTTCGGAAGTTTCGTTTTTCGATTCTTCGATTTCCAAAAAGTGATTGAAATGTGATGTGTAAAATTTTGTTCTTCAATATTTAATTTCTCGGAGATCCTGATCGGAGAAATGTATCAGGGTAATGCAGAAATTATCGAGCATTGCTTTGCTCATTCGACTGAGTTTCCCAGGCAGATTTTGATACGCCACGAATCCCGACAGTAAGTACAAGTGTAAATAAGTAGGTGCAAAAAAAAAACAAAAATCTTTGTCTTATCAAAATATTCACATTTTTAAAACTTCCTAATTTTCTCAAGGAGGTCCTCAATTTCCTGTAAATCCGTGTTCTGAGAAAGAAGTCGAAAAAAAAAGTTTTTTTATTAGAAAAAAAATGATTTTTTCGTCAAGTGCGAGGATCATATGATTTGAATTTTTCATGGAAGTTCAATTCGTGACTTCATATGTCTCAATCTACTTGCTCAATTTCTGAATTCACAAAAAATAAAATTCCGGGAAACGTCGCTGGTTGTTCGGGAGGATAAGCGGAAATTCATTTCGAAATTTCACAAAAACTCAAGGTATGGGCTGAGTGTAATCAAACGTTTTTATGGTACACTTTTTTTCACAGTGTCTACAAATTTTCTAGCAAAACTTCAATGCTGCGAAAGTTGGTAGGGCATTTGCACTTTTCATTAGAGTTATGAACTTATTAGTCCGATTTGATAAGGTATCAGTACTCCAAGTGTGCAAAAAAAGATTAATTTTGCTATGCCCAAGTTGTCAGGAGAAGCATGATTTTTTTCCGGATGGGTGAGAAAACTTTTTTTCGGACCAACAAAAACTTTTGCTCATGGGGTCGTTCAAATGATAGAAAAAAGTCAGAAATTATAAAGTCTTGCTTTCATGAGAGGGTAGTAGGTGCTGACAAGAAATAGGCACCAAAAGGTTTGAGACAAGAATTGAGAGGTGAAAATTGCGGCAAGGATTAACAGCAATCATATTTATACAACAAATAGAATCCGTCGAAGAACGTTGAGGAAAATGAATAGGCGTGTAGTTATTGCAGACCTTTTATTGTAGTCCAGAAGGCCGATCGAATTTACTCGAATTAGGAACGACTTAAATAGATTCTTTCACATGTCTTATACAAGTAAATATGTAGGAATTGAGTTTTGAGTTCCGCTTGATCAACCACTCCATTATAAAGCCTTGGGTGTACAATTTTCAATGCTTCATTTCTCTATCAATTTAAGCTTTTAGGTAGGTGCTATTACAATTACTACTAGTTTGAGCCTCTGCTGTGGCCAGAAACACAATGCTGTGTACGCAATGGGAGATACCTACAATGAAAATATCACCAGAGCAAAGTGCAATCTCGGTGCAATGCCAGTGATCGCCGCTACGGTTAAAAGCGCTGCGGGTTCAACTCCTTAGAGTAGCGAAGTTTTGCAAAGAAACGCAACAACTCGCATGATGATGCGTGTATGGACCTGGTTTCAATCAGTTCATTCTGCGAGTTTCGAACGTCAGCTCGCGACATAAAACTCGTAGTTTCGCATGGATTACTACCGTTCCAGCCCTGAAAGTTTGCTAGTACCGGTCCACCTGCTCATGGAAACTGTTGCTTTGAAATTTCCCTAAACCAGTGATTTATTTGTTCCTACGAGTAATATATGAAGATTACTTTGGTTTTAGAATGGTATTCGCTTGGATACTCGGAGATGAATCTTCGGTACAACTGAAAAATTTTCTTATCCGTTTCTTCATCCGAATTATCCGGTGGATCCGATTTTATCCGATCGGATATCCGGTAACCGGTCCAGTCGAAAATTCTCGTTTCGAATAGGGTCCGTTATCCGAAATTCTCGTTTAGGCCAGTATCCGTTTTACCCGATGAGTCGGTTTTGCAAAATCGGCAATGTCCGAAAATCCGATCCGACGCGATTTTGGCCATCGGATGGAATGTATACCTCGCATGATCAATAAGTAGGTTTATTATGGCTGGGATCATACTTCCAGCAACCAGCAACGCGAGGCAATGTTCACCACCATTATCGAGCGAAAATCGATAAGCCAGATTTGCACTCTCTCTGCCTTTATTCGCAGGAAGTATAACCCCAATCTAAAACGTTACTTCGGCCGGCGAGCGGACTCGGACTGCCATCTTACGCGCTCACGCATGCCGCCCCTGGTCAATGACTGTTCATGGCGGGTAAAGCTGTAGCATAGATTGAAAAGGCTACGGAAGGATACAGACGATCTCCTCATGTTCATTGAATACAACTGATTCTCTACGTTTCTGGAAGTTATGGCCCGCACTGAAATCAGCCAATGAGCCAGATTCGACGAGGTGTCACGAATATTTTTGTCTCAAGTGTGACACAGGGAAAAGAAGAAAAAGTTAGCGTCATGGATGCACTCTTCATATTCTCTGAGCAGACACTAAATATATACTCTACGAAAATCGTAATTCTCGTCACTCTCGACGCGTGTGGCTCGCGCAATGCTGCAGCCTCCGTCTGCCCTGCGCTCTCTCGCTGTCTCTAACATCCGCTCAGCTTGCATAGAAATCATGAGAATTCCGTTGCTATACAGCCCATACGGAGGCGTATTAGCGTTGGTCCTTTTTTAACGCAGTACCATTCTCGTCGCTTGGGCTTGGGGTGTATTGATTTCAAGGACGTCAGAGGTTCGCGTTTTTTTCAGGCGGTACAAATAATTGCTTCAATTTAAATGATTTTTTTCTTCGTATATTTCGGGATTGTTCCATTTTCTTTCATAGTTTACATGTGCATTCCTTCGGTAATGATTTAGCTAGAGCGTTTAGCTTTAGATTCCGAAAGGGTGCGAACACCTGGATCGGTCGGAAGTTTATTGTAGGTGAAAAGCACTTGTCCTCCTTCTGCTTTTTTCTCATTTTGAAAAAAAAGGAGAATAAACGCAAAAAACGATATTAACTGGACTTTCAGGTCCGAATGCGATTCTCATATGTATGTGTTATTCTCTGCGAAGTTGTTTTATGAGAAAATTTCGAAGTCATTTTTTTCTCCTGATAATATTGCCAGCTAACCACCTCCAGAAATTGAATTTAATCAAATACACATTAGATTTTTCATAGGATAGTGAGTCGTTATAATTCCAGTTTTGGCTGCCTGTGCCTAGATAACTTTCAAGCACAACCTTGTTATGAAACTTTTAAAGTGGGATGCTTGAATATCCTATAAGTAGAAACCAACTCCAACTGTGATTGTCTTTTGTATAGCCAGTTTTCGACGTTAAGAATTGGGAGCATCTAGCGATCAAATCATAAAAATAAGACAATGCAGGCTTGTATGCTATGAAGCGAAGCCTCCTGAATGTGATGGGTGCTATTGCTTGAGCCGAAGAAGCTTGTTACCAGAATGAAACACTTATTTCGGTCTACCTCAATGACGGTTTTCCCTTTACGACGATTTATAAAGTCTTGCCGTCGTAGGTCGTTATCCAGAACCTGAAGCAGTGAATGGCAGGAGCAACCCCTGTACCACATCTCGGTAGAGCGAGTACAGTGGGAGAGACCTGCTCTCATCTACAGAAGAAGGACTCACTAACCTCTTCGTCCAGTACTACCTTGCGGAAGGAAGGATGCTGGACAATGCACTGCGATTTAGCGCATTTCATCCCTCCTCGGAACTCCTCTACGACGTCGTAGTGAATGCGCCCGCTTTCGCCCACTGAATCCTCCATGATTTCCCGGCAGCACACGTTTTCGCGGGCAGTTGCCAACGTGTAGCAGTTACCGCAGCAACACCATTCCGTGTTGTTAACCTTCATTGAGGGGAGGTTGCGCCCCAACAGAAGGCAGAATCTGAACGACATGATTTAGCGGTAGCCATTAAAATTGAAACCGTACAATATTTAAGTGGCAGATTCAAGTTGGGTTTTCTTCGCTCTTTAGTCTTTCCTCAATTTTGCGACGCTTTTCCATCACCTTTTCCACGACAGCTGGATCTGGATCAACCATCACGACGGGGCATGGTACCCTTTTTCTCGCTGATTCCATTTTCTGACAGGTAAATCATGGGCAAAGATGATAGGATGTTGTTCCTCGTTGTAAAACACTGTGGGCAACAACCCATGGGCGGCTGGCGCACGGTAAATTAACAAAGACCGTATGAGTATTGAAGCTTTTATTACATTCCCAACATTACAGTTCCATATCATAGAGGTCCTCTGCCTCCATCATGTCCAGAGGCAGCGGCCCATCGACCTCACCATGCTCTAGCAGTTGACGGCGGCGGTCAAGCACCTTCTCGAAAATGTTTGACCTCCAAAGATGCGTCATCGGTGTCTTTTTCACTAATGTGGAGGTCCTCGCGAAGTACTTCCTTTTAATTTCCGTCACTTTCTCTATCCTTCGTTTCCCACTAAGTTCATCCAGCCTTGGAGCGTTGATGTGCATAGTGGCCATCATTGTGTAGAGTGGATAGGTTGAGATTTTGCTGGAAGTATGGTTTGATCTGTTGCGCACACTTCATAAGTGTTTAATGTTTTTCAACTTACTAATATATCACTTTTCTACAATACTTCCTATCCAAAGCATGCTTCGTCGCACGGACAGAGGTGCCGCCATGTGGGCTCACCCTTACTAAGCATTTTTAGAAGGACTTGTTAAGGACAACACCTCGAACGCGGTCGTATGCACGACTATCCTCTTCCAAATAGTCGCGACGGCGTGCAGGTAGTGCATGTGAGCAACAGTTGTACGGTTCGGTGGTTTCGTCCGAAATCTTTCCCTATAGAGTGATGTAAGCGGATTATGGGATATTAGTCTGAAAATATGACCTCGTCCCACACATGGACATCCATAATCTGATTGAGGCACGTATTGAATAGGGGTCTTGCTTGACTCCCGTTATCCCCGGCCCCCTCAACACAGTACCACATGTGTGTTTTCAGCGGCTCTATCCATGGAAAAACAACATCGCCTCCACTCCCCTTGGCAACCTAAAAATTTTGGGATGGAGAGTATTCGTCTTGGTTGGCGTAGTTGCTCACCTTTTTAAGCTCGTTTCCGAGCCATTTGACTAGGTGCCAACCGTCGAAATAGTGACGGATAACACCTACCGTATTTTCTCTTTTAGAAGTACATGTACTTATAATACTCAGCCCCCTATTTTATATGTACTTCTATTAGAGGTGTACTTCAAATAGAGGCTGTACTTCTAATTCTCAGCCCTCTCTTTTTGGTGTACTTCTATTAGAAGTGTACTTCTAATAGAGGGTGTACTTCTATTATTCGGCGCAATTTTTTGAAATTCCAATATTAGGCTCTTCACATTTCTTGATTTCCAGTATAACATCAAAAACTTGTATATAATAGAATTTCAGGCTAGGCTCAATTGGATTGATGCTTCCACAATCTCTGATATCATATATTCACACCTTTCCCAAATTAATTTCTTTCGAAAAATGTTTAAGTTCGTTTTCGACTTTGTTGACACGTGCTTCATCGACTTGTTAGGCTTAGAGGCAATTTAAATGCAGCGTTCACGACGAACATCATCGGTGACTTTTCACAGTGCAATGATAGGCGAGAAGGATTCTGAGCTCCCATTGTCGAAAAAACGGTAAAAAACGAGCCACGAGTGGCAAAATAACAGATGCAAACAAGCGTTTTGGTGTCCCAGAACCTCCCGGTGCTCCACTTCCGCCCCCTCGATGTGAACCAATGGAGATTCAGATACAGGAATAATCAAATCAAGGAAGTACTGATAAGTGAGCTGACCGCTTGAATGCACTGATACTGATAGGCATAATCCTTCATAGCGGTCAATTCCTCCAGGCTCAAAAATCAGCGTAAAAAGGGATATTTAGGCTCGGAAACGCGTTTTTCGCGTGGTTTTTAAGCATACAGGGCACCAGACCTTCCGTAAACCGAGGCGATATCGGAAGTGAAATTTGTCGTGAACACTGCCTTTAACTGATCGCCTTTCCCGGCCAGAGCGATTGAAAAGCGCGGTTCTCGAAGGACCTGACAACAGCTTTTTCAGAAGCGAGTTCTTCGCGTCCACAATCCAGTATAAGTAAAGTCTACCATTGTTGGTTTCTGATCTCCTCGCCGTATAAGCGATTTCTATATAAAATGATCCAATCTTCGTAACGCTGGGGAATCTTGGTCATTCAAGCACCGCTAAAGTCAACGTGTAGGGCCAAAACAAGTCGACTTTGATCCACTAAAACCCAATCAAACAAAAATATTTGTGAAGAACCTAAATAAACTCCATGCATCCGCCGCGAATAACACCAATGTCGAACATTAGCTCTGCGTTTTTTAATGGTCATTTTAAGGTCGCTGAGGTTTCATCGTAAGTTGTCCCATACAAGCAATTTCTGACCAAGGAAGGAATAGCCGATAGTTTTTCTTGTGAATATTCAAAGCTCATATTGTTAAGAAAATCTCGGGCAAACTGGTCTTTCTCAAAGCCACATTCGTGTTGCCAATCACTTACCCAAGTACCGGGGGTCCACTCCCAAAAGAGGTGTACTTCTAAAAGAGGTGTACTTCAAATAGAGGGTGTACTTCTAATACTCAGACCTCTATTTCATGTGTACTTCTAGTAGAGGTGTACTTCAAATAGAGGGTTTACTTCTATTAGAGTAAATACGGTATCTCCTTTTCTAGGTCTTTCAGGAGGGGCGCGAATGAACGACTACGGTCCGTCGTGAGGGACGCCACGGATAGGCCGCTTCCAGTTACCCACATGAGAAGGCGACGAAGGCCCTCAACTTTCATGCGCGTGCTGATGCTTCCTAAACAGAAATAGGAACCACAAAGGTTGCTTATTTGTTGCTCTGTAGCCTCACCCGTTTCATCTCGGTGTAGCACCTCGGTATGGAGGACAAGTTTTGTTTCAGCCTCAACCAAAACCACTTCTCCAATAAGAGCCGAGTAACCGCGGCTGTCGTAGGCCCCGTCTGCGGAAACATGAAGACCTTCTCCCTTCTGAATTCGTTGCATCGAGCGACGTGTGAATATGACCAAGTTTCATATCAGCGTCACCCCGTAGGAATTCGTCACAATTTCCATCACTAGGCTCTGCTGACCGTGGTAGACCTCCTCAATCGCAGGTTTGGCCCACGTGAATATTTTCCAGAAAAATGTTCTGGAGAAAATACTCATATTCATTTGCTTAGCCCAGTCCTGCAGCTCCTGAATATTTGAAATCTTTGTAAAGTATTCCGGTTCGATATTTGTAAACTTACTACGAAGCGTAGGCCCGTTGTTATGGCAGCGACTGAGGCAGCTACGTTCCCTTTAAAGGCAGCGTACACGCTCACAAACGTGATTGAGATAACTACAGAAATAGAATGTTATGGCCCAGGTTACAACGCCTACGCATTTTGAAGCGTCGACAACGATCCACAATGACGCTACATGAGTGAAAAGTCGGCCCCGTCCTTGTATCTGCCCGCCCCCTGTATTCGCTCTTTTCCTGCAATGCAAGGTTGCTAGGTCATATTCACCGTCGGAACTGTTGGTAGGTTGCCTAACAAGTAAAGCCGACACGTCACTGACGGCGAAGATGATCCAGCAACCCTGCTTTGAAGCGAAAGAGCAAATACAGGGGGCGTGAAAATACAGGGCGGGGCTAACTTCTAACTTATGTAGCGGCATTGTGCGTCGTTTTTGACACTTCAAAATGCGTAGGCATTATGCTGTAAGCCATACGGTTCGATTCGCATTGTTATCCCAACCACGTTTACGAGCGTGTATGCTGCCTTTAAGAATCCGCTCTTTTGAGTGTCCTACAGCACGGTCCTGGCTCTCCCATCTCCCAATCTTGCTCTTCCGGACAGTACGGAAATCGCATCTGTAGTTAACAACGGCCGCAGTGCCTACCGCCATGAGGTTGGTATCCCTCAATTCATGCCCACATTCCGGACAAAAGCGGAACAGTGACAGGATCTTCTCTCCTGTCACAAGGAAGTACTTCTGCATGTCCACAGGATCCTTCCTCTTCAGCGGTTGAAAGGTCGTTGACGTTGCACAAGATTCTGGGCGAGGGCGGTACTCTGAGAGATTCTGTAAATGATACGTGACTATTTGACTTCCTATGTTCCTCAAGCGTAGCATTGCAGTCTTATTAACCTCTTCAACTTCGTCAGCATCATAACCCTCTTCGTTGTCTTCATGCTCATCATGCTCTTCATAATCCTTTTCAGCGGACTCCAAAGGCATTTCGTGCTCACTACGTGCTTCTATCCCACTCTCATCCACACCCTCCATTGGCTCAATCGCCTCTTCCTCATTCCCATCTAACGCCACAAGCCGCGCCGCCTCGTTCGTTACCTCTATCTCACCGTTGGTTCCAAGCCACATGTTCGAAGTGAAGTATCGCTTCAGGGCATTATTAAGGAGACTCCACACATCGGTGTCAGATATGGTTACTCCACTCTAAATAATGTATAATTGGAGGGCAACCGTGCAGCGCTAATTTTTTCCGTTGATCGTTCGCGCACCTTATCATGAAAACTTTAATACTGATCGTGTAACTATAATAAAGGGTCCTTCACACGCAGCTGTGGGGCCGCTTTTATTTTTATGTGTACAACACCAAAAAAAGAGAATCATGGTACAAAGCATTCGAATAATTCGCAAACTCGAATTTTTGAAAGTTATAAGTAACCAATTATTCGAGCCATTGAGTACTGCAAAGAAAATCTGACAATGTCAAAGTATAGTACCCAGTTTCTAAACTTCTATCTGCTGTGTTTTTTTTTTGATTTTTGTAGCCATCACTTTGCTCGTGCATTTCAAGGCAATAGATATGCTTTATTCAGGGATCCGGGCCTATGACTCGTGACCATGGCTGCGGCGTAGACTTCTCTGAACAGATCAGCGGCTTTCGTGGGCCACATCTCTCGAGGGTAGGTCTTGAACAATCACTTCGAAGGAGCTCCATCCCAGTTTTATGGCTGTATTCTTGTTTGTTTCCTGCTTCTGTCCTAATTAGTGCCGTTTTGTGGCGATGCGCTTTATCGCAACAAATTCCGGTCTGCAGTTGCGGGCAATCGCTGTTGCAGCACACAGCTCGAATAGCATCTTGCTGGAACTCTGTGGTCTCGGCACGGTTTCCCGTGACGACACTGTTATCTTCGCGTTGTGTGTTGCAATAGCGGTTGTCCGCAGCTGTGCGCAGGAATTCCGTTTTGGTAAGGACAGTACCAGGGTTTAGCAAATGCTTTGTCTGCTGCAAGGGGGTCCTGAAGGGCGTCGACCGCAATAAGGTGCTTATTCTGTTTCTTCCAGCACCGCTTGTACTTGCGCCTTTGGTGCGAATAGATTTTCTGCTGCACCGTTGCGGAAGTATTAGAGCGTAGTTATACTCCGTTGTTTCGTTGCCACTGGCTTCCGCGACGGCTCTGCTGTTGGTCAATGTCAGAATTCCCGGAATGCCTCTCAGTTGAAAAAGCTCCGTTAAGGCCAGCTACGACGAAACGCCGAATTCGTAGTTGGGGTCTTAAAGGCAGCAAACACGCTCGTCATCGTGGTTCGGACAACTACGGAAATAGAATGGTATGTCTCAGAATACAGCGCCAAATCATTCTATAGCGTCAAAACGCCCCACAATGACGCTAAATGAGGAACAAGTTGACGCCGCACCTGTAAATCTCCGCCCCCTGTATTTGCGTCCTCCAAAACACGGGTGCTGGGCCATTCCTACCGTCAGCGACGTCTGTGGGTAATAGAACAGGTACAATAGGTGAACCACATATATTGTCGACGGTGAGAATGGCCCAGCACCCTTGTTTTGAAGGAGGACGCAAATGTAGGGGGCAGAGAAAAACAGAGGCGGGGCAACTTCTTGCTCATATAGCGGCATTGTGGGTCGTTTTTGACGCTTCAAAATGCTTGGGCGTTTTATCCTGAGCTATACCATTTTATTTCCGTAGTTATGCCAACCACGATTACGAGCGTATATGCTGCCTTTAATCGAGGTTTACAAGAAAATCCTATTTCTGATAGAGTAGAGCCTTTTTTATAGGCGTAAATCAATTGCTTATAGGCTGATTTTCGTGACGCCGTCTTTAATGGTGTTTGCATAGGGAATAGTGTGACGAGCTCGGTGATCATTCGGACAAGCGTTTTTTTTCCGCTGGCGTCCTCATTAGTACGGTTGGTGAGTTCATTTTCTCCTTCCACTTTCTGCTTTTTTTGTTACCTTTTGGCTCCAAGCACAGCTGTCTTGGCGGGATTTGTCGCATGGGGGCCAAGACCGGCAGTGAAGGCTAAGGAGCAGCATGTTTTGTTCGGGTTTTCATCTGCAGTTTGCGCGCGGCTCTTCCCGCCCAGATATGCCTAAATTTTTGCGCACCATTCGCAAATAAAGCACCGTAGCCGTCACTTGCGATAGCTGACTTGGCAAGGCCGTGTGGGGTTGCTTTATGACGCAGTGAGTGGTGAGGAAGTCGTCAAATTCCAATTCCGAAGTGGCGTTTTAGCTTCTGTTCAAGAGCTTCGGTGTACAGACCGCACGCATCGTATTGATACATTACATTCCTTATGGTACGTTGACGCAATCTTGGTACACATATGTCATAACATGCGTGCACCGAGCTTGCTCCAACACACAAGAAGGAACGCAAAGTTTCTGTGCAATCCGTGCCGACTGTAGTATGCATTGCGATGTAGCTAAAAGAAGCAGGAAGCATTTGAGCGGCGACCGTAGGCAGGGAGTGTTTTCCACGAGGCCTCACATCTCTTATTTTTGTGCATTTGATGTGCTGTATCGGAACCACATAACCGTTCTGGGGATTTGGTAAGAACGCGCGCCTGGACTTGTCGTTAGCGTCCTTCTGTAGTAACTCCCTACAAACAGAATTTTTTTCGGATTCGAAAGTGATAAAAGATTCTGGTGGGAAGGACTGGCTGTCCAACGGTTCAATGATTGCTCAGATATCTAGTCTGCAGCAATTGAAGAAGGGCATGGTGCGGTTACGAACTCTTCCTAACATACTGTAGTCTGATTGTGTTATCACTCAATTTTTTTCGAAATTACTGAGATTGGTCGGTGAGTTTTTGTTTCCGCTCTCACATTTCCACCTGCTTTCATTGTTTCCACAGATGAAGTCGTACCGGTGAAAACAAAGACCCACCGATCTATCACAGGTGTTTCAGAAAAATGAGTGATACTACTAACAAACTTCCGTATGTTGGGACGAGTCCGCAGCTGCACCACAGCCTTTTTCCATTGCCGTGAACTTCACGATCAATCAAGGGACTTTGGGGTGCAGTCTTAAGTGTGTCATAAGTCGGCCGTAAGCCTAAACGGATCCATCGGCTGCTGGAGACCCGCGGAACATAATGGGGTGACCCAGTTGGACGTATTCGCGTCTAACAAGGGAAGTGTTTATTGCGGAAACGCATCTGCACAATTACTTGTGTCGCTAGTATTCTCCATAGTAGAACTGCGCAGTCTCCCGCCCAGAGCTGCAGGTTACAAGAAGTTACAAGCACAAAAGTTTTGTTTTTTGTGCTTTTTGTACCGTCCAAAACGCGAATTAGTCTTCGGAAAACCCGGAAGCGGCCCTCATATTTGTGTTCAGCTACCAATACAACCCCCTGGACAAAGTTTTGGTGAAGACACTTTTTTCCCAGACTTCTCCCAGAATGATAGGGTTTGCTTCCACATCTGACTTAAAATTCTTACAGGTGGGTTATGTGGGGCGCTGATCACGAATCTGGAGTTTATTTGCCGATTTTACAAAGTTTTAGACTGAGTTCTTTCATACACCCCAATCGGGGATAAATTTGTGATCAAAACACGACTTTCGACGATTTCCGGAACGATACGATAGAAATGGCTCTAAAAGTTTATTTGGAAAGCACGGTAGATTGCGGTGGGTATACGGTAGCTTGGTCAAAGAGTCAGATTTGACGCAAAATTTTGTATACGCGTGTTATGCGGGGTGCTGAATACGAACTTTTAACGTCCGTTTGTGGAGTCTCAAAATACTAAGGTAGGTTTTGCCCCCCTAAATGACATGGTACCTACCGCAACCTACAGTGAACCTCAGAATCGCGACAAGCCGACTCAAGATTCATGTTCTCCACCCTAGACTACCCCTACATACAAATTTTGAGCTCAATCCGAGGAATTTTTTTTTGAAACAACCAAAAGAGTGTCTGATGGGTGGTACCCTTGCCTTTTCGCGAAGCTTGAAAAACGCCTGCAACTTCTTGGAACCTTCAGCTCGGGGCGGGATACTGCACAGTTTTACCATTGAGGCACAAGAGATACTAACAATACTAGTCGTTTTTACAGCTGTGTTTTTTTAGTTTTTTTTAAGTTCCCTTGCAAGTGTATTTCCTCCATAGAGCGGCGTTTCTTCATCGCACACACTCGTTGTGCTAGTACACTGAAGGCTGTTTTCGTGTAATTTAGTGCGTACTGCCAGTGTATGTAATAAAATGGTTAGGAATCATGTATGGTGCTCCATAGCAATGATGTACTTCTTCTGGGGTTCTGTGTGCGCGCTCACTTCGCGCGCATGAATTCCTAGTATTTCTACGAACACAGAACCCCAAGAGTGCACGTTGGTCAGGATTGCGTATTCAACATCACAACAAGGAATATGGTTGACGAGGGTTTTTCTTCAACTTCTGCGGGACCCTCTAAAACTTCTGTGAAATCTGTTTCTGCTCTTCTTACATACCGTTTAGAAGATTCTCGTTACATTTCAGGCTGTGGTCGAGCGGATTCTTCTTTGTGTATTGCATGATCGATGAGTTTCCTAATGTTTCTTTTGTTTAAATAAATTTTTCATTATCTGCGTTTTTAGTGGGTTGACGTCCTCCATTGCCCACATATGACAAAACATTACAGTCGGCATGGATCAGGGTACGGGGGGTGGATATCCACACCGCGGGCCGCGCAAGGGTGGGGGTCTGAGCTCCGTCGTTAGACCAAGTGAACCATTCTGTATGGGGTTATACACTGTTAGAATTTTTTTCAAACAAAGTTTCGACTGAACCGTGCAATTTACATGAAATCTTGTTCTAAGTGTGTGTGGGGCCCCCGTATTGTGTGTGGGCCCGAGCCCGGTGTGCATATTTTATATTATAGGTGCACCGTGTGTGCCAACGCTCAATAAGAAACGCAACGTTTCAGTGCGATCCGTGCCGATTGTTTATATTACGATGCTTCGTTTCCATTATAATGGTAGGAAGGCGTACTGCCGTGAAGTGAGACGTAGTTAGTTTCATAGGTGTTTTTCAAATTTCGATACTATAAAGGACAGTGACTGGTAGTGGCATGTCCAATATGCTTCGGCGACTCGATTTTTTTTCAAATAGAGTTTTCAACTAACTCTATTTTACAAAAATGTCGGAAAATCGAGTATTTTACTGCGTGTACACGAATTGACTCGATTTTTTTGAATAATCAGATGACCAAGTTTTCTGCTATATAAATTTTTCCAAATTCCAGCAGACGAATCTTTGAAACCCCTTTGTTTTAACGAAGGTTTTTTTTACAGCTTGAAGTTTTTTATTGAAAGTATCGATGAACGGAAAACTATCGCAACACGGTACTTTGAGAAAATGCTCCGCGATCGTCCACGGATATAATTCCCTCGGTCTCAGGTAGTGGCCGAGAGGATCTGGACACTGGACTATCGCGAGACTATTGCGAAATTCAACCGATTTCAAACCGATAGCGTACCACGTCCATTTATCGATATTCCAGTGGAGTCCGGGGCTGGCGCGGAACGATCGCAAGTTTTTACCAGTTTGCACATTGATGTTTTCGGAATGTTACATCGCGAAACGGCGAGCAACCCCGCCTGAAGCTATCGCGGGACGATGACGAGATTTTGCCAGGCCTCATCCCTGATCGTACCGCGTCATATCATCCATGCCGTCTCGGTGGTTCACACGGAAGGCTGTGTCGACTGTTTCAGTTGCTACCAATACTCGATGACTCGACATATGGTGCTTCTCGTGGCCAAATTCCGGGCCGCAATTGCTTCTCGACACGCTTTCGTGTCGAACCTGCCGCCGATGTGATGATTCTGGGTGAGTATTAGAGACTGGAAACTTTTAAAAATGGAGACAACTGAATAAAAAAACCGCTTCAAGCTGCTGGAAACTCGACCGACTCAAGCGCGTGTAGCCGCAAAGCGCTTGAACACGCAGCTGCGGAACGGAATTTGGCATGGAGAAGCACAGAAAGTATAATGCCCAGTTGGCGGAAAGCTGCGAGGCCATACTGCTTTGGTGAATATCGATGGAATGACATGTTCAAGCACGCTCATAGCTGCGCTGCGGGTTACTCTGGACCCCAAAAAAGGATATGCTGGGGCCGAATTCATCAACGCGCGGGTTTGGGTAGCGGTAAAGGCTTCGGCACTTTTGATGATTACCCTGTGCAAGCGGGAGATCGCTAACCAGTCGTTCCCACTTCTAACCCAGCCGAGAGGCAGGGGCAAGTGAGACAGTGCTCGGCTACGAGGTGGTTTGCCCTTGCGGGTAATCATCAAACGTGCCGACGCCTTTACCGCTACCCTAACCCACGCGTTGATGAATTCGGCCCCTGGCCGCTCACACTGGCCGGGTTGCACGGTTGATGTTAGTTGTTAGTCGTGGTAATGTAAAAAATCATACTCGTATGCGACCAATTATTTGGTTCAGCTCCGCCACCACTTGCATCGGTACATCAACTTTCGTCAGGTATGGAGTACCGTCGCTTGCAAGGGCATAAAACTTTCCGAACGCTGCCATCTTGCCAAACAAATGTTTTGCCTGTTAGAATCAGCGTAATTGGTTAATGTCCTTGTCCTTACCCAATCCTAAGCTTACAGCCTCGACTATGTTAATGTGGCACATAGGGAAACGGCGGGATGCACATTTCGCCTGAATTTCTTCTCTCCTCAATCCTTCCAGCCGACCAATCGCCTTCAAACAAGATATCGTCACGAAGTTGTGAGCTGTCGTTCTTGATGACTGCGTCATCTCACTCAACTTCGACTTTGTGGGGCAGAAGGCACACACTCTCATATTGGGATGTATGAATGCTCGTTGGTCGTGTATCTAGAAATCAGCTATTAGTTGTATTTCAATTGCAATAAGTTCGCGACAGAGGGAAGTTTAAAGTGCTCCCAAACAATAGTTCCTGGCGGGACGCTGCATTACGATGCTTTAGTGGCCGAAGGGTGCGGATTTGTTTATCCACCCCCTCAATGGCCAGCTTTCCGCCTGGAACCTTTTAGGGTAACCCCCGCTGCCGAGTTCACGCCGTGGCAGCGTGGAGGAAAGAAGATCACCTCTATGCAAACCGACGTCACCCCCTACACGAAGAGGGTTTTTGTCATGGGAGAGGTGCTGGCCGGCCGCGTCTCTCCTTCGGATTCTCCTGCTAAGGGCCGGCGTGGAAAGGAATCCTGGACCCGCTCAGAAGAAGAAGTACCTATGTGCCACATGCGACAGAAATGTCAATTGGAATCGGACCAACGTCCAATGTCTTGGATGCCAAAGGTGGGTGCACTTCTCCTGTTCGGGTCTCAGTTTTGTGAAGCATCATAACTCTTCTTTTCGCTGTGTTATATGCTCTTCACCTACCAACTCTGGTTCCTCTTCCTCATATCGCCCCCTTTCCATTGTACATATCAATCTAAATGGCCTTCGTGCCAAGCTTTCTGAGCTTTCTCTCTTCGCACGTACTTACCATCCAGACGTGATCATGGTTCCAGAAACCAAGCTCTCTAGATCCCCTACCCGTCCTCATCCTAGCATCCCGGGTTAAACTGCCTTCCATGCTCCAAGGTCAGCTTTTGGCGGAGGAGTTTCAACCTTTGTTTTATCTTCTCTTCCCTCCCACCTCATACCCAACACCCCCACGGATCGTACTCTCGAGTACCTTCCAATCCATCCCCCTCTCAAAACACCTCTTTCTCTCTTCAACATATATATTCCACCTACTACCTTATGCCCCTCTTTCTACAATCGTCTTCCACTTCTCAAGCAGCTTTACGCCTGCTCCCTCTCATGCTCAGTTGTCTCCGCGGGCGATTTTAATGCTCACACCTTTTGCTCGTCACTCGATTCTAACGCTAGAGGAGATGACGTCGAAGAATGGGCAGAGGAAACTGACTTGGTCATCTTAAACGATGATCAGCCCACTCGTCTCCCTACCAACGGCCGATCTTCCAGCCCAGACATTTCTCTTGTCTCGTCCAACCTCTCTAACTCTTGCTCATGGTCCACCACAACCACTCTGCCGAGTGACCATGTCCCCGTCTTTATCCATATCGATCTCTCCAACTCTCTCGCTCCCTATTCTGGTGTTCGTCAACGTTCTTATCTTAATTTAGGCCGAGCAGACTGGAGCCTGTTCAGTGAAGTTGCGTTTCGCCTGTCGGCAAATTACCCGTGGAATGGCGACGTGCACCGGAAAGAGTGCCATTTATCTGACGTTCTATCCAAATGTCACAAGGGAGATCCTCGATAAGATCAGGACAAGAGATGCCAGGAGAGCGGTCGAGCATCTGGACCCCGTCGTTGCTGAACTTGACAATGAGATCAAAAAGGATCTAGACGGGTACAAGAAAGAAGAGTGGGAAAGTTTGCTGGGCAGTTGGACTTCAAGACGGACAGTGCAGCTACTTGGAAGGTATTACGGAAGCTCTCGGGTAAGAGCTTGCCTGCTACCGTCTCCACAATCGAATTAGAAAACGGTGTATTCAAATCAGGAAAAGAGGCCGCTTATGCGCTCGGGAAAAGTTTTTTCATCACCAGTGCAAAGCGTGGTCCGCAGAATAGAGTGACTGTACAAGAGCTGTGCCGCCTCCCACTTATGAGCACGGCCGACGCGTTCACTACGACGCAAGTTGAGAAAGTTATAAAGGATATGCGGAATTGAAAAGCGGTCGGTCCAGACGGGATATGTCCTGCTGTCTTGAAGAAGATACCAAATGAAATCCTTCCGCTTCTCACTGATTTGATCAATACCTCGTTCAGATCGTGCACCAACCCACAGAACTGGAAGACAGCTAACGTTGTGTCGCTGCCTAAGCCGGGGAAACCTCAGGCTTCAGTCGAGGGATTCAGACCTATTAGCTTGCTGTCCACGTTCGCGAAGGTAGCCGAAAAACTGATCGTAAAGGACTTGGCGGAGCACAATGAGAAGCAAGTGATTCAGCATGGATTCAGAAAGCTGCATTCCACCACGACAGCTCTGCTGGAAATTACAAGCTTTGCCATCGATGGGTTCAATGCCCAGAAGCTACAGAGAACTGTGGCTGTTGCCTTAGATCTCACCAAGGCATTCGACACAGTAAACCATGGAGTTCTGTCAAGCAACTTACTCGAATCATCAATACCGCCGTGGCAGAAACGCTGGATATCGGCATTCAACAAGGGCAGACGAGCCAGAGTTATGTTCCAGAACCATGTCTCCAATAGTATTCCTATTGCAGCTGGAGTTCCGCAGGGCGGAGTTTTATCGCCTGCCCTCTTCAGTCTGTACCTCGAAGACATGCCCGCTCCCCCCCAGGATATCAAGGTGGTCGCCTATGCCGATGATATGACAATAATGTGTCGGGATCGGGATATACATGTGGCCGCCTCCAAGATCAATGACTACCTGGTCACACTGAAAAGCTTTTTCGACCGCAAAATGCTAAAGATCTCTGCATCCAAATCGTCGGTATCCGTACTCACAACGGATCCTTCGGAGCACAGCGCTCACCCGCATGTCGAGTGGGACGGAGATCGATTACCTGCTGCTCGCTTTCCCAAACTGCTCGGTCTGGTGTTCGATCCATCGCTCAAGTTTCATAAGAACACCGAGCAGAAGCAGGCCGTCGTCAAAGCGAAGCTTAATGTGGTCAGAGCCCTGGGCGGTACATCATGAGGCAGAGCAAAGAAACCATTATTACGACGTATAAAGCGATTCTCCAGCCTGCACTAGAATACGGCGCACCAGTTTGGCAGCATCTAGTTTCGGAATCCTCTTGGACTAAGCTGCAACGCATACAGAATGCGGCCCTTCGAATCGCCACAGGATGTGCAAGAAGTTCCTCAGTCGAGCACTAGCATGCGGAGACACGATTATTACCAGTAAAAGAACACTGTCAGCTCCAGGCCCAACAATTTTTCATCAACATTGTTAAACAACCAAATCACCCTTTTTGGAGAGTGCTAAACACCGTCAGAGAAAGAAAGATCAGAAAGCCATTCGCCGATGCTCCAAGCAAAGTCAATCTGCAAAGATGGCACGATTCACAGCAAGAACGACTCCGTCTGTTGCGCGAGGAGCACACACAGTTCGTACGGTGTCATCTGGAAAAGGCGGCGGTAAATCCCATCCTGGGAGTGGTGCCGCCCCGGGTCTGCACATCCGAGTCTCAACTCGGAAGGAGGGCCAGATGCACCCTGGCATCGCTGCGCTGTGGTCACTCTGCTATGCTTATGGCATATGTTAGCAAAATTGACAGCACCAAATCGGACGTTTGCCCAGACTGTGGATGCCACTGCCACGATACGGCACATTTGTTTGATTGTCCGGAGAGACCAACCACGCTGACCACAATGGTCCTATGGACGAATCCATTATTGGTCGCCCAGTTCCTCAACCTATGACAGTACCCTCGGCGTGGCTGCAAAGAAGAAGAAGAAAGGTAACTCCCTTTTCATACAAATGCCGCACTTCGATCTGCGGCGAAATCAACGTTTACGAATGTTACGAAACGAGGAGGAATTGCTATTGAATCATCCTCATTGCCGCGTTTTAGAGTACGAGTAGCAGATTTCTTGACATTCAAAACACCAATTTATCAAAGACCGGCATTTGTCGCACCCACGAATGTACGGAAAAGGAGTGAGCGTCGCTCGACACGTGACCAGGTTACAAACACAAAATCTTCAAAGTGATGGCTGGAGAGTTTCTAAACGTCTAGAAAATAACGAAATCGACGACGCCTAGTAAGATTTGAAAAGTTGGGGATTGCTGCGCTGATTCCACTGGTGCGAATAAATTGGAGGCCACAGTTCTATCGATTGCCAATGGGTCTTCGATTATCACGATCAGGGGTGCGCTCTAAGAGCATTGCAATGGAGAAAGTTTTCAAGCGAATCTATGTACTGTGCTTATCTGGGTCAAATTCCGGTCCGCAATTGCGTCTCGACACACTGTGCGGCCGCGCGCGCTGGAGTCCATCGAGTTTCCAGCTCCAAAGCCGACTCGATATGACTTTTTTATACAGTTTTCTTTGATTTTGTTTAGTTTTCAGTTTTTAAAACTTACCTAGAGTCAACAGATCGACAGCTGCGGCGCTGGAAACTCTTCCGACTCGTAAGCGCGCGGCCGCAAAGCGTGTCGAGACGCAATTGCGGACCGGAATTCGACCCAGATAAGCACAGTAACTCAATGGCGTGACAAAAATCTCTGTCTTCAACTCGTAGCCGTGGGGAGCAAATTCGGTATGGAAAACATCACCACGCCCATTCCCGCTCTCCCGCGGAACGATGGAAACATTTTTGGAATGTACATTCCGTGTTTTACCGATTAAGGCAAGATATACACGCGAACTACTGTTGTGTATAATCCATTGGAGAGATTCTCATGCGACTTCAGTTATAAGTTCGAGTAGGCTAACTTCAAATGGGCGAACACCAATTGTTTTTTTGATATGGTGCTATGATCATTAACATTCCATCTCGATCGTACAGGAAACTCTGGAGCCTCAATCTCAGTAGTTAGCTATGCATACAGCAAGACTTTTCTCATGCTCACGATGTCTACGACATCGTACCGTTTTAGCACAAGATGTAAGAAGAACATCCCTAGCGAAGATTGGCCTCAATTTTCACACACCTAAACCAACTCGACATTTCTGTGCGATCATATACTGAAAAGACGCAGTAATTGAATTTTAGTGCTAATGAGTGCTTGAGGCGACATCGCAGACACCACAGTGCAGAATGCAGAAACTGCGCTCGCTAGATTTCACATTGTCAAACACGTGCTGCTGAGAAACAAACACAATGAATGGACGCATTTATCAAATATTAGGAAAACAGTTGGAAATACACTCGTACAGTTTTGAACGATCGCCCTCGGGTAGTACTGCGGATGTTCGGTATTCAGACATGGAGAACTACTCTTTCAGTTCACACGTTGACTTGAGCACCAGTAGGCTGCATGGACAAGGTTTGCTCCAATACTATGTTCGAGCGAAGCTCAATGCTAGAAAACAGCCATCACCATGAAAACTGATTTTTAAGGCAGTGTTTACGACAAAGGCATTTTTTGAGTTTCCATGGGAAATGGAATGTACCATGGTACATTGCAAAGATGATGGCTGGAGAGCTGCTAGAAACGAGCCACATATAGTCCTTCACAGCCCTCAAAACTGGTAGAGCTATGCCTGCCCCGCCACGTCTCTGAACTGTCAACAAGGAGATGGGCGGTTGAGGCATAGCGCATACAAGTTTGAGGGATGTATTGTGCTATACATTAGTCGTGTTTTAGCCATTATTTTGTCATTATAGTTGCAGTGGATCCCGGCATAGAATCTTCTTTCGGTCAAACCTCGAAGAGCAATTTTTTATCGTGAACACGCCTTTAACATTCACAACACCGTCACATATACGCCTTCCGTTTCCCAAATCTAGGTTCGGCTAAATTTGGAAAACGGATAGCGAGCCCGTTTCGCAACTTTAACCCCTAGACGGGAACACGAAGCACACACTGCTTCTCCCCGTGCTCATCAGTAGGGGAGGGAGAAGCAATAGAAAACAGAACTTACCAGGCACTCCAAACACCGTTTCCAGATACAAACAAGTGAGCGTGTGTACCATTTAGATCATGCGAAAATGAGTTTGTATGTCACTCTTACACAAGTCATAAGAGGTACAGAGTTAAACTGGGGTATAGGGTGGAGTTGTTTGATGTCGGCCCTAAACGTCTGTTACGTTCGGGGCCAAGTAAAACGGCGCTCAGATTGCACTTCGCTTGTAATACTGATCAGGGCGTAAGATGGCCGCGCCATTGGAAGGTAGTGAGGCAATAGGACTGGCTGATCGAGGGCATTTGCCTGACGAGCCAAAACCATTTTCGGTATCTGATAGCCTTTGGCCGAAGGCCAGTCAGAACCTCCGCCAAGATGCTGGCCGACCGCTGGCAGGTTCCTGGCAACTAACGGGCACTCCCGATGTTGAGTAACCACTTCAGTGCGGTGCGCGACTCTTAACACATGGTTGGGTCGAGATGGGTCCTGACCCCTCCCCCCCTCACCGAAGCCATCGAAGGTTTACCCTACGGCTGTCGAAATTAAGCTGGTACATATAAAGAGGCTTTAGCTCACCAATATAGGCCGGCATCAAAGTGCCGCCGAGTGCGCATTCGTTGGAATGATACCGCTTGGGCATATCAGTGGCATCAACAATCGAAGTAGTCGCTAGCTGTCTCGAGCGCCAGCCATGTGACACTTCGGCCACAAGGGAGTGCCACTCGGCCGCAGGATAAGGCATGCCCTGGTTATTGGCCCAACTCAAAGTGATAGTGTCTGTGCCACGTATAGAGAGCAAATTGTACTGGAATTCAATTACAAGAGCCGAAAAATGGATGATTATGAAGAAACTTTTCAAAAATAAGGTCCCTTTGGCGGTACCTCAATTACATAACCCGTTTTTTGCCTTCCGATGCACTAAGTCAAAACAGGTTTCGGCAACTTTGACACTCTAGGATACAATGTCGTCGTCCTCCGCTCGGCCGTAAGAGGTTCGCGTAACATAATAACCAGTAAAATCCCTGCGACCACCGTTCCCCAGGGCCCTGAGTTGCGGCACCCTTGGTTATGACAACCGAAGGTGCTTGACCCTGCTCGGCCGTCAGGTGCCAATTGGGTTCCGATTGGTGGAGAACTGAGTTTTCATGAGCTCGGCAAAAAAGGAAAAGCGTGGGCGGCAGCCACATTTTGGTTTGAAGACATGGTATCGAACAATTCTGTATGGAAAAGGAAGCAATGCTATCAACACCTCCTATGGTGTGTAATTCCTCATGGAATTCTATCCTATTACAATCCGACGGTACTACCATAGACTAGGGGAGGGGGAGCGCATAGAGTACAAGATAGAAATAAAACGATTGACTGATTGTTAACGTCGTCAATCGCAGTTACACAATTTTCTGTTCCCCCACCCTATTAAGAGTCGAAGATAAGAACCCATGAATTTCCTAACCAGTAAAGAACAAGACTTCAGACACATTGTCAGCAGGGCTAGGTGTCCACGAGGCGAAGCAGAAGCCCATCTGTCGCCTGCCTAAAATACGAGTTTGACACCTACCACCAATTCCAGCTACGAAATCGTGAAATTTGAGTTGGAATCCTCTCAGAATAGGGTCGGATTAAGGGTAACTCGCCTCTTTCGTGATGATAATCGCCCTCTTTGTGGACTTGAAACTCAAGAAAGGGGTGGCAGCCCCCAAGGCGTATTAGAACTGAAACATTCAGTACTGAAGCGGGACTCGAAGTTCCGCGAAATGTTCAAATCAATGCAAGGAATCCCATCCTTTCATTATTGGAATAAACACAGCAGTACCCGTATCCTCTGTTTCCGAGTGTGATTTATTTCCGTTCGTCGCATGCGTCTGCGTGCGTGCGCTGCGCCTCCTTCGCGCCACAATTTCTCGCTGTCTCTACCCTCGCTCCGCACAAGCGCGCGAGGGAACAGAGTAAATCTAGATCGGAATCAGAGGATAGAGTCCATGGCAGCGGAAATGGTGGTGGTACGGTTGCGTACTTTCACTAGGCATACTGTGACCACGGCTGGCGCGGTTCCAACTTTGCCTTTAATCGACATGAACCAGCTAAAAATTTTTTTCTGGGTTGTGGCTTTTTCTCTTTCTTCCGTTTTTTCTTCTTAATTCTGCGTCTATCTGTAGTAAAAACTTCAGATGAATTGATATTTTTGTGCTCTAGGAGGGAAATTTGCGGTTCCTCTACATGTCACGTGCGATATCTCCCAAATCCAAGAAAATAACAGAAACTGGCCGTCGATTATAAAGCAACTAACGCAGACGCGTACACGTGCACCTAGTCAACGGCAAATTCTAGATATTTTCCTCAATTTAAAAAAAAGCAGCACTGGCAGCCTTACGAAACGTTAAGTTTTCACTCCAAATATCCGGTATAGATTCACCTAGAGTCTTTACTTCAGACAGGAACAGAAGGAACTTGCGCAAAGGAAAGAAACAGAAAAAAACCTCAACTCAGAAAAGATATCAGATGTCTTACATCGATTAATGGCAAAAATAGAACCGAGCTTCAATATTTGAAAAAAACCTCCCAACGTGCATATACTGTAGCAGAATCTTTCCATACCTTTTTTCCATGGTGTTTGAATTGGCACAAATTGTGTCCGAAGTGAGTCCGACATGTTCGCTTCACCAGGCATCACTTTCATGGAGAAATTGTGGTCGACCTGAAATCAGTGAAATAAACAAAAACAATCATGAAATTCCTCGAGAGCACCTGAAAAAAGGGGGAATGAGGTGGAAGTTTCAAGGAAGGAAGAGGCAAGGTTGGGGCGTGCAGCCGGCCGTTCGTGGAATGGCATTGATTTTCCTGATATTGAACAAAATGGGTGGAGCGGCTGTCTTGGCAATTTGCCATTGAACACGTCCATATCCCCGGGAACTCGTTGCAAGAGAGGCGGGCTGGCTGCTTTTGGGCGGACTGGCTTTCCAAACTGGCCACTTTGCACCCCTTTTTGGCGATTCTTGGCCTGTTTTCGCTGCTTTCTTCGACACCATCCCCTCCAGCATCTGCCAGCGTAGTGTTTCACTCTGAAAAATCAGAAACGAGATTTATCGTGAAGACTGCCTTTAGACTTCATCCTACACCTACGGAAACTGTGCTATCCTCTCACTAGATGATTTGCTCAATTGCACGGGTCCTGAGCTCGACGAGGTTCATATTTTTCTTTCCCGGATATGAAAGAGATGAACCGTTACTTGACAAAATTCAGATAGCCTTCCTGGCGTTTCCGCTCCTAGCCGCAGTTATCGCCTTTCCGAGTCATACTGCAGTCGCAGCAATGGTAGGCTATTGGCTTTGTCTGAGGCTAATAGCAAACACATCTCGGCTGACTACCGAAAAAATAGCTGCTGCTCAGAGAGTCGCTACCTTATCAAAGAAAATGTGGGCTTCTGTCGCACCTGAAGTTTTCACAATGAAGTGCCACGTGAGTGAAACTACAAGTTGATCATTCATATTTCATATAATTATAGCATTTCCCCGCTGATACGCTTACCCCCAGTAACTAAAACATTTGAAACAGAAACATGAATAATTCTAGTGGTTCTTTGAACACGGGATGCGAGAGGAGCTGGAAACATATGGGACCATGTACCAGTGGTCTGCTAGTCCTTTCGAGACACATCACCGTCGCCTGCAAGTGAAGGTCAACCAGACGACCACCAACCGCAGTTCTTTGGTGGTAGAGAAGTTAGTGATTACTTTCTAACGCACACTAGGGGCTCGGGGCGAGGATTAAAGTCCCAGTAGGCAGGGTCAAGCGGTGCGTTGCGTAACTTTTCGAAGTCGGGGAGACAACCTCCCCATCAGAATTTTCTCCTAAATCCGGAATTTTTGCGATACCCCCACGAGGCGCGACTTATGGGTAGTTTAAATTGGATAACTAAAACTGCCAAATGCCGAAAATTCGTTAAGTAGTCTGGCTCGAGCGTCTTTAACCTGAAACTCTGACCCTGCGGTAGCTTTGAAACCAATAAACATGGAATTTCTATGTATTGGGAAATAAGAGAAATTGCACAGTTTAAGAAGGATACAGAAACTCGCAACCGGGTCACCTTCCTGGTTAACAGAAAAAATTGTTCAACCCCACACCTCCTGCAGTACTGTGCGCTCAGTTGATCAATGGATTCAAAATTTAAAAAAAAACCGAAAAAACATTTAGATACTTACTTCTAAAAACGATGCGGCTACGTCTCGATGATCGCTGTAGTGAGGCCACACCTGAAATGAGTGATTTGTTAGACAAAGTGGATAATCAGCACAAGAAAAGGTATAACGCGATTATCTCCGCAGTCCAATAATATCACGCAACATAATAGTAAGACTTGATTCAGATTTCCAAGAGAAGTCTACATTGATGAAGACATGTATGTCCCCACATGCAGCAGAATATGGACTCTTCTCAACGAGCACAGATGCTACTTGTTACTTCAAGACGGGGACATCAAATAGTAAGACCCTATTTTCATCACCCACAGATTTTGTTCACGTATACACATTTTAGTTCAAGACTGATGCTTCGGGGCAAGATCTACGCCGCCAAGATCTACTGTAAACGCACTAGATCATCAAGACAGGATATGGTAGTTCTGGAAGGACCATGCCAAGAAGACTTGTCTACGTCGTTTGGATCAGTGTTGCTGATCTTGTACAACAGCAGAGATAACACCGTCAAAGTTGTTGTGGAAGAATACTCCGTAACTGAGCCATTTGAAGACCTTGGAAACCAGGTCAATCATTACGAACACCCTTTGCGGAGAGCAGCTCTACAACCAATGCGGTTGGTTGAGGAACACAACTGCTTCTTCGAAAGGGTGCAGTCGAAAACTGTCAACGCTCGAGACGCCAAAGATATTCAGGGACCATCTTGCCTTGTGGAATATGGAAGTGCCCAGTATCTGTCCGCTCTTTAGATTAGTTTTTGTCAGACAAAATCGTCGTACTGATTGTGTGAGGACTGTCCAACGCCGCAATTCTGTTAGCTTTCATACTAAAATGTTGCAATAAACTGTCGCATACATTCATACTGTACGTTCGCCCATGGCACTGAATTATTTGTGACGATGGCATGAGCGCCAAAACTTTGAATTAACTAAGTCCAGGCTCAGTTATTTGGTTGATTTCGTCTGGCAACCAGTAAATATTGGTGTATCTTCTGTGGTCTCAGTCTGTAGACACATCTAGGATGGGATCTCAAGCTCTGCGATCTACGATACGCACGAAAGGAGTAAAGGAAACCAGGTAAAGTACGCAACCGCTCCTACCTTCCTACGCAAAGCAACACACTGCGCAGAGAATTCTAGAACCCTACTAATGCAAATGCACATATATGTTTCCTTGTAAAACGAAACCTAGTCGGGTGTTAAACATGTGTAAAGAAGCGTGGATCTAATCTACGCATGTCAAATCACATTTTGCGGTCAAGCATATATCTCGGCCTCTCTGAACGGCTACAGCCTTTTCAATTGGAGTAGAAGAATACTTAACGAAATGTGAGCCAAGTGAACAGAAATCTCAACCACGAGCTCGAGGACAAATTTCGGAATCATCGCCGGAAAAGAGTACTTCCACAAAAAGAAAACAATCAGACCAGAAGAGTGAAAAGCACTGTGCGAAACCGACACGTTTTTGAATTTTTTATCTTTCTTCCGCCAATTGCATGATTTGTCTCTGTTTGCGTACAAAACGTTTTTTAGGCGTTATATCTAAAGCTTGTCGTTGTTTGTTGCGGCTTCCACATCACAAATGACGCGCGATATTCTGCTTCGCAACGCGCGAATCGGCGGCATGTCCTGTAGGAGACCGCTTCACTCCAGTTCGGTCTCCTACAGGACAGAACAGCTCCTGTGGGAGACCGCGATCGTCGTCTTCTCCTGTAGGAGTCCGCTGCCAGTGTCGGAGTGAATTTAAACAATTCGCCTGTCTTTACTATCAGCCGGCAAAGGAGTTGGACAGCTGCCAGCCGGCGGGAGCAATCCTTCCTTGCCCCGTCCCCCCCCCAAACAATGAGAATCCTCACCCTGCTTTGCTGGCGTGATAAGTGGGTAGCGGACTGGTGGGTTTGCAAGGGACTCGCAGCGCTTCACTGCCCCTTCTAGGAGCTCACTTACCTCAATAAGTCGCCTTCCTAGGACATGCGCGTTCCCATGTCAGCGGTATCGAGCAAACTCCTCTTCGCATCGCGCTCTATTTCACTTTCCTCTGCAGTGGTGAGCTATGTCACCACTCGTCTCCTGCAGTCAGTCACCCCACAAAAGAACGCTCTTTGCTTTAAAGTGCTTGACTACAAAGGTCATTAACTTAAGCGTCGCGTGTGTATTTCTATGCCGGTGTGTTCATATTGACAGTCGATTAGTGATTGACACAACCACTACACAGTGACAGCCGCCAGCTGCCACCTTTCGGTGGGATTGCTACTGGCCCAGATGCCTAAAGGGACCTGCAGAGTTGCAGCGACTGGCGGGTGGTCGCCGAGCGTCAACTTTCTCGCGGCGACAAAGATGTTTTTGAACATTATCGTCGCGGCCTCGCTTGCTGTTCGCTGGCAGTGACGCAGGGCCGTCGCGGTATCAGAACACTCTGTGGGGCCCCATCGTGGCCCTTCAAGCCGCGTCGGTCGCTCCCATCGCCGAACTGCATCACCCAGCGCTAATCGTCGCTGCGAGCAACGCCGCGAAATGAACTCTGCAGGCCCTCAATGTGCTTTACACGACGTCTTGATGAATTCATCACATGCTTAATGTACTTTACACGAAGTTCTGATGACGTCATCTTAAAGGCAGTGTTCACGATGGAAATCATTTTTCTGTTTCTCCACCTATCTTGAAAACGGCTCCATGCTGATTCCAATGATGTCTCTGAAATCGTACAACACTTTCCAGAAACGGAGTTATGGTCCCTCAAAGATTAAGCTGAGGAAACATGGTGGACGAGTTGTCCGAGGTCTGTAACTTCCGTCTTTTGCAGCCGATCTATGCGAGCTGACCTGAGTAAAGAGCGTAGTTGAGAATGAAGGAAATAACGGGGCTATTGATCGGAAAACATTGCTCATCTGACAATCTCGAGCATTCATTTGTTCACGTCGGTGAACGTGGAAAGTGAATCTGGGGTGTGACGAGCTGACGGGTGTCCAACATTGGGGCCGTAGGGAACCGTTTCGAGCTCATTTTTCTTAGTTTCAACGTTAGGGTTGCGCTAGGCCCCGCAGCTGCCGATCTCCACCAAAAAATCAGACATGGTTTTTATCCTGAACACTGCCTTTAGGGCCCACCGACATTCAAATTGATTTGTCACCAACCTGCCTACGTAACAACATGCCAACCTATACAGCTGACCTACCATTGTAAGGGCTACTACTTATCGTTAGGGCGCGTAAAGCACGAGATGTGAGATACGAGCTACACGTTACAACGCACACAACACGAATTTTGGCTGAGAATCCTCCGATCTAACTCTTACATTTTCTAACCGATTTGGCTCTAATTTCGTCAGCCGGTGTCTCCTGGTGCTCGTCTTCTCCAAAAACTTGGCATGTGAACTTATAAACGGTATTTGGGACATGGCATATTTGTGCATCAGCTGTGCAGTATGCACAACCTGATCTTGTTCAAGGGTCCCCGTAAGGTCTTGACGAAGTAAGAATTTCGCGGAGTGTTGCTGGAGAGCGGAAAACGAGGCGAAAGGTTCTCTGAGAGAACTGGCCGCTGTAGTGCCGCAGTACCCATAGTTCCGCAGTCGTACCGCAATGACGATGCAGTGGGCTCGCACTTGTGTCAAATACCGCAATAGCGCCGCAATGATTGCGGTACTATTGCGGAACTACTGCGGCAAAATTACAGTGCCGCTGAAACCAGCCATGCCATTTATCGATCCACTCAACCCGGCTTGCCACGCTTCTCATTCACTCGTCTTCGTCTTTCTGTTCTGTTGGAACGAAAGCGTGTCTCTTGCTTTTCTCGAAATTCATTACCTCTCTTATTGAAACACTGACACATTCATCCTTCTCAGTCTTATAAGCGTTTACGTTGACAAAGTTTTGAATCATTTTTTTTGCGTGAAAGTTTAGAATCATTTGTTGAGTGAGCTTTTGAGTTTTTTGAGCACATTCGACCACACTGATCTGACTTCAAGAACCTGAATTCTGTAATATGCGCATTCTGTGCCAAGCCGAGGTCCCATAGTTCTCTCGTGTTTCTAGGGATAAGCGGATTTTTTCAAAGCTTTTTAGAGGCTCTGTCCACGATACAAAGCCGTATTCTAGTTTTCTATGTTTTTCAGTGGGCAAGTTCTCGATGTAGAGGATAATTGGGAAACGCCTCTATTGAACTTTTGAAAGCCGAATAAAAAAGTTAAAATATTATTATTTAGTTACGTCTGTTGGTGTGTTTTGCGCACTGCGGACAAAACTTGAAACCAAACGTCGCAAATTGTTTTGAGTTTTGAAATTGTTAGGTAAATGACTTTGCTTTCTAATTCGTGTACCAGAAACTCTTGAAAAAATACGAAAGTTGAATGCTCGTGTTTGGATCTTACGATTTCCCGGAATAAAGAGTATTCGAAATTTCGGCAACAGTTCCTTTGGTACTACAAACTATGGACAACTGCTATATGGCTTGGGCGGGGTGATCCAATGGGTCGACTAGTTCACGAGATTTTCGCAAGATATCTCGCCGTTTTTCGAGTTACTTCCATCGCTACTATTCTCAGAAGGACCCAAAGCTTACTTTCCTGCGAGAAACGGGCATTTTTCTCATCGTGAGCACTGCCTTTGAATCGGATTTTGAAAAACGAAAGACCATCTCACAAGCGAAATTTACAAAACATAGGTCAGATCTGCGGAAACGAAACGTATTGTCAGTATCTTTTGTGCATCTATAGTAAAACTTTGCAATACCACGCCCCAAGCTGCTGGTTTCAAGAAGTTCATTCATTCATTCATTGAGTACGTCATATAAGACAGACGCCAGAAAAAGTCGCAAGATTTAGAAAACAGTACGAATCACAAACATATTTAAGACTTCAGTAAAAGTTTAGCCCTCCACCGTTTAAATGAAATTGTGGACCTGGCAGTGGGGGTGGTTTTCCCCACGCGCAGACCCCGCTGAATTATGAGCTTTGCTAAAATTTCACGATAAAATAAGGGTATCATCAGGAGTTATTTGGGATGTTTTGAAAAAGAAATCGGATTTGCTCAAAACTTGTATGTAAGGGTAATCTAGGGTGCTGAAAACGAATCTGGGGTTTGTTTGTCGATATGCTAGAAGTACACCTCCTATTATAAGTACACCTGCCATAGAGGTATGGTGGGTATAGCCGCGAAAGGGATAACTGCGGACCACTCAGCAGTTGCTGCGCCTGTCGCGTGCGCCGATCGATTACCACATTTCTCATGGGCGCACACAACGAAGCGCAGGCTGCTAAGGTGTCCGCAGCTATCTCTTTCGTGGTTACCCCAACAATACACCAAAAAGACGGGTCTCTGAGAATTAGAAGTACATCCTCGATTTCAAGTACGCCTCTAGCTGAAGTACATCTAAAATAGAGGCCTGAGGATTAGAAAAGCATGTACCTCTAAAATAGAAAGTTCGGTATATTAATTAGGTGTTGCAAGCGAAAGGTTTACTCTTCTCCAGTAGCTACTCCCCTAAGTTCCCTTCATTAAGTTGAATATTCATTCCACTAGAATGATACCAATTCTATTCACTCCCTGGTCTCTTACCAGAGATTTTCTCACTTTGAGACGACACCCATTGATTATCTAAAGCCTGTAGGAACGAGACAAGGGATGAGCGGAATTCCGACTTCCGAATTCCGATTTCCGCAGTTTTCTAGACCTCGGAATTCCGCTTCCAGATTTCCGAGAAATGGGTGCGGAAATCGGAACAAAATGCGGAAATAGTCCTTATCTGCATCAACTGACAAAAGTTGAAAAGTTGAAATTCGTCAACTTCTTTCAAGGCTTGCTAAAGACAGTGTTCACGATAAAAAACCGTATTATAGTTTTCTGTGTTTCTCAGCAGGCAAGTCCATCAAGTAAAAGATGATAGGGTGATGCCCCTCCCCCTCAAACTCCCAAATATCGAAAAAAATACTTTAAAGGATTCTCTGAAATGGTTAATTACGCCTGTTTGGTGTGTTACGCGGAACTGCGGACTTTGAACAATCCAGACGTCGGATGGTTCTGCGCTTTGAAAATTCTTGAGTAGTTTACTATGTTTTATGCTTCTTGTACCGAACACCCTTTTAAAAATAAGATCGTTTAATGCACAAGCTTGAATGGTACAATCTTTTAGGATAAAGAGTAATCAGAGCTTCGGCAGCTGTTCCTCTGGGGAAATGAACGGTGGGCAACTGTTATATACCCTGGGAGGGGTGATCAAAGGGATCTGCTGGTCTACGGGAATTTCACCCTTCTGACCGATTTTCGTCATACTTTCATCCTTACTCTTTTTGAGGGACCCAAAGCTTACGTTTCCGCTTGAAAACGAGCAACTTTTTTATAGTGAACACTGCTTTTAAACCAAATCAATTTCTATGGGATCCAGGGATGTGCGTAGTTGAAATTTCATAATTAGTTAGTCGTTCCACGAGCCAAAGCCCTCGTTAGTCGTTAATCCTTAGCCGTTATGAATCTAGACGTTGACATAAAACACTGCGAAGGCCGAAAATAGCCTTCAAGGGTAAGAAAGAGATTAGGCATGAATAGTTGTATGTATTACTAAAATTTCGTAGTCGTGTTCAAAAGAGAGCAAAGTGTCGAGCACAGGCAGTGCTCGACATTATTGAGTTCAATGCGGACTTTACAAAACGTCTTATGTAATTTATACTTCGATTCACTGGATGAAGTGAAGGTGACCTAAAGACACTAGAGTGCTGGATCGAATAATATCGATGTTTTCGAATAAATATATTATTCTCTTCCTGATCGGAATGGTTTCAATAGCTTTCATACTCATACAGTTCGGTCGGTTGGCGAGTGCACATTGCCGCCGGTGGGCGCCGGCGACCGCCGGCCGCCGGTGGTTTCGAGCGTCTTTTTTGCAAATACCGTTCCCGGCGAAAAGTTGATACTCTTACCAAAATTGGAGTTCACTGTTTATTCTCATGATCATTAACACTAATTGATAAGAGAAGATAAGTTTCAAAAACAAAACTTAAAGTGTCTTTTTTTCAGATTCTTCATTTTCATCAGGCTTTGGCCAGCAAAAAATCTTTTCTTATGTATTTGTTTCTGATTTTTCATCGCTATATGAATGTAGATTCAAGGTACTGCTAGGTGCCTTCACTAGAGGACACTTAACGAAGAAGTCAGTTAGATATTATACATCGAATAGCGATTCCTACGGGATTTGACTTTTCAGCAAAGACTTATGCTATCATATTCCAAGAAAGAAAGACATTCGAGTGTTACTTGTGCTAATATCAGTTTCAGGTTTTCCCAACAATTTTTCAGAGTGGGAAGTTCTATCGTCTTGAAAAATATTGCGAATTTGAAAAGTTGTGTGGTGTTGTGCCATTTTCATCCTCCTAGAAAGTAGGAAATCGATTTTCAACGTAAGCAAACTTTGCATAAATAGGGTCCATTTGGATATTTGCTCATTTTCGAGTCTTTAACTGAGAGCATAATTACGCCCATGTCGCTGGCACTGTCTGTCACCAAAGGCAACACTGGCCGCAGACACTTTTGCGCCCCGATGTTGAGACGATTTACCAAATTACTAGAACTTGTACGTATCCAGCTAAAATGATTTCTCCTCCTAGCATCAATTTAAAGTGGTAAGCAGCATCGTGTTTCCAAAATTTTAAAGATGATTTTTAAGAAGTTTTAGACCCGACGAGGTCCCATTTTCTGTCACATGTTATGTTAGAAATTCGGAAATAGCATTAGCATCTGTAAACAAAAAAAGAAATCTCTTGGGCCATTCACTCATTTCTGAGTTTTTAGATGAGGTTATAATAGAACCAGGGTGGCGCTCTACCCGACGAAAGGCAACCCCTGCCGTCGACATTTTGCATCTCATGTGTTGGTGCAATTTTCTCGATAACTAGAACGCACTCATTCTAACAGTGAGCAATAATATTTTCGGAACACCCAACCTCAGAGTACAAAAAAACATTTTGAAGTTATAACGCAATTTTCAAAAATTTAAAAATTTTGAATTTTTCGGCAGATTTTCTCGAAATAGCGTCCTATTTCTTCCCTTTCTAGGAAAGCTGTGAAAACCAGCTAACATTGACTGTGCAGAGGACGTTTCGTAGACAGATATTCCAATTTTTGGAAGAGCTGAAGAATTTTTCGTTTGTTTTGTGTTAGTCAAAACATGACTCTTCGGCCAAAAACAACATTCTTGTTACTTCTCCTATCTCCAGTCGGGCTCATATGGGAAATAGAATCGAGAAATAGTCGCCAATTTAGTATACACCTATACATCGACACTTCAAACGGGAAAGGGATTGAATACGGCGGGTTAGAAATTTGAGCATTTTTGGGCTCAAGAGAAATTGAGAGCGCCCGATGAGGCGCTCTGGCGTGGGCGGGGCAAGTGGGGCGGGCCCGGCCCCACCCCTCGTCGCGGACGAGATTGTCTCTAGACTGGCTCCTTCTCCTTTGTATTTTCCACGTTATTCAGCAGTATTCCACTAAACTCCAAAGTACTAGACGCTGCTCAAAAGATCTGTCTCCTTCCCATGACTGTCCTGTAGAAGAAACACTCATCCCAAATGCATTGATTTGCTAACTCATGAAGGTTTGCATGTTTACATGTTAACATGGAACTTTTCTTGACTCGCAATTTGATGCTATACATTACTCATTTTTCCGCAGGAGTGATTCGATGAAAAGGTGAGTCTCTTTCTCTAATTTCTTTCTCTCTCCATTCCTTTGAAACACACCAGTGATTTAGAATTCGTGTATAACTCTATTCGCGCAATGTTAAAATCTTCTAATGTTGTTTAACACTCTGAACCTTTTCATTTTCAGTTGCGTGGCCTAACAATTGATCATTAATTTCTAAAGTCGATTATCAATATTATAATTTTAATTTGAAAATTTACGAAGAGCTCAAAAGAAACTTCTGATAAATACGGAAACCTTCCCTATTGAATACCTATATTTTCTACACATTCAAGTCTTCCTCGAGACAAAATATTAATTGGTAATATTTTCGGTTTACATGGTTTTCACGCCCTCCAGAGGAGAAAATATATTTTTAATAATAGTGTTGATACATATCATCCGGATATTTTCTCCATAGCTTGACTCAATTTTATATTTTTCTATTTATCCAACTACATATCATGCCATATTGAGAAAATTGTGGAGCCTCTTGCCAACTTTTCATTCTTCGAGTAGCATAATTGAAACTTTAAAACAATCATACATATGTCTTATTTTGCTAATGCCTCTCCAATGAATTTTCTAGAACATTCGAGCGTTTTCTAGAACAATCTTCATTAGCATTTTTATTCACCAATTTTTAAAAAATCAGACAGTGTTCAAAAACTCAGGTAAGGTAGGTTTTGTTAGACCGTAAAATTTCTATAGATTTACACATATAATTCGTGTGAAGAAATTTAGTGAGTGCTAATAAAGAATATGAGAACTCGGATCTGTTTTCTAAGCCTTCTCTTGATCGGATTAATTCCTAACCTGTCTGAAAAAGCTGTTATAGAAACTGTCTGTGATTTACAAAATCAGATTTTCAAGCAAAAACGTAGAGGAACATTCATATAAAACTGAAAAAAGAGTTCGTGTAAAATTTTTCGCCCATATTTCTTCCAAACTTTTCAAAATAGATTTTCGCTATGTTTCATTTATAATTGCTTATGAATGCATCTAATTATCAGGAAAATGTAATCGACTTTTTGTGAAAACTGTTTTTACCTTATTTCATTTATTTTTTTTATTTGCATTTATTTTCGCATCGAAAAATGATATTCTTAAATTGGCAGAAACCCTAAAAATAAAGGAGAAGAACAACGTTCTGGTTGATTTCACCAATTTTTACCCTTATTTCAGTTTTTTTTTTAATAATGAAGCGCGCTTTGGTTTCTTCAAAACATGCAGTCTTAATATGGACAGAATTTCTTTCTATCCTAAAAGAGAAAAGAAGAAGAAGGATGTAGAGGAGTAAGAAGTTGATAAAGTCCGTTTCGCCTCTGCCCGCAGACGAACCTTACCAAACAATTCTGCCGAGGCTCCTCAGTGAGGAACAGAATTGTCGATGAGAAATAAATGAGAAAGCTGAGCCACAAGCGGAAATTGTTAGCAAGAATAATGAAAGGAAACTGAGTGAGAAAGAAGAGGTGCGGAAAAGTGGTAGAACAATGAAAGTCCAAAATGGGGAAAGGTCAGGTCCAAAATCAATGTGGAATCAATAAAGTTGTATGGTGTAGGTCGTTCAACAATAGCAGTAGCTGGAATAGAACAGAATTCGAGACTTTAGTGTAGCTAATATTCGAATTTATAGAATAGCAACGACAAGTTTTTTAACATGATTGTAATCATCTGGCAAAAGGAACTTATATGAAATTTTTTTGTTGCGATAGATGCATTTGACAATGTTAACGACAATAAATTCTGAAGAGTATCCATTGTTTAATAGTGAGTTTTTCAATTCTTTCAATTTATCTATGAAAAACTTAACCTCAGAGCAGACATTGGCTATCCTCAAGGCCTCTGTGTAAATTGTTGAGGCCTTGATGATAACAGAAACTGCAGAATCTGATTGTGGGAACTTCTTCACTATGAAATCAAAGTCATCTGTTTTATTGTATAAATTGGTCAAAATTGCATTATTATCTATTCTTATATTGATATCTAAGTAATTAGTATGAAATTCATTCATGTGAGTTCTTTTAATCTCTAATACATTATTATAAACAGCTGCTAACAAATCTTCAACATATTGATCATTTTTGTTGTGAATAACCAATAAGTCGTCCATATATCTAAATGGCTCCAATAGTACATTCTGATTAAGAGAAAAAGTTTTGGAAAATTGAAACTCCATCACAGATAAGACCAGGTCTGCTAAAATTGGACTAAAATTACCGCCTTGTGGAACCCCTTGTTTCTGTTTGAAAACGATGCCTCCGAATAAACAGTAACTATTGTTGAGAAGGTAATCAATGCTGTAGATTAAATCTTGCTTAGTATAATATCTATAACTATTACTCCTCAAATGACTATCCGTATAGAAGGATTTGAAACCATTACTTGCAATGAATTTCTTGTTTGAGTTTTTGTAGCACACGTTGACCAAGTAACTCATACAGCTAATAATAGTGTTATGAGGTAGGTTGGTAAACATATCCGTAAAATCTGCAGAATACAACTTCGCATTTGTATTTTTAAATGCGTTCAATTGCTCTCCAATATTTGTGTTTGTTATTGCCCAGTATGTTTTGATTGTTTTATGACGAGAACGCACTATATTAGTGTAATTTACAAAATGTTTCTTGAGCGTCGTGAATATCACGCATAACTCTTGAGATAGTGGTTTCATACTGCTATTATGCGCACCAGTAATACATCTGAATTTAATAGGAGTTTTATGCAATTTCGGTATGGCATAAATCAATGGAAGTGTGCAATCCACATCGAACTTCAAATTGTTTTTCAAGTTAAAAAACTTATGTTTTAGGATTATCGAAATTTCATTTGCATTTGGTACAGCTTCATAAACTTGGTTATAATCTTCATATATTATTGTATTGTTAATTTCATCAAAACCAATTCCCATTTCTTTCATGAGAAACATGAGGTAATACTTCTTGCAAATTACTCCGTAGTTATTACTAGCCTTATCCAATGGACAAAATATGAAAGTCTTTTGCAACTTTTTCACAACTCCATAAGGAAACCTTACAGTATTTTCTACAAGTAGCAGACTATGAAGAAGTGGCTTGATTCTTTTCCTGTATTGTGTTTTTAGAAAAGATATTATACAGTTAATCTTTTCAGCGTTTAGTCCAAACTTATTGATCAGAAAATTGATAGCCTCAAGTGTGGTTTGATAGAAAATGTTTTTTATATCAAGTCTATTTGATATGTCATTAATCCTGAACTTAGTGCCTTTATTAAGGATGTCTCTGAAACCGATATCGTCGATTAATTCCAAATTCCCTGTGATTATATGCCTACTGTGAGGGCAAATATAATCACGATATTTATCACTATCTGTTTCACAAACGCATGTTGAACTCAATATAGATCGAATTTCAGTGGCAGTAAGAGTCCTCAAAAATTTGTTATAATTGTAAATTCTGGAAGAAATAGGGTTGTTATAAGTGTATATAGGTCTGAAAATTTTTGTATTGTTTTCTATGTTACCAATTATGTTTTTGATGGCAGGTGAGTTGAGAATTCTGTTAAAATTTACTTTATCAAAAATTTTATTGGCAAAGGGAATTTTAATAAGATGGCCTTCCAATTTACGTCCCTTGGACTTACATGTAACGATGTTATAGTGCAAGCTGGTTAGCAAACATAAGACAAGAAATTTATACTTATGTTGAACATTTTTCAAAAATTCTGTTGATAATGAAGCGTTCAGAAGATTTTTCATGTTTTTCTTGTCCAAGGATTTGAGCAGTCTATAAACTTCTATTGGTCTACCAAGATCATTTTCATGATTGGTCAGATAGTCAAGAATGTCCTTATATCTTTCTTTATTTATAGACCTCTTAGGTTTCTTTTTCCCTCTGTTTTTTCTTTCTTTAGTGATATGAAGTGAGAAAAAGGGATGACTGTTCTTGTATGAAAGCGGATTTGCAACGTCCGTAATATTGCCATAGCCCTTAATATTATCATTAAGTCCAAATGGATGAGCAGTCATTAAAAGCTTGATCCAAAACAATTCCTTTTCTAGCAAAACGCTCAGGTCTTCATTTGACTTTAAAGCATCAAGGACATACACAGAAAATCCTGAACGGCATTGTTGAAAATGCTCATATAAAAGTGTGTGTTTTTTGAAGGTTTTCGAATTATTCAGATGTTCTCTAATTCTGATTTTCAGACTTCGTTGTGTAATTCCAACATATTGTTTACTGCAACAATTGCACTGCAAGCAATAGACCACTCCCTTAGTATTACAATTGGTGGACGAAGTGTGATAAGTAGTAATTAAAAATTTGTAGTATTAGAACAAATCTGATTCTCAAATCTGATAATACTGCAAATGCTACAATTATTTTTACACTTTTCACCCACTGTATGGCCTCCCAAGTCCTTAACTGTATACTGCCCATTACTTACCTTGTACTTCGTGAAACTAGATACCTGAAAGTAATTGCTCTGACTGACTTGCATGGAGTTTTTTGACTGTTAAATCCACATCACCTAGGAAGCCAAGCCTAAGTGAAGGGGGGGATCCACCTTAAGGTTGGTGTACCGAAAGGCTTCGGTGGGGGCTGCCAGCAAGGGAATGACGGGCCCTTTTTTGTTCCAAAGAACCAGTGTTACCGGAAGCGTGCAGAGCAGATCCCAACCACGCTACTCTACACCCCACATCAGCAACAACGCCTATTTTTAGGAGGAGGTATGGCCCTCCTTGAGTGGTTGAATGTAGTGTTACTGGGTTATGTCTAAACCCACATACATGCAAGACAAAGAACAAAAAAAATGAAAATAAAAGGGAGGGTATGTATTAGCTTAGGAAGGGAAGCTCATACACGAAGGCTAATAAGATGTAAAAATAATATGTTCTACCACTGAAACAAAAATTGTGCATGTTTTCACTGAGAGCTTATCATAACTCTTTCAAGTACCTATCCATTGAAATGAATTTTCCACATGTCCAAAAATTAACAAATTAATATATGTGTAGTATAATGAAATTTCAGATGTCGCAACTATCCCAGTAGAGAAGAGAAGCTAACATTAAAGATCGAACTGCTAGAAGAAGTATTGAGAGTTCAGGAGACCAGCCGGTCCGGAAATTCACCAGTCGGTGCTGAGGCATGTTTCCTCAAAGAGAGAATCTGTCATAAAATTGTGTTCATTACCCGATAAACGGTGCTGCTCTGCGCACACACACGGGTTTCCTCTGTGTTGTGCACGCAAAACAGTGCAACCAAAAGAGAAAAGAAGAAGAAGGATGTAGAGGAGTAAGAAGTTGATAAAGTCCGTTTCGCCTCTGCCCGCAGACGAACCTTACCAAACAATTCTGCCGAGGCTCCTCAGTGAGGAACAGAATTGTCGATGAGAAATAAATGAGAAAGCTGAGCCACAAGCGGAAATTGTTAGCAAGAATAATGAAAGGAAACTGAGTGAGAAAGAAGAGGTGCGGAAAAGTGGTAGAACAATGAAAGTCCAAAATGGGGAAAGGTCAGGTCCAAAATCAATGTGGAATCAATAAAGTTGTATGGTGTAGGTCGTTCAACAATAGCAGTAGCTGGAATAGAACAGAATTCGAGACTTTAGTGTAGCTAATATTCGAATTTATAGAATAGCAACGACAAGTTTTTTAACATGATTGTAATCATCTGGCAAAAGGAACTTATATGAAATTTTTTTGTTAAACCTTCCCTATTGAATACCTATATTTTCTACACATTCAAGTCTTCCTCGAGACAAAATATTAATTGGTAATATTTTCGGTTTACATGGTTTTCACGCCCTCAAGAGGAGAAAAATATTTTTTTAATAATAGTGTTGATACATATCATCCGGATATTTTCTCCATAGCTTGACTCAATTTTATATTTTTCTATTTATCCAACTACATATCATGCCATATTGAGAAAATTGTGGAGCCTCTTGACAACTTTTCATTCTTCGAGTAGCATAATTGAAACTTTAAAACAATCATACATATGTCTTATTTTGCTAATGCCTCTCCAATGAATTTTCTAGAACATTCGAGTGTTTTCTAGAACATTCTTCATTAGCATTTTTATTCACCAATTTTTAAAAAATCAGACAGTGTTCAAAAACTCAGGTAAGGTAGGTTTTGTTAGACCGTAAAATTTCTATAGATTTACACATATAATTCGTGTGAAGAAATTTAGTGAGTGCTAATAAAGAATATGAGAACTCGGATCTGTTTTCTAAGCCTTCTCTTGATCGGATTAATTCCTAACCTGTCTGAAAAAGCTGTTATAGAAACTGTCTGTGATTTACAAAATCAGATTTTCAAGCAAAAACGTAGAGGAACATTCATATAAAACTGAAAAAAGAGTTCGTGTAAAATTTTTCGCCCATATTTCTTTCAAACTTTTCAAAATAGATTTTCGCTATGTTTCATTTATAATTGCTTATGAATGCATCTAATTATCAGGAAAATGTAATCGACTTTTGTGAAAACTGTTTTTACCTTATTTCATTTATTTTTTTATTTGCATTTATTTTCGCATCGAAAAATGATATTCTTAAATTGGCAGAAACCCTAAAAATAAAGGAGAAGAACAACGTTCTGGTTGATTTCACCAATTTTTACCCTTATTTCAGTTTTTTTTTTTAATAATGAAGCGCGCTTTGGTTTCTTCAGGGGATAGGTAAAGAGGCACTCCGCCGTGGGCGGAGCATGAGGGGCGGTCCGTCTCCGCCCCCCGCGCGGAAGAGCCGCGCGGCCGAGTGCCTCTTTCTCGGACGACTTGTCGGGTTTGTCAGATGGACGCCGCATTACTTGGCTAGCGTCCAAGTCTTTCCAGTGGCTATTATTTCTTCAATTTTCTCGGCATCATTCTCTATTTTCGTCTGAATCAACTGAGAATTATTACTGATGGTTACCTCGACTCCTGTTTATTCAGCTAGTGCAGCAAATAACCTGCGAAATTCACTTATTTACCTGTATTTGCTCTTCATGAGAATGTCTAGAAAATTCTTATATTCCTTGTATTCTAGTAAGTAAATCTTTCTTTTCTCCTTCCACCACGTGATCCATCTAGTTTCCTATCACGAAGGTGTTCATGAAATGTTTTTGTTTTCATGAAGCTTTTTGACTAGTGAGACTATGCATCGTTTTATGTCAAACGTTTTAACGTTTTATTTATATTTTATCGTTCATTTTCTTTGCCTTACTGGGTTTACCCATAAATGTGAGAAAAAACATGCAGTTGGTTTCACTTTCAACAAGCAGCAGCAGAACCCGCCTCTGATATTCATACAGTAATGGGTTTATCTATCGATTTATCTATGCCCATTATACTGTGTTTAAGAGAAAATTCAGAACAAGATGCAAGTTCCATATACAGTTGAGAACTTATCGAGTTTAATTCCCAATATACCCCGTTCTTTTAGTAAACCTTAGGATCAAGTGAGGCGTTGCATAATTTTCGAAATCGAAGCGAACCCTAACATCAATTTTTTTTAAATTCGAAATTTTTACGACCCCCCCCCCCCCGATGCGCGATTTCTGGACAGCTTATATTTCATAACTAAAACTGTCAGATGCCTAAATATCGATGAACTTTATTTCCGAATGACTTTTCATTAACTTGTGACCAAAGATGGCCACTACTATTTTGGGGGAATTTTTCTTCTTTGTTAGGTCGAAAAATCGATGTTCGTGTCAAAAAGAATCTCCCGCCGTGCAAAAGTAGATGCGAACTTCTGAGAGTTCATTTTCATTCTGCGTGGACCAAGATGACTGCAACCCTCAAACTGATCAATCCAAATTTCAATAACAAAATGAAGCTTAATAGCCATTCAGGTTTTCTTGAGCGTTTTTTTTTCTCCAGGGGCCGGATCCATCAGCGATTTTACCATAGCGTAAGAGTGATCGGAGTTGAGAGATAATGGCATGCATAAGTGAACCTTACACAGAGTGTGGGACAAAACCTACGCTAAATCCGCAATTTTATCGTTCATTAATCCAAGCCCATGATGATCCATTTTTGAGCGTTTCCAAAACGTTTTCACCGAAGAAGACAATACCTTTGCGCCATTTTCTGAACGCACCATTACCCTGAAGGTTTCAGTGTCGTTTTGGAAATGGGAAAGGCGACTCGCATTGCGTCTAAACGTTCCAAGTCAGTGCTGATAGTACGCGATTCTGCAAAACTTCCCCGGGTGTGATGCTGCACAGCAGGGCTGTGCGTTATAACGTTAACGTGTTAACGCATTAACGGGTTAACGCGGTTTTTTCTCGAAAATTAACGATTAACGCTTAACGAAAAAGTCTTAAAATCACGTTAATTTATAATTCGTTAATTGTCGCAGAATTATGGAACCACGGTACTGCACGAGGTACGGGTCGGCCAGTTTTGCTCACTGAGAGCAATGCTCAGACCCCCACTCCAATGCCAATTTCGATCAGAACCCCCCAAGAGCGTGAGTAGGTCAAGTTTTGACAGTGTTCTATCCCCCGCCTTGTTCTCCCACCTAGAGCTGATGTGTTCAAACAGTGTTTATCTAGCAGGTTTGCTCTCTAGTGTTTCATTGCAGTTAATCTTGTCGTATTAAAATGGTGAAGCTGGTGCTATGCGAAAAAATGCGGATGTTTGCGAGGACGAACAGCGCCCATCGCATTTATGTAAAGAGGGGCTGAAAGTGCAAAGTGTATGTATAGTGCAGTCCAGCAAATTTTTGTTCATGTACTTATCAATGAGAAGAGGTCGGCAGAAGATCAATATGCATGAATTCTTAAGCAAAAACGCTAGCTACCGATTGAGCGAGAGCGGCTGTGCTGCCATGAGTTTCAAGCACATCGATCTTTGACTAAACGCTTCTCATTGGTAATGATATGGGCAACTTTTGGTGGACTACGCTATAACTGATTACAGCCTGTGCTGTGTAATGAAATGCGGATCTTTGAGGGAGGGGAGTTCGATCCCGCCTCGAAGTTCATAGTTATGCAAAGTACGGATCACCATAGAAGGATATTTGAGTCAAGCGGGTTTATTTACTCCTTTGTATACACTTTCAGCGTCTAGGATGGAGGGTGAACACTGCCACAGTGTACGGGCTCACACTTTCTCAGGTGTGGTACCGCCGGAAGTAGACAATTTTGAAAAACTAGTAGTCACGAGAGTAGGATATTTGAGTCAAGGGTCGCTGATTTACCCTGCGTACGAAATTTCACCATCTGAGATCGACGCTGAAGTACTGAGAAAACGCGAATATTAACGCAGAACCCACACTAAGAAAAATTTTGCGAAGGGCACACTCCAGATGGGCCCTAGGCATCTAACGGTAGGGTACAGAAACTAGTTTCCTGAAGCTACGTTGTTTTTTCCATGTACCTCATTTGAGACTTAAGTTACTGCAGTTCTTAAAACCCTACTGGATTCGTGAACTTGGATATTTTTGTCTTCTTCCTCTATCAGTGTAGCGGTTTTCGGCATTCATTTCATTTTAGACGCTGAAACCCAGAATGAAATAAATCGGCCACGCTGGACTCAAATATACTACTCCCGCGACTCTTAGTTTTCAAAATTGCTGACTTCCGACGGGACCACACCTGAGAGACGTGTGAGCTCTCATATTTTAGCGGTGCTCGGCCTCAATCCTAAACGAGGAATTTTTTCGTACAGGATAAATCGACCACGCTCATTTCAGATATCAACTCTACGAACTCACAGAAATCTTTCGCAGAAATCATTTAGCATTTAGTAGGCAAATTGCTCTAGGCACTTCACATTGGTGATTCATATGTATTGTCTATCATTTTGAGAACGCCCTCACGATGACTTCACCCTAAGCTTCCTAATTGAACACCGTCACTCACAGCTCAGTTCAAACAGCATTTCAGTCAAATCGCAATGCATAGTTGAATTCCATGTGAAAATTGCTCCGGGCGGTTTTCACTCAGATACACAATTGTCCATTGGGTCTTCCTCCGAAGGTCAGATATCTCCGGAGCCCTTCATCCTTCGGAGCTCAGAACCCCCTGTGGGGCCCTATCCCGCGCCGAACTCTGTATGGGACTGATTGATATGGGAGATCTGATAATTTATTGATTCTTGACGTGGTAATGTTTCTCCCTTTAATGGTTTAACGAAATGCAAAATTAACGTGTAAACGCATTAACGGGTTAACGCGTTTTTTTTTCGAAAATTAACGATTAACGCTCAACGAAAAAAATAATTTTCATTAACGCACACCCCTGCTGCACAGTTCGTGCCGAAAAGTTTTGAAACATTTAAAAATTACTGACAAATCAGTGAAGAAAGTGAATAAGGTAATTCTGTTACTCACCGTGCTGGCTAACATAGAGCATATCTGCTCTGTGAAGAGCGATGAGCCTTGCCTGTTCCTCTGAGAAGTCGTAGGGGACTGCGGCGAGATTACCGTCTACTAGTCGTACTATCTTGCACAGTCCTGAGGGCATCGAAAGCAAATCACCCTCCTGCAGGGTAGACTGGTTCGTGTGAAAAGACATGTTCGCTGAAAATAAGTTCATCAATCATCTGATCAGTGTGCTATCCGTGGTTTATCGTTATGAACTGCATGTATAGAATTTATAGGGGACAAATATGTAGTGGTGATCCGCAGTTTCAGGAATTCGGTACTGGTGAATTTCTGACAAAAAAATTGGAATTGCAAATAATATACTACAAAAGTCATCTGATCAGTGTGATATCAGTGTTATTTTCTTTTGAAGGGAGCTAGCAGAGGAATGAATATGTTACGGGTGGTCCGAAATTAGTAGGCGCAGCAGTTCAAGGATAATGGTGAAGTTAACCGAAACTAGGCATACTGAAGTGATAACTATAGGGCGTTAATTACTAGTTACACCCGTTGAGAGAGTGGAGTGAGAATGCTGAGGGTGAAGAGAACTGCTATGAGGAAGTATTATGATGACTCTGATGGGGTGCAAGGGAAATGAAGTTAAAGAGCTAACGTAGTCTAGTCACCACGACCGTCATGTAATAATAATGCTTGTAACTTCTATGTGACCCATCATTTATCACCTCTGTTCGCGCCATGCACATATGTTCGCACCTCGTTGATGGATAGCTGGCGGACCCTTAACACATCATAATTGCCCATAGGCAGGAATGGGCACGCCAATACGTTCCATTGATGCTGAGGCCACGCACAGCCAGTTCACGTGATTCTACGAATCCTCGGCAGTAGTTTGCTGAGATGATCGATATTGTGGTGAACTGAAACGCCTCAAAAGTGCATACGCTTCACAATAATTTACCTCAATAAGCGAACAGAGAGCATAATGGGCAGGGAAAGGTGGGTCCATGTAGAAACGAAACAATGAAATTTCAAAAATAGGAAAAATAGCAGTGAAACCAACCATCTACAATCTCCACCAGTTTCTTCATACGTGACGGAATGGTTGGAAGACGAGAGTAGGGAATGGGGACACACAGTAGCATTGTCTCACTGATCAAAAAGGCTTCATGAGACCAACCTTATCATGAAAACCTTCCTGAGTTAGCGAGCAAGATGCGTTGATGGGGGCGTGGAGGAAGGGGGTCGTAGTCGAGGCAGGAATGAAAGGAAGAGTACGGGGACCTGAAAATGCTAGGATTATTATAAAAATTATTAAACAAAGTGTTTCAAAATAATTTTATACCACTTCGATGGATTTTTCAATTGTTTTTTTCTCGCAGAAATATTATCCATTAAAAGGCATTTTTGTCTATAACGACAAAAGAGCTTACTGATATTTTATAGAAAGGGAAAATTTCAAGAGAAAAGGGTTAGGTGTGTAATTTTAGAAAGCATTTTTAGAAAGCTTTTAAAAGGGAAATTGTTACGTAGAGAAGTAGTCGAAAGTTTGCCGCATTTCGCCAATGCTGTCACTGATCTAAGTAATCCACCAATCATGTTATCGTTAATATTGAAAAAATAACGCCTGTTGTGCTATGAGGGTTTTAGAATGGTGCACATTTAGTTGGGAGACTCCACTTGAAATTCCTCCATAATGATGAAATTATTAATCCATGAATATGAAAATTTCTCCAGATATGAGATGCCTGGTAGCGTTATCAGTTATTATTTCGAAACCCTACGGAATTGTTTCTGATTTCTGAAAGCGGTATCATTCGTTCTTCACTTGAATTCTCATCTCCCTCCTCCCAACTAGTTTTGCACGTGTAGAATTTGAAATTTTGTATCCCTGAAAGACTCGAAAACATGAATAAATGCAATTCCCAAACGCAATAATATCCAAAATTAACATGATTAGAGTTCTCTGCTACAGCTTCACGTTCGAGATTGTAACTAAATGTTGTAAAATTAGCGTTTCACACTGATTTTAGAGTGAAAAATTGGAAGTTTTCAATAGGATGTAGCAATAAAAAATACTGCTGACAAAAGCCAGGTTTTTATTGTGGATGAAGAATAAAAACATTTTTTGCAATAAACATTCATATGGCTGATTTAAGAGAATGTATGAAAATGGTTTGTTATGAAAAGAAAATCAATTGGAGAAAATGACCGTTTAATTAAACAAACGAAACAAACCTTTCGATTTGAAGCACTGAGCAATATTTAACCATTTCAGAGGTCAGATGAATAGGTTAGTGAAAAAATAGCAGTAGCAGAGAATACGATGATGTAGATTAAAATACAGAATACTAGTAGAAGCAATGAATACGATAAAGCAGAATAAAGGGTAGGAATACTAGCAATAGCCTAGAATACGACGAAGCACGCATTGAAGAATGCTAGCCATGGCAGGGTAAAGGACGATGCAGACGAATACCATGAACAACGAATGTAAGGAATAACTGGTAGCATGTTTTTTCCGAAGTTGGTAGTGTTGAGAAGATAGAATTATATCCATACACTTCGATAAATAGGTTTAGAAAATCAATCTTGGCACTCGTGTGTTAACTCGTCCGAGAAAGAGGCACTCTGCCGCGCGCCTCGTCCGCGACGGGGGCGGAGACGGACCGCCCCTCACGCTCCGCCCACAGCGGAGTGCCTCTTTGTGCGCACCCGTTTCTTCAAAACATGCAGTCTTAATATGGACAGAATTTCTTTCTATCCTAAAGTCGAATCTTTTTTTTGTAGTCATTCAGCTAGGGCAGACATGCCTATTTTGATCTGTATTCTCAGCCTTTGCATTCAGCCTAATAAAGTTGGCTCATATCGGTCGATATCTCCATCATTGGATGGCCAGGATCGTTAACAAGTCCCAATGGCAATTTGCAATGGAAGTGTGGGTAGCAGGGTCATCCACCACGGACATCAACGATAATTTAATAGATTGGGCAGACTGAATACTGAGGCTGAGAACAAGATCTGAAATTTAAAAAAATACACTGTTTACCTCAGCGAACGACAAAAAACAGGCAATGGAGGAAAAGGGGTGTTTTTCCAGAAGGAAAAGCGATTGTTTGGGAGATCAATGAAAAAACAAATCATAAAATTTCATATCAACATCACAAAAAATTCAAGAATTTCGTTGTTTTTCTTTTTAAACATTTTCAGAGAAATCCTGTTTTGTAATCCGAACGAGAAAATTTTTTTTTCGAACGGTCCTCGTTAAGTTAATTTCCCCGAATCAGTCTCTTGCTTTCTTTCGAGTGAATGTAATCCAGTGAATATATTTCCTGAAATTAGCCATGAAAATGCAAAGAGAAAAAAATCAAACTGAAAATTTATTCAACTTGAAAATCAGTATGGAAAAGCGTTTACGTCCATCCGATCGCTTTTGCAAACTAATGATTATTATTTTGCTGGTTCTGTATTCTGCCTTCAATTTAATAAACTGATATCTATTTATATTTATAATGCTCTGAAAATCGATTTCACTTTGATTTCAAGGTTTCTGTTGAGTTGACAAGAAAAAAAAAGAGTCGTGCGTACTTCATTCAAGAATGATTGCTTAGATGGAAGCGCTATTCCTTTCCGAAACAAGTTCGGAAAATCAAAAATAACATTTCAATTTCAAAAAATATTATGTTACCTTCTAGATGACATTAGGTTTCTTTGCTGCAGGATTTTTTTTGGAGGATCAGTTCACAAACTCTTTTAGGTAAAAAACAAATTTTGAATTGAATTTTTGAAAAACCAAAGTTTTTGTATTTAGTAAAAAATCTATTTTTTATTGAAATTGCAACTTTATTTTTCAACTTATCCCATAACTAGATAGGATTTTTCAACATTACATGTTTCTTCTACCCTGGAAAATTCAAAAAAAAAATCAGAAAAAAAGACAGGAACTTTCCAGCAACGAAATTCTTGAATTTTTTGTGATATTGATGTGAAATTTTATGATTTGTTTTTTCATTGATCTCCCAAACAATCGCTTTTCCTTCTGGAAAAACACCCCTTTTCCTCCATTGCCTGTTTTTTGTCGTTCGCTGAGGAAGACAGTTTATTTTTTCAATTCCAAATCTTGTTCTCAGCCTTAGTATTCAATCTATTAAATTCTCGTTGATGTCCGTGGTGGATGACCCTGCTACCCACACTTCCATTGCAAATTGCCATTGGGACATGTTTACGATCCGGGGTTACTTGTCTTGAGATGTGTTGTGCCCAATGGATATGCTGAGGCTACGAGCCATCCAATGATGGAGATATCGACCGATATGAGCCAACTTTATTAGGCTGAATGCAAAGGCTGAGAATACAAATCAAAATAGGCATGTCTTCCGTAGCTGAATGACTACAAAAAAAAAGATTCGACTTTAGAATAGAAAGAAATTCAGTCCATATTAAGACTGCATGTTTTGAAGAAACCAAAGCGCGCTTCATTATTAAAAAAAAACTGAAATAAGGGTAAAAATTGGTGAAATCAACCAGAACGTTGTTCTTCTGCTTTATTTTTAGGGTTTCTGCCAATTTAAGAATATCATTTTTCGATGCGAAAATAAATGCAAATAAAAAAAATAAATGAAATAAGGTAAAAACAGTTTTCACAAAAAGTCGATTACATTTTCCTGATAATTAGATGCATTCATAAGCAATTATAAATGAAACATAGCGAAAATCTATTTTGAAAAGTTTGGAAGAAATATGGGCGAAAAATTTTACACGATCTCCTTTTTTCAGTTTTATATGAATGTTCCTCTACGTTTTTGCTTAAAAGTCTGATTTTGTAAATCACAGACAGTTTCTATAACAGCTTTTTCAGACAGGTTAGGAATTAATCCGATCAAGAGAAGGCTTAGAAAACAGATCCGAGTTCTCATATTCTTTATTAGCACTCACTAAATTTCTTCACACGAATTATATGTGTAAATCTATAGAAATTTTACGGTCTAACAAAACCTACCTTACCTGAGTTTTTGAACACTGTCTGATTTTTTAAAAATTGGTGAATAAAAATGCTAATGAAGATTGTTCTAGAAAACGCTCGAATGTTCTAGAAAATTCATTGGAGAGGCATTGGCAAAATAAGACATATGTATGACTGTTTTAAAGTTTCAATTATGCTACTCGAAGAATGAAAAGTTGTCAAGAGGCTCCACAATTTTCTCAATATGGCATGATATGTAGTTGGATAAATAGAAAAATATAAAATTGAGTCAAGCTATGGAGAAAATATCCGGATGATATGTATCAACACTATTATTAAAAAAATATTTTTCTCCTCTTGAGGGCGTGAAAACCATGTAAACCGAAAATATTACCAATTAATATTTTGTCTCGAGGAAGACTTGAATGTGTAGAAAATATAGGTAATCAATAGGGAAGGTTTCCGTATTTATCAGAAGTTTCTTTTGAGCTCTTCGTAAATTTTCAAATTAAAATTATAATATTGATAATCGACTTTAGAAATTTATGATCAATTGTTAGGCCACGCAACTGAAAATGAAAAGGTTCAGAGTGTTAAACAACATTAGACGATTTTAACATTGCGCGAATAGAGTTATACACGAATTCTAAATCACTGGTGTGTTTCAAAGGAATGGAGAGAGAAAGAAATTAGAGAAAGAGACTCACCTTTTCATCGAATCACTCCTGCGGAAAAATGAGTAATGTATAGCATCAAATTGCGAGTCAAGAAAAGTTCCATGTTAACGTGTAAACATGCAAACCTTCATGAGTTAGCAAATCAATGCATTTGGGATGAGTGTTTCTTCTACAGGACAGTCATGGGAAGGAGACAGATCTTTTGAGCAGCGTCTAGTACTTTGGAGTTTAGTGGAATACTGCTGAATAACGTGGAAAATACAAAGGAGAAGGAGCCAGTCTAGAGACAATCTCGTCCGCGACGAGGGGTGGGGCCGGGCCCGCCCCACTTGCCCCGCCCACGCCAGAGCGCCTCATCGGGCGCTCTCAATTTCTCTTGAGCCCAAAAATGCTCAAATTTCTAACCCGCCGTATTCAATCCCTTTCCCGTTTAAAGTGTCGATGTATGGGTGTATACTAAATTGGCGACTATTTCTCGATTCTATTTCCCATATGAGCCCGACTGGAGATAGGAGAAGTAACAAGAATGTTGTTTTTGGCCGAAGAGTCATGTTTTGACTAACACAAAACAAACGAAAAATTCTTCAGCTCTTCCAAAAATTGGAATATCTGTCTACGAAACGTCCTCTGCACAGTCAATGTTAGCTGGTTTTCACAGCTTTCCTAGAAAGGGAAGAAATAGGACGCTATTTCGAGAAAATCTGCCGAAAAATTCAAAATTTTTAAATTTTTGAAAATTGCGTTATAACTTCCAAATGTCTTTTTGTACTCTGAGGTTGGGTGTTCCGAAAATATTATTGCTCACTGTTAGAATGAGTGGGTTCTAGTTATCGAGAAAATTGCACCAACACATGAGATGCAAAATGTCGACGGCAGGGGTTGCCTTTCGTCGGGTAGAGCGCCACCCTGGTTCTATTATAACCTCATCTAAAAACTCAGAAATGAGTGAATGGCCCAAGAGATTTCTATTTTTGTTTACAGATGCTAATGCTATTTCCGAATTTCTAACATAACATGTGACAGAAAATGGGACCTCGTCGGGTCTAAAACTTCTTAAAAATCATCTTTAAAATTTTGGAAACCCGATGCTGCCTACCACTTTAAATTGATGCTAGGAGGAGAAATCATTTTAGCTGGATACATACAAGTTCTAGTAATTTGGTAAATCGTCTCAACATCGGGGCGCAAAAGTGTCTGCGGCCAGTGTTGCCTTTGGTGACAGACAGTGCCAGCGACATGGGCGTAATTATGCTCTCAGTTAAAGACTCGAAAATGAGCAAATATCCAAATGGACCCTATTTATGCAAAGTTTGCTTACGTTGAAAATCGATTTCTTACTTTCTAGGAGGATGAAAATGGCACAACACCACACAACTTTTCAAATTCGCAATATTTTTCAAGACGATAGAACTTCCCACTCTGAAAAATTGTTGGGAAAACCTGAAACTGATATTAGCACAAGTAACACTCGAATGTCTTTCTTTCTTGGAATATGATAGCATAAGTCTTTGCTGAAAAGTCAAATCCCGTAGGAATCGCTATTCGATGTATAATATCTAACTGACTTCTTCGTTAAAGGCAGGGTTCGCGATAAAATCGGTTGTTGTGCTATCCCCATGAAAAGGTAGGTCTGGGCATCACAAAAGTGAAAATAAGTAAAAAACTGAATAAAAAACGCTCAGGAACAAGTTATTGCTTGGTGTCCTCCCGCCTCCTGCTATAGGGATTTCTATAAAAGCCTGTTTTGTTAACTTTAATTTTGCTTCTAAAGTAATTTCTGAGCACTTCTGTAGCCTCCTGACTACTGTAACAGCAAAATAAAAGGCGGATAAACACGCATTAACGAAAATATCGTTAATTAGGGGGCCGGCCGACACCAGTAATTAGCCGCTATACCTTGTTTTTCTGCGTTTTTCCCGCGGAATTCGGGTTTTTTCACTAATTTTCACTTTTGTGATGACCAAATCTACATTCTCATGAAGAGGGCCCAAAAATCGTTTTTATCGCGAACCCTGCCTTTAAGTGTCCTCTAATGAAGGCACCTAGCAGTACCTTGAATCTACATTCATATAGCGATGAAAAACCAGAAACAATTACATAAGAAAAGATTTTTTGCTGGCCAAAGCCTGATGAAAATGAAGAATCTGAAAAAAAGACACTTGAAGTTTTGTTTTTGAAACTTATCTTCTCTTATCAATTAGTGTTAATGATCATGAGAATAAACAGTGAATTCCAATTTTGGTAAGAGTATCAACTTTTCGCCGGGAGGGGTATTTGCAAAAAAGACGCCCGAAACCCCCGGCGGCCGCCGCCGGCGGGCGGTCGCCGGCGCCCACCGGCGGCAATGTGCACTCGCCAACCGACCGAACTGTACGTCACGGTGAGAGGAAGGTTTCTCCTATTTGATAAAAAATTAGGATTCGGTCCATTCATTGAAATGCTAAGGTTAATTAAAGGCAGCAGACACGCTCAAAAATGGTATCGATTATATGACATAAATCGAAGGTTTGGAGCAGGTAGTATGGGGTACTGACGAAAAAAACCAACGAAAACTGTAAGCAAATAGGTGAACGAAATTTTTTGACCTGCATTGCTTAAATTTATTGCTTTTGACCAGTTTTTGACTCTTCCAAGGGCGCGAGCATTCTTCTAGGGGCCATAAGACCCTAGTAGCGTAGTTATCTCAACAACGAGCGTGTCTGCTGCCTTCAAGTGAGTTTTTCATTCGAATAATCAAATAAATTGTAACAGCGCTTCTGTGATTGGAGAGGAGTTTTTTTTTCATCAACAATGATTCGCCAAAAAAAGCCCGCTAGACGTTAAAGCTCTGAGTCTCTGGTCGCATTTACGCACATCCCTGATAGGATCCCCATGGGATCAGAAAATCGATTCATAATGGTCCAGGGTCAAGGATTAAGAAGTATCAGGAAGCTGATGATTCGATTATGGCTATGCTTTTTCAACTAAGGTTCAAGGACATCTTTTTTCGATGCCAGCAACAAGTCAACTTTATTCCGTTTTCCGATTCCGACTTTCGATTTCCGCAATTTTTCGGCATCGGACATTCGCTATCCGATTTCCGAAAACTTGAAACTTGTTTCGATTTCCGAAATTCTGAATTTGTTTCGATTTTCGAGTTCCGATTTCCGAAATTCGAGATTTTCACTTCGCTCATCCCTGAATGAGACTATCTACACACGCGGTCAGCCTGCGCAACGAGCACACGTCAAACCTAGTGCATACTTCCGGCGTTGCGCGATCGCGACAGTGCACATCAGCAATATCGATTTTCGGTCGATAGAGATGATAAGCATTATGTCGCATCGCTCGTTGCGATAAGTATGCACTAGGCCTCACGAGAGCAATTTTCAGACGAGCTGACCGACCACTGAGATATAGCTAACTGGAATATTGTTCCCAATTTGTCTGATATTTGTGATAATCTACTCACGAATCCAAAAAAAACCTTCGCGGCAGCCGGTCAACACGACCACCGGCCGCTTGGGCGAGCAGTTACTTTGGATAGACCGAAATTACTCTGTGGAAGTAATACGAAATTTTATTAATTCTACTGTGACAAAAAAATTGAGTGCAATCGTTCCATACCAAAAGTAAACTTTCAAAATAGCAACAAGTCCATCGGAGAAGAGATATGCAGGGGCGAATAGCTGCATGTAATACCATGTAGCTGTGCTTTCTCGTGAATTATAATGTCAACGTAACTACATAGCACGTATTCGTGGTTTAGGCAGCCGATTCTTTGGCGTCCAGTGTGTGGAAAATGCTACTGAAAGTGAATTCAATCTATGGGCCACGGAAAGATACCTTTTTCAGGACAGATTGTGTAAGAATCAAGAAGGCGTGGCCAATAATGACTTGGTGATAGCAGAATTGGCTTGGAAACAAAGTTATAGGCTCAGCAGGAGCGCCAAAGCTGAGACGAAAGCGCTATTGCGGTACGATTGCGGGGCTATTGCGGCAAGGTCGTGGCTGCCCGCAATCGCCCCGCAGTCGTACCGCGATCGTGCCTCTGCGGCTCCGGCCGGGGCCATTGAGGCACGATTGTGGTACGATTGCGGGGCGATTGCGGCCAGTTCTCTCAGAGTTAAGGCAGCTTGGCGAACGACCTTGTTTACGTCCTTTGCAAACTCTTTGCTAACAAAGGGAGCACGAGAGTCGGATAAGGCATGGTACGGACGACAGTTGTCAAAATTAGTTCCGATGAACCCATTCTGTTGAAGCACCTTTCTTACTTGTCTTTCCACATCCTCTTCTCTACCAAAATTAACTTTTTTCGCCGAACTCAGCAAGTTGCAAGCAGCGCTCCTTTTCATGTAGATAAGTGCCGAATTCTTGGGAAGAGGCTTCATCCTTCTGAGAAGAGGCAGGAATAAAGAAAAAATCAGTGATTGAGGGAATTTTATCAGCCATCTGACCAGCAACCGCTGCTGGAAATGCAATCGAATATCGCTCCAAGTTCAACCGCTGTCACCACTATCTAGGAAATAGCTTTTGGCCTTCATGGCTAGCGGTAAAGAAGCTTCCTCAATGTGAACCATGCCGGGATTTTGTTTTTACTGCGGCATATGTATTGCAGAAATAACTTCCCTGCTCCCAGGCTGTGGCAAGTCAAGCCTGTCCGGACGCTGGTGTCCGCTCATGTGGTCTTCGTGCTTATCTAGCGGTCGCCTCGGGGGCATTTTTCGGACCTGCAAAATGATCAGCAGGAATACTGTGCTTAATGTGGTTGATATTCCCTTCAGCTTTCTGCAGCCGTGGAAAGGCTGGTTCGAAAAATGTTTTCGCGACAATCGCTCAATAAGCACGCCGACCGCGTGGGCTGACAGTCTATTTTGAACAGGTTTTATCGTATCCTCGGAGAAGGCTTCATATTTTTGAGGAGAGGAAGGAACAAAGAAAAAAAATTAGTGGATGGGGGTACTTCAAAAACCATCTGACCAGTTCAGCGTCGCTCGCTTTGATCTTCGGGTCCTCTCCGAGAGGCGATTATTCTGAGCAGCTTGGTCTGGAAAGCTACAAATCACACGAGAGTGAAACCAGCTGTGGTTTGACACGGTGCAAAATCTATTTTTTTAAGTCTCATATGCGCTTCTTACCTGCGCCAAACTGATTTCGCTGCTTGCTACTTAGCGTGTGTGGGTATTAGTGGATCAGCGTACCTCCCTGAGACGCTTTTTTTCCTACAATTTTTTTTGTTTTGTTTGTCACGGTTTTTATCGCTGTTTGAAGGCAGCTTACACGCTCGTTAACGTGATTGAGATAACTACGAAAATAGAATCGCATGGCTCAGAACACAACGCCTACACATTTTTAAGCGTCAAAAACGACGCACAATGCCGCTACACGAGTGAGGAGGTGGTTTCGCCTCTGTATCTGCCTGCCCCCTGTATTTGCGTCCTCCTCCAAAAAAAAAACAAGGTGGTGGGCCATTCCCATCGCCGGCGACGTTTATGGGTGGTATAATAGGTACAATAGGTGAACCACAAGCGTGGAAATGACGGTGGAACCCCTGTTCTGGAGGAGGACGCAAATAGAGGGGGCGGGCAGATACAGGGGAGGGGCCAACCTCTCACTCGTGTAGCGTCATTTGGGGTCCTTTTGACGCTTCCAAATGCGTAGACGTTGTGTTCAGAGCCACACCATTCTATTTCCGTATTTATCTGTCTGCTGCCTTCAAGCTATGTTACCCTATGTTGGCTCATCCAAGTGGGCATCAATCAATGAATAAATAAATAAATACGCTGTTAATCTCCAGGTGCGACTCTCCATAAACCTCGGCATTGTGAATCCGTAGTAATTGTGTAGTTGAACTGGACCACGAGGTTTATTGGCTTACTCACGTTTCGGCGGAATTACCTCCTACAGAGCCTGAAAGGAGCAAATCAGAAATGTGCTTACCCGGCCAAAAGTCGGCCGAAATTCACTGAGATTCAAGAGAGATTTTTCCTAAACGTAGTCAAAAACAGAGAAATTAAGAAGTTACCGCACCTTGGCAGGGAACTCGCTAGATGAATTCATCTAGCGAGTTCCCTGCCAAGGTGCGGTAATTTCTTAATTTCTCTGTTTTTTGACTACGTTTTGGAAAAATCTCTCTTGAATCTCAGTGAGTTTTAGCCGACATTTGGCCGGGTAAGCACATTTCTGGTTTGCTCCTTTCAGGCTCTGAAGGAGGCGACTCCGCCGAAACGTGAGTAAGTCAATAAACTGTATACCAACTTCGTGGTCCTGTTCAACTACACAATAACTATGCTGTTATTTTTTTTGTAAGTATAGGTGAGCTTCTTATAGTTTGTTGTTTGTCTCGTTGTCTCGGGATAGCGGTAGAGTACCGTTCAGTACTCTTCTAACTTGAAATTATAACAAGCGTTTCTCACTGCTGCTGGGGAAGGAAGCCATTCTACCATATTTTTTCCAAGACTGCTGTCACGAGATAACATATTCCAGCGAATCACATGAGAAAGGGGATCGTTAACTTTGTGTAACAGAAGACAGCTGCACATATGTCAACATGCACTGTCTACTTGCAGGTGGAGCCATTTATGTTGGATCCTCCAAAAAAAAACTAATATGTCAATCCATAACACTCAATAATAGGACTCGGAACGCACACCACTACTAACCCTTTCGTTTACACAAAGCAGGAAGGATAACTTTTCCTCTGTCCACATTTCCGAACTCAAACAGCGATGAACAATCTTCTAGAAAGTTTTCCGTGTTCTGACGGAATTGCTCGCGAGCAGGTTTTTCCTTCTTCCCTCAACTGCAGAGGCTGGATACATCGACGCGCCGGGTTGGGGCAGTGCAAGTCAATCGGGGCCTTTAGCCTCTTTCATAGCTGATCGCTTCGACTTCTAGTCGAAGTGTTCAACATACTGATGCGATCTCAAATTGCTCAGTGTGTCAACTTGAGATGGTGTCATTCAGCGTTTTGAAATCGCCGAGGCGGACCGAATTCGCGTGAAGAAAAGGACGGACGATTGCGGACGACGCCGCGGAATGAAAAAAAAGCAATTTTCTCATTTTGAGTCGATTTCATGTTATTTTTTTTTGGGATTATGTTGCATATAGGTTCAAAACTCGCTAGGTCTGCAATGTTTTAGACCTAGAAATGGTTTCGAAAGAGATGATGGGGAACGAATTCCACAAAGCAGCTGAAAACTACAACTGAAGTGCGCAAGTAGTGGAACCTATGCATGCAAATGATTCAACGGAATTTTTTCAGATTTTCTCAACTCTTCCTCCACAAATGTATCGTAAATGCTCGTTTTGCCGTTTACATCCCGTTGGTTTTGTTACCCCACATCATGACGAAAGATTGCTGGCTAGTCGCTCGGATTAGACGAAGCGACCCAACAAAATCAATCAGTAAATAAAATAAAAACAGAAATAAGATAAGATTGTTTCGCCTCGAAACCCTAGAGAATCATGAGAGGTATTCAAGGAGTCATTATAGGAAAAGACTAAAGATGACACTCCCCGAGGCTCGTCAGTAGGGTAAGGAGCGTAGTGTAAGAATGCCTTGAGAAGGACCCATTTATGTCACTCTGAGGTCAAATTTCTTCGTCCATTTCTGAATTTAGAAACCGTTATTTTGACTTATTCTGGACGTTTTTCTTCCCTGTTTCTTCACTATAAGTTACCTCGCGACCAAACAATCCCATTTTCGGGTCGAACTTTTTGGGTCGAGTGCGATATTCATCGTGAACACTGCGTTTAAAGTCTACTGCTAACATTCCGGAAAATCAGCATCGGTTTGTACCTTAAAAATCGGTATAAAGAAATCTTCTCGAATAAACTAACGATTGGACGAAGTTCCTAGATTCGAGGCATGCATGTGACGTTATTTATCTAGACTTTTCCAAAATACTTGATAAGGTGTACCATTCCAAGTCATTGTTTAAGATCGAAAGCTATAATTCCTTTCCTCAGTCTGCGAGTGCTTGAAGGCATACCTGTCTGGTAGTAGTTTCTAAGGTTGGTGATTGCTTTTCATCGTCGAGGGCAGTAAGGAGTGGGGGCCACAACGAGAGGTCTTTCAACTATTTACTTGCTGTCTATACGGCTGAACTTCCAAGGATTTTGGAGAGTTGCGGTGTTATACAATCAGCTTTGAACAATATTCTAGAATATTCTATAAGTTGTAGTTTGCCAATGACACCAGATAAGACCTTTCATATGAAACTGAGGGTGTCTAGTCTCTCTCATGGTTATACACCTGAAAACCACGCTTCAGTCACAGTGTCAAGCGTTAAAGACTTGGAGTTCCAATATGATTGCAACCTGAGCTTTTCTCAACATTAAAAGGCCATCGTCAAAAAGGCTTCATTACAGGCCTTCCATATTTTGAAAGCGTTGTCCGTCTGTGACAACGAAATACGAACAAAAGCGTACACGACATATGTAAGACCACTCATGGAATGTAGCACTTCTGCCTTCTGCCTCAAGAAGGGTTCCAATGTAATGGAGAAGGTTCAGAGAAATTTTGCAAGCAAAATGTTTCTGAGGGTGGGAGGCTTCCGATATGAAAACATTCCCAATACGAAATTCAGAAGTCGGGAATGTGCGGAGTGGTTGAGACTGATGCAACACAATTTTACAGAGTCATGGCTTCCAAAACCAGAAGTGATTTGGAGAAATTTTACTACAATATACCAAAAACTGGGCATGGCCTGTATGCAATTATCTGCCGGGCTGGCTCAATTTTTACATCAATAAATTCGAGTTTATCGTTATTTCCCCTGATTTGCTGCCTTCAAAAAAATTCAAGAGGAATACTGCTGCCTTTCTGAGAAAATGTATAGGTCTTCTGCTCTGATTACGGTTGAGTTGTTTCTTCAAAGTGAGTAAATGTCTCTCTAACGTTAACCTTATTGTAATGTAATGTGTAATGGTAACACTTTCGCCCGGAAAGCGTGCGATGCAGGTTCGAGTCCTGCCTGACATCTGAGTTTTGCGTTCAAATCAGCTACCTTGTGATAACTTATTGTAGCGTTTCCAATAAATAACTAAATAAATAGATCCATAGCTGGTCGCTTCGACTTGTCGCGGCACTGCCAACAATTACAAAAACCTATCACGACAACAAATTCTACACTGAGTCGCGACGAATTGGGACAGTTTGAGGTTTCGGTCGCGATAGCTAAGCGACTGGACATTTCATAGCTGGTCGAAGCAACCTAAAAATACTTAGCAACAACATGGTTGACCTGCAGCATTCCAGACAATTTAGCTTTTTTGAAATGTATTATTAAAAATAACCTTGGACACAAAATTGGATTAGGTAACGACTTTAAACTTATAAAAAACATCCTTTTTGCCTTAATCAATGCTAACTAAATGAGCAGTGATCATCATTTTCTTTGACGTCCATCATAGGAAAGACTAGAACGCGTCTCAAATACCTCATTTTGACCTCAGAGTGACATAAATGGGTCCTTCTCAAGGCATTCTTACACTACACTCCTTACCCTACTGACGATCCTCGGGGAGTGTCATCTTTAGTCTTTTCCTATAATGACTCCTTGAATACCTCTCATGATTCTCTAGGGTTTCGAGGCGAAACAATCTTATCTTATTTCTGTTTTTATTTTATTTACTGATTGATTTTGTTGGGTCGCTTCGTCTAATCCGAGCGACTAGCCAGCAATCTTTCGTCATGATGTGGGGTAACAAAACCAACGGGATGTAAACGGCAAAACGAGCATTTACGATACATTTGTGGAGGAAGAGTTGAGAAAATCTGAAAAAATTCCGTTGAATCATTTGCATGCATAGGTTCCACTACTTGCGCACTTCAGTTGTAGTTTTCAGCTGCTTTGTGGAATTCGTTCCCCATCATCTCTTTCGAAACCATTTCTAGGTCTAAAACATTGCAGACCTAGCGAGTTTTGAACCTATATGCAACATAATCCCAAAAAAAAAATAACATGAAATCGACTCAAAATGAGAAAATTGCTTTTTTTTCATTCCGCGGCGTCGTCCGCAATCGTCCGTCCTTTTCTTCACGCGAATTCGGTCCGCCTCGGCGATTTCAAAACGCTGAATGACACCATCTCAAGTTGACACACTGAGCAATTTGAGATCGCATCAGTATGTTGAACACTTCGACTAGAAGTCGAAGCGATCAGCTATGAAAGAGGCTAAAGGCCCTGATTGACTTGCACTGCCCCAACCCGGCGCGTCGATGTATCCAGCCTCTGCAGTTGAGGGAAGAAGGAAAAACCTGCTCGCGAGCAATTCCGTGAGAACACGGAAAACTTTCTAGAAGCCTGTTCATCGCTGTTTGAGTTCGGAAATGTGGACAGGGGAAAAGTTATCCTTCCTGCTTTGTGTAAACGAAAGGGTTAGTAGTGGTGTGCGTTCCGAGTCCTATTATTGAGTGTTATGGATTGACATATTAGTTTTTTTTTGGAGGATCCAACATAAATGGCTCCACCTGCAAGTAGACAGTGCATGTTGACATATGTGCAGCTGTCTTCTGTTACACAAAGTTAACGATCCCCTTTCTCATGTGATTTGCTGGAATATGTTATCTCGTGACAGCAGTCTTGGAAAAAATATGGTAGAATGGCTTCCTTCCCCAGCAGCAGTGAGAAACGCTTGTTATAATTTCAAGTTAGAAGAGTACTGAACGGTACTCTATCGCTATCCCGAGACAACGAGACAAACAACAAACTATAAGAAGCTCACCTATACTTACAAAAAAAATAACAGCATAGTTATTGTGTAGTTGAACTGGACCACGAAGTTGGTATACAGTTTATTGACTTACTCACGTTTCGGCGGAGTCGCCTCTTCAGAGCCTGAAAGGAGCAAACCAGAAATGTCAGCTACCCGGCCAAATGTCGGTTAAAACTCACTGAGATTCAAGAGAGATTTTTTTCCAAAACGTAGTCAAAAACAGAGAAATTAAGAATATTACCGCACCTTGGCAGGGAACTCGCTAGATGAATTCATCTAGCGAGTTTCCTGCCAAGGTGCGGTAACTTCTCAATTTCTCTGTTTTTGACTACGTTTAGGAAAAATCTCTCTTGAATCTCAGTGAATTTTGGCCGACTTTTGGCCGGGTAAGCACATTTCTGATTTGCTCCTTTCAGGCTCTGTAGGAGGCAATTCCGCCGAAACGTGAGTAAGCCAATAAACCTCGTAGTCCAGTTCAACTACACAATTTCTACGGATTCACAATGCCGAGGTTTATGGAGAGTCGCACCTGGAGATTAACAGCGTATTTATTTATTTATTCATTGATTGATGCCCACTTGGATGAGCCAACGATAGTACGATTCGAATAAAACTTCGAAAATGTGGGCATAATAACACTGAGATTTCCTCACTAACCTTGTAGGCAGCGTGGGCTCAGAAAACCATTTATGATTTTTTCTTTTCAATCCAATGTTTGAAGCAAGCGGAAATAGTTGGAAAGTTCGAGACCTTAGCGCTGCGTGTTCATAACACTAAAGCTTCTTGGAAATTGCTCCGTAGTCTGGAAAGTCAAAGGAAATCTCAGAAAATAAGTTTGCCACAAAATGCTCTCCGAAGATGTTCACGCAGATGGTGAGTTAAAAACACCGATCATCACTAAGTAAACTAAGTGTTCTTTCGCCAAAGAGGCCAAAATAGCCCTTATTCAGGAAAAGGATTTCAGAAACAAATGGAAAAATAGCACACGACATGTGGATCGAATCCACATCGCGGGTTCGGCTAAGGAGCAGTTTGGCTGGCACACGCGACGTGTGCGACGGAAAAGCGCTGCGCGCGCGTCGTCCTTGGGGCGCGTTAACCGAGAGCTCTCAGAAAAAGTAGCTGTTCTCCCATTTTATCCGTTCCCCTTTATAATGTTGTGCATTTTGTTCATGCTGTTGTTGTGTGAAACGTAGGATCGGCGTCGGAATCAATATCGTCATCTCCCATTCCGCTCCGAGAAGCAAACCAAAAACACTTTGAAAAAAACTTATACAAAAAAACTGCGAATTCCTCTGAACGATGGTATGAGAAGCATTGCGTCTGAAAAGTACGTTCTATACATGATAAACATGAACAAAATGCGAAAAATGATGAAGGGGAACGGCTTAAATGGAACAACAACAACTTTTTCCATGGCCCTCGGTTAACGAGCCCCAGGGCCATCGCGCGCGCAGCGTTTTTCCGTCCCGCTCGTCGCATGTGCTAGCCGAACTGCTCCTTAGCCACACCCGCGGTGCGGATGCGATCCATATGCCGATAGCCCACAGACAAGTCAGCCCAGTATAAGCTTACTTACTCCATTGACGACAGATTGGTGGGGTTATTCCCTTTGAGAATAGATCTGACTTGGTCGTTATCACTCGGTCGATGGGAAAAGGACGGAACCGTCTCACCATTCTCTAGAAAAAAAAACGCGACGAAGGACCTCCTAATCAATTCATTCGGGGTTGGGAAGAAGAAGGAAAGCTCTATTCATGATGAGTCCTTTGGAGTCCTCCGGCAAGATGAACGTGGAAAGAAAGCCGCTGCGTATACGGTGATGTGGATCGCCCAGTCTCGAAGTGATTTTGCGCTTTGAAAGTTGTGGTGCAGAGCTGGCTTTTAAGGACTGTGTATCATGACACTTCAAAAAGAAGACATGAAGCTTCCCTTTGACCCGATGTCAGAGTTCATAATCTGTGCCACTAGTTCAGCATTCTAAGGACAGGAAACTGTCGAAAACAGCTAGTTTTGGCGAGTTGATCCTTGATCACTCAATAAACGATTGGAGTTGAACTGCGACCATGAAACAAAGTCAATCGTGTCTTTGCAGTGTCCTTTCGCTTTCCCTTTTGCTTTCCCAGTTCCCCCTGCTAGAATGTTGACTGCCCAAGATCCCTGCTGGGGCGGCTGGGAAGCGAAAGGTACTGCGGAAGCACGATTGATTTTGTGATCCACGCAGATTTTCAAAAGCCCATTCATTCACTCTACTGCATCCACTTCTGCAAAAATGTCGCCCCAATTATTGCCGAATCTCTGGCCTACTTTTTAAATCAATCCCTTCGGTATTCTGAAATCCCCTGTTGATGGAAGCGTTCTTTTGTCACTTCTATCTTGAAAATCAGTACGTATCACCTCTGTATTTTGTAGACTTTTTGAGAAAATCATGAAGGCACACATAATGGACCACTTAAAGGCAGTGTTCACGATAAATCTCATTCTCGAGGTCTCGCTGTGAAACACTAAGTTGGCAGATGCTGGAGAGAACAGGGTCGAAGAAAGCAACGAAAAGTGGCCAGAAATAAATACAAACGGCTTTGAAAGCTTTCCCGGTGCGCCTACCTATACCGGACCGCTCCCCAATCGGACGAGCTTGTGGCGCCGCACACGTTTCGATGGCAAGTTGCCAAGCAACTCTGCCGCAGTTAGCATTATCGATTCGCGCAGATTTCGCGATTAGCGCGTTTGCCGAAATCAGCAGGGCCCATGATCAGGGATCTGCAATCCTTTTCTTGAATAAGCGCTATTTTGGCCTCTTTGGCGAAAGAACACTTAGTTTACTTAGTGATGATCGGTGTTTTTAACTCACCATCTGCGTGAACATCTTCGGAGAACATTTTGTGGCAAACTTATTTTCTGAGATTTCCTTTGACTTTCCAGACTACGGAGCAATTTCCAAGAAGCTTTAGTGTTATGAACACGCAGCGCTAAGGTCTCGAACTTTCCAACTACTTCCGCTTGCTTCAAACATTGGATTGAAAAGAAAAAATCATAAATGGTTTTCTGAGCCCACGCTGCCTACAAGGTTAGTGAGGAAATCTCAGTGTTATTATGCCCACATTTTCGAAGTTTTATTCGAATCGTACTATCTACGAGCAATACTATTGAAATATCAAACATAACCCACATTAAATTCAACATTAATTAATTGCGAATGATTGTAGCGGTCGTATGTCTTCGTGACTTTTAATACATGTAATTTGACAGCGAAACCCCATTTCTAATTCAGTGCCGGCCTGCACAAATACTTTCTCATCGATGAAATGAGATCTTTATTCTGGACCCGTATATAAACGCACCCCGAAGCTTAGATTCATCATCGCTTTCTCTCGTGTGGATACTCGGTCAAGTCAGCGAACTTACGCTGAAGTCCAATGCTTCGTTCGCATTCTCTTCCATAATTGTCTTTCACTTTTTAAGTACTGCCACTATTTCTCGAAGCTCATGAGACACTGATGGTTGCCAAACCCGTTTTGCGCCATTCACGCGGTTAGACAGTGGTTTTCTACCAATCTTCGTGGGTTTGCCCAGTATAAAGTGTGCTCGAATGAGGCTGGCCAACCATGAGGCTGACGTGAGTGGCATGCAGCCGTCGCTTATGCCGCTCTCGTACGAGTGTTCGAACGGCTGCCAACCCCCCCCCCCATTCCCCCAACCTGGGCTGCAGAGCTGATATATCGACGCAGTTCGATTTCTGCCAGCCGCCGCCGGCCGCTCCAAGTCAGTGGCTGCGGGAAGGTTTGCCGTCGTTTCGCATCCTCGTCTGAGAGCGGCACACGCGACGACCGCCCGCCACGCACGTCGGCCTCATGGTTGGCCAGCCTCATTCGGACACACTTTATAAGGTCGTTCGCTGAAAAAATATCATAGTTGAAAAGAGTGGCCGACGGAAAGACCTGACATATGAACTACAATACCGCCGCTATGCAAGAGAAAAAATGGGCAAAGTGGGCAACTAAAGCGTCTTTCGGTCACAACTCGCCTCATAGTGCTTCGTTTTCAATTTCGAATACGCCGAAATATACAGCATGTCGTGATCTAGTCAATCATGCAAAAATATTTTGCGAAATTTGGGGGCAAAATGATTTTTTAAGGCAAAATACATTTTTATTTTGACCATGATAGAGATCGCGTACGGTTGTTTTTGATCAAATGGGCTCGTTATCTTGTGATAATATTATCAAACTCATAACTAACTGCATCTTGAAAATGCGTTTTCATAGAAAATTTTCGATTTCATTTAATATAATTAGATAGATTGTGACACGGTGGTCATTTTGGTCCTTTCGAAATCGGAAACGGAGCACTTTGAGGCGACTTTAGTTGCCCACTTTGCCCATTTAGCCCATTTTCTATCTTGGACTAGCGGTGGTATTGTATCTACATTTGCAATTATCTGCCTCAGGAAATCGCCTCATTTAATGCGTTTTGAATCAGGATACAACTCGAGTGACCACACCCATTGGGAGGATCTATCGCAGAAGCTCTAAACAGCAGTACGTTCTGCAAAATATCATCGCAGGAGCGCGTGCTGCAAAATCTAATCACAGGAGCACGCGCTGAAAGGTAGTCCAGCGCTACCGTAGCAGCGCACTGACACGCTACGCGCCCGGCTTACAGACAATCGACTCATTTGCTCAGTGGTCAGAGATGGTGACTGTATTGCTTTTGGGGTTATTCACCTCATCACATGTCAGAGCTGTGGCCAGGAATATATCGGCGAAACAGCCCGCCCACTGCATTAGCAGATCAAGGAGCACTTGGATGGAGAGGAAAAGTCGCGAATCATTACAGCGCTGGATCATCTCAGGGTTAGTTGCTATGACGGGGAAGATCTTAAGGTTAGAGTGGAGATACTAGCGCGGGAGGCCGAAACAAGTGCACAAAAAGCGCTGAAGACCTTCTGGACCAAAGCGAGGGATCATAAGGTTAACCGGCAGGACGAGGGTATAAATATAACGCAGGACCTACAGTCCTAAACTTGATTAGCCTTCTGATTTGCAGTACTGTCTTCTGATATCTCGGTACCCCGCCGTTTCATTACCGAATACCTGATGTACCACGGAATATAAGGAGGTATGTCCCTCAGTTTCATATGTCCCAGCCATTTGTTCGGAAAAATTTGACTCAAATTTCTGTAGGGTAAGAATTACGTTTGACCGGGTAATTTAAGTCGAATGCTCGAACTTTTCAGAACTCCAATGAGGGCGATACCACCAAACCGTTAGTCTGACAATTAAGTCATACCACCTTGTGCCTGCTACAGTAACAGTATCAACTATTATTATGTGGGCTCTTCCAACAGGAGGCACGCGAAACCTTTTGAAATTGCAATCCTGCGTATTTTCTCACTGCAAAGCAACAGCACTGAAATGTCATTTGTGCGCAGCCTTTCATGAGTGCAACCTGCTTTTCAGTGCAGCTATCAGCAAAGGACTACTTCAGATTTCTTGACGAAGATGTTTATAGCGGTCGTATTTCGGGAGAGTGACGTAATACGACAAATCTTCTTACAGATGAGCATTATGTTGCTGCTCGTGCTCGTTTCCATTGCCCACGCTGGTAAGGTGACAGAGGCCGAGAATGAAGCGATAAAACAAGAATGTGGTAGACACTTTCTGAGTGAGTACAACTGACATATGTATCTGAAGAAGGAGGAACGAAAATCAGTCTAAGCTCACGCAAATACAAGACACTCGAATGGTTTTCCTTTGACCTCAACGCAAGCTACTAGGAGGCTTTGTATAACTTGCTAAGTTTGCGAATGTTTTGTTTCACTCAAACTTTTTATTGGATGACAGTTTTGAATTAGTAGGACTTACAACATAATACAAAATAATCGCTTCCTTGTAACTTAGGCTCAACCCAAGAACTACGCTCAAAAAGATCAATGGGAGGAACGACGACAAGCCCAGGCGAATACCCTTGGATGGTTAAATTGGACATTACTAAGAGTGAGACATTGTTTTCATACAAAAGTTAACCCTCTTAAAGCGATGAAAGAGTGATTAGGGTTCAGTCAGAATTCTCCGTTGCAAAAATGAATTTCCCTGTACGCTTCAAGAAGGTGTATCCTTCACTTCCGCACTGCCGTTCAGTCCGCAAAGTGCGCTTGATTGCGAAATCGTGCTGCGGCGCGGTTGCGATTGTCCTCAGACAGGGATGTGGGATCACCCGGGCGGTGGGATCACCCGGGCACCAAAGGCCAAAAGCGCCCGGGTGATCCCACATCCTTGTCTGAGGATGTTCGCAACCGCGCCGCAGCAAGATTTCGCAATCAGGGTGCACTTTGCGGACTGAACGGCAGTGCGGAGGTGAACTGTATGTATGATTCATTCATTACGAAATGCACAGGCTTGCACTCCTTGCCTCTGTCTACGATAGTTGATGCGTGGTGATTAGAAATGAGAGGAGGGGTGATAAATCTTAAGGGCTTTGCAGAGTTGCAGCGACCAGCGGCACGCCGCCGAGCGAGAACTCTGGGGCGTGGTCGAAACCCGACGCGGCGATGAGCACGAAGACCTCGCAGAGTTGCAGCGACGTTGTCGTCAGCATCGCATTCTACCATTGCGTACGATCTCATTCATTAGACAATGCGTCTCGCTATGCACAGTTTTTGTTGGTTTCATATGATTCGAAACTTAAGTAAATGTGTACCGGCAACTACTACAAAATATTGTGATAAAAAAAAGAAAAAGAAAGTTTGCAACCAGTAGAGTGATGCCCTAATGAATAGTTTTTGAGATAATAAAATCAGTGGACGGTTTGTGGCGATCGCTTTGAAAACAATGGCACTAGACGACATTGTAATAAAAAATACTAAATAGAACTGGAAACAAAGCCAATTCGAAATGGAACTGCAAATCTGGACATTTTAAAGTATGCTCCAATGATTTTCCGTTCAATTTGTGCTAAAATAGAAAAAAGGGTCTTCAGAGGGTTGAATTCATGGAAGGAGCAAAAAAAGAAGCTCGAATCGATCGTCGGCGGCGCTCGTCGCCAGCGATGGAAATGGTCGAGACCATTCCTCGCCGCCGCTCATTGACGGCGTCGCTCCGGAAGTCGCTGTTGTCGCGGCGGCGGAAACACTCTGCGAGGTAACCACGTCGCTGCTGCCGCGCGACACGCCGCCGCCATCGCCCGCTGCGTGGCGCCCCCCATTCTCCATCATTGCCCTGCCGCAGCGAGACTCGCCGCGGTGCAACTCTGCAGAGCCCTTTAGATGGCGAAACGGCGATTCGCTCGGGATCGAGAGCGGGCATAGTTGCCGCCCTGTAGAACATGATGACGCTTCTATGCGTCTCTGTTATGCTCACTCGTTTTCGCGAATCGTTTATCCGCTCCTCTTGCCGTTTCGCGACTGTAAGAATAAATTGGAAAGGACGAATTTCCTTTTGAAAATAAAGGAACACAGCCGGGATGTATGTAATGAGTTCAAATAAGTCAAACTGTGAACGCAATAGCGAGTGATCACGCCTAATTTCACAAAAAATAACGCCTAACGAATCAGAGAAAAAGCCAAGTCGAGATGTTTTCCACAACGGGATAACGCTGGCCTGCTCGCGCTTGTGCACATTTTTTCCCGAGAAATGGATTCCGTTCGTTTTTCATTTGAATCAACTGTTAACCCTCGGAGATATAATTTCGCAAAAAGCACGCAACAGGGCGAAGTAACACAGGGGTAGGCCACTCAGGACTTTATTGATCTAAACACGAACCCCGGGTGAATGCTCACCCCGATATTTGACGACGCGCATGAGATGAGCAGCAGAACAAACATTTGCGCACCAATCACGTAACTGGCCGAGCCATACCGCTGTAGGCTGCATGATCCTCTTTTATAAAAGCCCCAACCCCGGCTATGATGTCTGTCAATCTGAGACATGCCAAAAGAGCAACCCGTTTATATCCAAAAAAAAATTTCTCTGGAAACACAGAAAAAAATATTGTGAAGTCTTGGGCCTTCGTGCATAGGTTTCCATCTCAAAATCCTTGACGACGAGTGGGTCATACTGCACACTGTTCTTGCAACATCGAAAATGCTTCAGAAAAAAAATGTCGCAGCGAAATTCATGTAGCTTGACCTTTCGGAAGTGGCAAGCTTCAAATTGGAAGGTACTTGAGGATCGCGTCGAGCATTTCATGGCGATGTGATTCAGAAAACTTTTCCGTGATGTTCCTGGCCGGCGACAAAACAAGACATCTTGCATGCTGTATTTCTGAACATATGAGAAGTTGCGAACTAAGGATGTAGCGCCTTGCTCTCTAATTTAGAGGCAATCTGCGTAGGTAAGAAAACGTTGTCAGGCACCGCAGTCAACCCAAGAAATCACGGTTCCCGTGAGCGGCTAACAGCCAATAACACCATGCCTTTATTATTTTTTGAAGTTTCCTCAATGGTTTTCTAAGGGCTTTCGTCGCTCATGACGAAAATCGTTTCAAATAGTAGACACTTGACAAGCAAACAGATGGCGTAGAAGCTTTTTAGAGTTGAGATCAAGTAAGGCGAAAGAACAATGTCCGCTTCTATTATATGTAGTTCTTTCAGAATTCAACAGGGGTGAAGCTGTCTGCAGTGGTATTCTTATTTCACAGAGGCACATCTTAACATCACGTCATTGTGTGACAGATATGATCCCTAATATCAGAGCAGTTTGCAGCAAGTGGTTTCCACAGTGAGTGATTCTTGGCATCACTGAAAAGAGGTATGGAACGACAGTGGCAAAAAACCGAAGTCTTAGTGAACATTTCGATTTGAGTTTCTATGCTTCACACAACATCGATTTCAGTTTTAAAGGCAGTGGTCACGATGAAAAACGTTATCGAAAAAAAAACCACGAAAATCAGCTCAGATCAAGAATAGCTTAGAAACTATGAAAGTAGCGCGGTGAAAAACTGGCTAGAATTAGGCTTATTAAGACTGTAAATTTCCAGTTTGTGCACACGTGCACAGAAAGATCACAGTCTCATGCCAAGCAGTCGAAAATCATCGACACTCAGAGGAAGAAAGAAATGCAAATTTACCAAATAAAACAGTTTAACAATGAAATCAAGCACTTCAACCAATGTTTTTGACTAGATGTGTACATAAATCCGAAAGTTCATTGATTGAAATTCAAGTTCAAGCTAGCTGATGTTCTTGATATTAGAGATCATCGATGCCGATGATGTGGGGTGGACTCGTCCACTATCAAAAGCGCCATTTTTTCTCATAGGTTCTACTACTCTATACCCAGAATGGGGTTCAGAGAGGAAAAAAGACGAGCATATTTGAGCGCGACCACTGTCTTCAAAGGCAATTCTCGGAGGAAAAAGAGAAGTGTTCAATCATATCCTTCTTCCCATCACTTCAGCTTTTGTACTTGCTTAATTTAACTTTTCACCAGAGGATCTACTTCGGACTGTTATGCATTTCTCATGGCTATGTCACGGCTTTCTCGCGGCTACGGGAAAGATGTCAAGGCATTTTTTACACCTACTTATGTGACAGATAGAAACCCTAATATCGACGCAGTTTGCAACAAGTGGTTTTTAGAGTGAGTGATTTCTTGCATCACAGAAGAAAAGGATCTAGAAAGACAGCAGCAAAAAACTGAAAAACAAAAATAATTGCTCTGAGTTTTTATGCTTCGCCTAACATCGAGCGCAGTTTAAAAAACAATACTTAGAAGGGAAAAAAGTGTCATATCAAATCCTTCTTTCGATCACGTCAGCTATTATACTTGCTTACTTTTACTTTTCATCAGGGGATCTACTTCAAACTGTTATGCATTTCTCAAGGCTATCTCAAGGCTGTCTCGTGGCTTCGTGAAAGATGTCAAGGCATCTTTTGGGTCTACTTATGGTGCATCGAAAGCATACAGCGCTTTAATCCGAGTGAGTGAATACGATTCATTATTCTTCAAAAAGTTTTCTCCCAGAGAAGTAAATTGTTGCACGACATAAACATTTCGGAAAAAAGTCGATAGGAGTGTGGAGCGGCCTACAACAACTGACCTACAGTACCATGCAAAAGTCTATTCGCGTGGCCTTTGGGCGAAAATTGTTTTTATACGTATCTTGGCTTGTTATTAGCGAAACTTGATTAAACTTTGGTATGTTATGGGGCATCACAACCCTTGTTTCACACATACACAGAATCGGTTTTCGAGCGTGCAGTTTTTGAATATGGAGTTTTTTTAACATTTTGTGGTAATACCTCAAATTAGGACTATTCCTTCAGAACATGGCTATTATAAATCCAAACCTGTAGCTGTTATTCGCCATTCGAAGGTCTTCGGAACCGTTGTATAGCTTTGTGAGAGAATAGTCTCTATCAGTCTCTATCAGAATTTTTCTGAAAACCGAAAATCGAACAGGCTGGAGTTAATTTTTGGAAATTCACCCCTATAAAATTATTCACCCCAGGACCATTACAAGATATGTGTTTCATAGGCTTTGACAAAGTCCAACTGGAACATAAATTTCGCTATTTTTCTATGACGTCAAGGAGAGATACTTAATAGGTTTTTTTCGCATTATTTTCTTTCGACTTTATTTCGAAAAAAATTCCGATGGAAATCAATCATTTACAAGGTTATACGACGGCTCTGAATACCTTCGAATGGCAAATATTTGCTACGAGTTTGAAACTGTAATAGCCATGTGTTGAAGAAATATTCCTAACTTGAGATAATACCATAAAATGATGAACAAATTCCATATTTAAAAACTGTATGCTTAAAAACCAATTTTATGTATATGTAAAGCAAGGGTTGTGATGCCCCATAACATACTAAAGTTTCATCAAGTTTCGCTAAGGGCAAGCCAAGGTACGTTCAAAAACATTATTCGCGGAAATGCCACGCGAATAGACTTTTGCATGGTACTATATATCCCGTAAGAATCCCATTTACTTTCTATTAAAGGCAGTGTTCACGATTATTTTCGTTCCCGAGTTTCCCACTCAAAACAATGCGCTGGCTACCAAGTGTTACCAAAATTACGATGAAACGGCGAGAAACGCACTTAATCGTCATATTTCAGTAAAATTATTTTCTAGCCTGGACTCGTTGTCCGGTTGGATGAACATGTTGACGGTGGTTATCACCGGTGCAAAATGGGGCTAACCAAAAATGAAAGAATAGTTTAGGCAAAATAAGATTATTCAGGGGCCGAAGGAAAGAACGAAGCACACAAAATAGAGAATTGTAAAAGACGGGTCCACAAACGATTCCATTGTTACAACAAACAGTTCCACTGAGAGTAAAGAAGCACGGTGAGAGAAGAATTTCATGCCCTTCTGGTGCGTTTTTCTCGGTTTCTTCGTCATTTCAGTTCCACTCGGGCGCCAAACATTCGATTTAGCGATTAATCTCGAAATCGAAGATTATCGTGAACACTGCCTTAAGCGTGGTAGAGGCCGTTGCCTAATTTTTATTAGAAGAAATTTACGGTTTCGAGAAACGGCTTTCCTCTGGTTTGCAACTACCGATGGAAATATGTGCTCATGCTTAAAGGCAGCATACACGCCCGTAAACATAATTAAGATAACTATGGAATTAGAATGGTATGGCACTGAACACAAAGCCTAAGCATTTTGAAGCGTCAAAAACGACCCACGATGACGCTACACGAGTGAGAAGTTGGCCCCGCACCTGTATTTGCCCGCCCCTGAATTTGCGTCCTCTCCGGAAACAGGGGTGCTGGGCCATTCCCACCGTCGGCGACGCTTGTGGGCATAGTCAAGCACAGCGATGGTCCGGATCGTCCTAAACAACTACCCCCCCCCCTTAACAGGGACATTTTTCGGCTTAAAAACGACCCTTTAGGAAAAGTGAAAAATTGGTAGACGTTACTGACTATTTTCATTTTGGAGGTTTTTTAAATTTTTGGGGCCTCACCATTCCAAAGGGGATGAATAGCGTTTCATGCGCTGCCGTTATAGAAAAAGTCCAGTCAAATGGGAAGCCGAAAAGCACTTCGGAAACCGGAAGAATCCTCGTACTCCGTTTTTGGCCACGGTGGTCCGGTGGAGCTTTCGGACCACCGTGGGACCACCGCACCTTTGAACGGCCATAACTCGGCTCAAAATCGATTTTATGAGCTCATCTCTGGACCTTAACATTTTCTAACATCTGTCTACAGTTTCCAATCTTTCACTAGGTCATGTATAACGACTGTGTAGACGTTAGTTCGTAGAAAATCTCTGCCGAAAGGGAAGGGATTCAATAAGATGGTGGTGTTCAAACACAAAGTGTTCAATTACAGTGAATACGGTTTATCTGTCCTTCTCTGCCTTGGCACTAAGTAATCGTTTCAGCTAGCGATCTCGTTGATGAAGATAATCGTGAACAGTGAACTTAGTATTGGTCTAGCGCAGTGGTGGCGTTTAAGGATTTGTTATTGATCAGCGGCGTTCAGGGATTTGTTATTAATCAAAGATCAAGAGTTTTTCCGAGTTAGTCGCCTTGGCAAGTTTGGTTGTCATCATGGAACTGCAGAAACCAGCGATCGACGCTCCAGGCGTATTACTCGGATTCAATGCTAGCGCTGGCTCTGAGCAGTGCATCTCCTAGGCGTCTGCATCTTGCTTGAATCCGTGCCGCAAATGTCTCTCGTTCAATCTTATTCCAGAGCGATTTTCCCCAAAATGTAACAAAATACACTAGAAAGAGATGATCATCAAAACGGGGACACATCTGAGCGTGAGTATAGTTTTTCCTTGAGAGCTCCGACCACTGTTGCATTTTTGTGTGATCTCGAGATGTTAAGTTTGGTTCCAGGTTGCAACGGTTACCTTTTTAGCCTGCTTCTCCATGCCTTGGTCCGTGCGATAAATCGACCGACTTAGCAATTGTTGAGTTGAGTGAAGATATTCCAAAGAATGAAGCTTCACCGATATGTTTACCAGCTGAGAAGGAGTTTCTGAATTTCAAAAACGTTACCGCAGCCGGGTATGGAAAAGGTAAGTGAATTTTGTGAAATCAATTTATTTTCGCAGTTGAGACATTGCCAAATGTACACTCGGAGACTTATCTTACATCCAAAGTTAAAAAGTTTCTTGAAGGCGGCGTGCTGTTGGTTTCGGTTTCATCGACAAAAAAAATGGATTTTTAATTTACTCTCTGTTATCAAGACTCACAGTAACATTTTCCCGTATTTGTAGTGAGTATTCAAGTCAAAGAGTTGAAAAAGAGCCTATACAGCCATAGACAACCTGCTTGCAAAGCTGTGACGAGGATAATACTATCTTTATTCGTCTTACTCTGTTTGTGTCTGTGTTTGTGTGTGTGTGTGTGTGTGTGTGTGTGTGTGTGTGTGTGTGTGTGTGTGTGTGTGTGTGTGTGTGTGTGTGTGTGTGTGTGTGTGTGTGTGTGTGTGTGTGTGTGTGTGTGTGTGTGTGTGTGTGTGTGTGTGTGTGTGTGTGTGTGTGTGTGTGTGTGTGTGTGTGTGTGAGACTGAACGGGAATTCGGTCTTGCTGTCGTTAACAGCTGACACCAGGCTGTCACACACTGCGCACGTATGCAGCCCGTAGTGATTGAGTGAAGTTTCGGGAACGGCGGCCGGGGCGCGTAAAAGGGTGAAGGGGCGGATTGGAGAGGAGGAGCTCAGGGTCAACGCATTAGAGACCATAAAAGTGGGCGGAACTCTAAATTAGTGTGTGAAAAAACGATAAAAATGGGGCGGTGCGGGGGGTGGGGGCGATTTCATGTCAATGCGCAAATGGTTGAGGGCCCTTAGAAACAGTCTACTGGAAACCATGTAATGTACAGGCTATAAAACGGCGAAATTCACATGGTTCCTACGCGTGCTGGTGCGGAGCGGAGGTTAGAGACAGTGAGAGAGCGAAGGGCAGGCGGAGGCTGGCGCATCGCGCGCGCCGCTAGCGCCTCGAATGATGTGAATTACGACGTTTTATAGAGGATAGATGAGGTATCGTGTCAACGCCTAGCACTTAACAGACCGCGCACCCCACCAGAGGTGTGCGCTAAAAAGATTTCGGGAACGTTTTGAACGAATTTTTTTACCGAGTAATTTTTTCGGTGAACACGGTTTAAACATAAATTCGGTACGAATTTTGGGGCCTTCATTCGTCAAACACTACGTCTAGCAAAACAATTTTTTAGACGTACTCACGCAAATGAGACCACTAAGACGAGACGCAAATGAGAGGGTCACATACCTATTTCTATATAGAACTATTATATAACCAGAGCCCATCAAAGGAATGTTAATTTACTTGAAGAGTTTGAGTCGCAGGATGTTCAGGCGCGAGACCTTTCAAATATTTCTTCACTATTGAGCCGGATGGCACTGAAGAATGACACTTTTTTGTTCTCCTGGAGAAACGGAAAATTTGTGAAAGGTGTAGAGGACCTCTTCATACTTCTAGCCGCTTTACCCGCTATAGTGGAGGGCTATGAAAAATTCACTTACTCTACCACACTCAGGCACTTGTAGAGAGCGACCCGAGCGGCGAATACAGGGCCAGCCGAGGATACATACTCGGGCTGCACCAAATTTGCCGCGGCTCACCCTTCAAGGCCAATGTGGGGCCAGCCGCGGGAATTTCGGAGTAAGCCGAGAGATTTCACAATTTTTTCCTCAAGCCATTTCGGGTGCTTCGGGGTTCGTTGAGAGGGCCCCCAAAGCTCCTCTCATTGTTTGCCGGTCGACGTCGGACGACTCGTTATCAAATTTGATAAGTTAAGTTGGATAAGATGGGTAGGGTAGGGTGAATAGATATTTCACATTCGATAACGAGTCGTCTGACGTCGGTTGCGCAAGTGTGAAAGAGGCTTTGGACATTCCAGGACAGGGATGATCCCTGTCCTGGGATGTCCCTACGGTCCGCGAAGGGGTGCACGCCACTGAGGACCATGGGAAGATGGACCCACAGTTGTGTACCATCCCTCCAAGCCGTGGGGAGCCCCCTCCCCTCGCCGACAAAAATTATCCTACGGTATCCGGTGGATCCTCCGGAAAGTAACTCGAGGCCACGTGCCAGATCCGGCTCCAAAGAGCCGACTGAGACACATTGATAGATGAGAAGCTTTTTATACCACTGGCTTTGTGAATTCCTTCGTCAAAACATGTTAATGATTCGGATATCACATCTACGTTGCACGAAGATGCGTACCAACGTGGAAATCATGCGGGCTAGCCCCTTTTCCCCTCGCCTCACCTCATATGAGTCCACGCACTTAATTTCTAGCCTCGGGTCAGCCTCAACGCCCAAAATTACCTCGGGTCGCCCTCTGCGAATGCCTGAGCGGAGAGCCTTCGTGTGGGAACGGCGAATACAGGCTTCAACTGTAGCTAGGTTTCAACACTGGCGTAGAGAAAGCATTTTTGACACAAGCATTTTTTTACATAATAACGCAGTTATAGTGGTTGCTTGAACGGAATGAATGTTAAGCCGAGAATCATTCGTACCCTTTGCACGCTCGCGCATACAAGGCGATTCGGAGTGCGAGTGGGTCCGAAGTGAGGATACAATTATTTGGAGGGCGCTAAATATCACTTTTGGAATTGTGTTCAGTCAAGCCCCATTCATAACTGATCGCTCCGACTTTAGGTCTACTGCTGCAATCTCAAATCGCGCCAGCACGTACTTATCGCGTGCCTTGCGGAAAAGTGGGTGGACCGTTGTGGCCGTCAAGCTCCTTGTTAGATGCACGCTTCCCGCTTGATATTCACCATCTTGCCCTTATCTTCGCAATGAGCACGCGCTCGTTTCAGAAGGGCGAGCACGTGCCTAATGCTCTCTGGAAAATTGGGTGGATCGGCGTGGGCGTCGAGCTTCTTTTTGTTTGAGGAGATGATCATATACATGAGGATGGTTGCAGTGGTAAGCGTAATTAAATGAAACATAATACCGCGGGAATTTATTACGGTGACGACTCAACCCTTTCGGGGAACACATTGTCAGTATATATCCCAGAAGAGCCTCTTAAGGGATTAGGCAACTTGCCTTTTATAATTTTTAAGCTGTTTACTGAACATGGACTTTGAGAGCAATAATTCTGTTCTTTTTTCCCCAAAATATAGTCCGTTTTAATTTATGAGACTTTGCATGAAATTTGAGATCTAGAGGATGAGGTGCTCTTCTGAAGAAAATACGTGTTTAATGAATAAAAATTTCAAAGCGTTAGGAATGAAACTAGGTCTTAGGTAACTATGAACTCAGATCAGATCCGTGACGAATCCTGTCTGATCTCCTAAGCTGGTAGGCAGGGTTAAAAGCTTCAAAAGCTCATGCTTTGTCTTTTCCCTGTTTTCAGTTTGGTCCAGTGGAGATCCATAGTGCATGGTTTTAGAAGCGCACTTTTTCCGTGTAATTTGCACTTTCACTTCGTGTAAAACTTACTCTCTTTGGAATCCCACATTGAAGTTGAATCGTTGTTTGCGATTCAATTCTTGAATTATCCAAAACTTTTTCAGAGAATCGGAGTATTTGAATGATGTTAACAAAGTGTAAGTTCGTCAAAATACTTCTAGCTTCAGCAGGTCAAAGCCTAAAGTCTACTGATGACAAAGCAAAGATTTTTGTGCGTTTTAGGAGATCGGAAAATCGAAAACCTTCCCTAACTTTGAAACGTAGAATATAATCGATAGAATTCTTCACAAAGATTTTACTCAAACCAATAAAAGTAGCCTCCGATAAAATTAGGAAGCTATGCTGTCTCAGATGAGTATTAAAGCATCCAATGTACAGTTGACCGCAATGTTAAAAGGACATGGTGCGGTTGCGGACTCGCACTAAATTACGGTAGAATTTGGCATTTTGCCAGATTTCGTCATCGATCGGCGCCAAACGTCGTCTCTCTGCTCACGAGGATATCAGCTGTGGCGCCGATCGATGACGAAATCTGACAAAGTGCCAGATTCTACCGTAGTTTTAGTGCGAGTCCGCAACCGCACCATGTCCTTTTAACATTGCTGTCAACTGTAGAAACGATACATTTTTGAACTGTATGGATTTTTATAAATCAAATGTTTGGTCCCCAGCCGGGGCTTCTCGGGCAGCGTCTCCCGCCTAGTACAGCTCCTTACGCACTCATTGGGTTTTACAACGGTAGCGGTACCATTGACAACCAGGCATGCCGCGCCCACTTTCCCTCGCGCTTGCTGCGCTCTCCACTCCACTTCTTGCGCCGGAGACACAAAGAAGAAGACGCTACTACTGTCATCGACTGACATCTCTAGGACGACTGGGGTTTTGTTGTATATTCTGGTAAATAGCCACGCCCGCTTCGTGTATGCGGATGTTGACGCTGTTCTATCAGGCTTTCACTTTATCTAGCACTGCGCAATTTCTTCAACGAAATTTTTGAATTCTTTGCTAAAGCTGCTGATTACACTTGCGATAAAAAAATAGCAAAGTAAGTTCTATCAGAAAGGGGATCTCCAAGCAAATATAATTCGGTGCTTTACAGAAACGTTCCAACAAAAAATAAGGAGGAATAGGGAAGTGGAGTATATGCGTCCACGAAAAAGTATCAATATTTGTTGAGAACCGATTCCCAAGGCTGAAACTTTTACTCGCAAAATAAGACCATCCTAGTATTCTTCATATAAGAACTTTGTGGTTTTAAAAATGAAAAAAAAATGAAATGACTCCTCTTTCTTCGGCTCTATTCTAGTACCAAAAAAAGGCACTCAACACTCACTTATGAAAAAAAGGCATGGTGTTAGTAAAATCACACAAACGGTTTCGTTTTTCTGTTCAGAAACGCAAACCAGTGAAAAAGCAGTGGCAAGTGCAATTACTAACGCATGAACATTCTCAACCAAGTAGAAGTCTTCCTTCGAAAAGCTATGGGCCTTTCCACGTGGACTAACACAACGGTTGGTTTCGGGGACTTGATAACTGTATCCACGAAAATCGTCCTCAAAAAATATGTTCAATTCCTTATAGACTCCCCTACTCCACTCACCTGATGTTCCTTTTTGTTGAAGCGTTTTGGCCACCGTCAAAATGATTCTGCTTGGAGAAATCTATTTAGCTAGAAGTGTGACTTTTAGAATGTTTTCACCATTTTCACAGCTGAATTTCTTTGAAAAACGTCCGCTTCGCACCTACGACTGTTAGAAAACAACCTTCTGGATTCATTTGGTAATAAGTAAGTGACCAACTTGCTAACCGATTCTCTTGTACCACCCCATGAAAAAATCATAGCCTACAACGCCTTTCAGTGGGTAAATTAAAAGATCGAATATTCTAGAGATCCAATCCTGGGTGCCAACCTTTTCAACGGAGGCCGCTCGAAATTCATTCACATCAGATCACTGATCGCGTTATCAGACATTGCCTTCCTGGAGACTCTATTTTGAGCTTCAGACATCTGAAAGCTGCATGTGTTGATCCCTCTCCGCGGAGACGAAGAGATAGCCAGTTTGCATTTTGGCCGGCCGAGAGAGTGCCAGGCCGGCTGGCAGCGCCTTTCTTTTCGTCCTCTGCGATCATCATACTGGCTCGGACACCCTCTCCCCGCCGGGTTGTCAATGCTCCGAAGACCTTTTGCAACAGCACAATAGGATATGCATCCCAAGACTGACATCGGATTAAACCTCTCACTGCTAGCAGCAATTGCTACTAATGCCGGGTTTTGGCCCCATATCATAGACAGCAGTCGCTGCTCTTAGCAACAGCTTCTGCTGAAAACGAGGGGTTGAACCCGATGTGTGGCCTAAGGTGCTACGCTTCGTTATCGGCAACATGTCGTGCGAAGGTAGAGTTTGGGATATCATCCCCACCAGCGATGCTAGATTCTATCGTTATCGTTATCGCAAACCGCAGCAAGGAGGCCAACCACAGTCCTTAACAAGAACATCATCTCCGAGGTCCCTCGCGGGGTTTCTTTCCTCCAAGGTTCGAAACGAGGTTCTTCGCGGTGGGTCATGGAGACGATAACCTTAACGGCCTACCAAAGCTACTGGACTCGGAATTTTTGAGCCATTTTCTAATCCGGGGTACTTTCAGCATCAGGACAGAACAATCACTTCTTGCGACATATAGATTTGGAAATCAAGACTATTCATTCAAAGGAAAAATTGATTGCAGCGGCAAAGGAGAGAAATTCTATTTGTGGCGTAGGTGGCATGCCAGTGTAGCACATTGAAAAGTGGCATTTACCAGGGAAACCTCAATGTTGGAATATGAAAAACGCTTTGCAAATATTTTTTGATTGATATCGATTGTGTTCCAACCAGGTGGGATTGTTCCCTCGAATTCAGTTTGAGGCATCTGCGCATTAACTGGGCTAAGGTTTCTAACACGTATGCCACTTCTGAATGTGTGACCAGAGATGAAGCTTCGTTTACAAAAAGTGTTTTTCTAGGGAGATAGTGGCGGTCCCCTTTTCCAGTGGAATAATGAAGGCAAAGCCGTTGCTGTTGGAGTTGCAACTACTGCCACCGCCGATTGTGATCCTACCGCTGAAGGTAATGTTTTGACGGAGGCAAAGTCTAGCATATGGTTCTTACTTGCTGCTCTCTCTGTTTAGCTTGATCACAAACCTAGGATCTCGATTATTGAATATTTCGCACCAATTGTGAATCTGAAGCCGAGGGTGATGCTCTAGGGAGTTCTTTCGAAAATATGTACAGAACCCACGTTATTTCAAAGTTTGCGAAAATCCTACTGTATGTAATCTCCTTGGGCCTACTGCTTGGAATCGGTAGCGTCACTCCATTGCTGCAGAGAGCTTATATTCCACCGTGCTTTGCTCTTGAGTTTCTGGATCCTAACCGCTTCGTGAAGCTAGTTGTCGATAACTGCATCGCGTTGGAGAAATCGTATGCTGTTGTCAGTCTGTACCTTGGAGCAATTCTCACGAGGTCAACAATGGTACAGGTAATATTACTGACAACCGCTACTGCAGCGATTCCCCCACCGTCAGCGACAGGCAGGCTGCAGTGGCCACAGGGCAGTGAGATCAATAACAAATGTAAAGATGCAAATCTCCAGGTTCGCTTCACGCTAGGACGTTGGCTATGTGCGGAGCTTAAAGACATCGTCCGCGCTGAAAACCATTTTCCATTGTTCAGGCTCAATTTCATGAATGTGCCCGGAACACCGTACCGGTGAGCTTCGGCGCGTCAAAAACTTAGGGTAATGAGGTCGGGCGGGGTTAAAGATGAGGACCAGCCACCAGTTCTCACGAGTCATCTAGCATTTTTTCATAGAATGTTGATGCGACCGTCAAACGACATGAAAAACAGTTACGGCACAAACTTTTCATGCAGAAAAACTTTGACAATGATAGAAGACAAAGCCTCCAAATGCAAAAAAAAAACTTCAAACACGATTTTGGCGCGGAATTTAAGTTCATAATTACAATGTGTTCCGATTGACTTTTCTTTACAAATGAAGGTTTTTCTTGGGCCCCTTCGACATTTCCGGTTACTAGAGTGGCCAAACTCCAAAGAAAATCAAAAAAAAAATAATTTACGGTTTTCCGCGCGTACGATGCAGCTCGAGCGAATCCGTGTCAGACTATCGAGGAATCGTGAATTAATTCTTGCTCGATCAACCAGGAGCGTTTTAAACAGATTGAGAGAGTAGGCAGAGCAGTATCCTCCAATTCCCTGCTACTCGCAGGGTTGGGCATCACTATCATAGGAGTGGTGCGGTTTTGAGAATAACTTCTTCATTTTCATAGTTGCTTTTTTCGAAAAACAACCGCTTCGCATCTACGATAATGACAATACGACTGCGAGTAGCTCGGAAATGAATGTTATGCGTTTGTATTAGGCTTGAGAAAACGGTTACTTTCTGGTCCCCTAATACGTGTACATGTCGCCGATGAAGCGCGTTTAACGTGGGCTCTGGAAGGATCAGCGGCGTGAACCCAAGGAATTTGCGCCGCGGGCGTCATGTCCATGTGACTATCTCGTCCAGGACCACTCCTTTTCGTGTTACTCACCTTAAAATCTCGAAAATCGAAAGTTGGGTCTCAAATTCGTGTTCAGCGTCCCAAATATCACACGCAGAGAAATTTTGAGTCAAAGCTGAGACTTTGACCGAGCTACCATATAGCCACTATACATTGGACCCGAATCCAAAAACGGATATCCGAATTATTCAGAAAACCATGGTTGTGTATACCCGAGTGCATTCAGATGGATCGCTAGTGGTAGCAAGTAGTACCAGAAGAGCAGTGCTTTTATTTTGAATTCATTTGGATAAATCGGAACTTCGCGACCATCGTTTTTAGAATGATTCGGATATCCGTTTTTCGATTCGGGTCCAATGTATAATAACCACAGTAACCTAACGAAATGTAGCGAAATTTGATAAACGGGTTGCAGATCCGTGTTAGTCAGCCCGATGAATCCTTATATACAAGTTTTGAGGCGATTTGGTCGTAGCATTGTCGAAACCGTCAAAAGTCGCGTCTGGGCAGCGAAATTCCCCCCATTTCGAAGCGTTGTACCAAATCACATGGATTTTCTCAAAATACTGACAAATGGGCCTCAGATTCGCAATCAGCACCGAAACCAACCTCTAGAAACAAGTTTTGAGCTCAATCCAAGGCATTTTTTTGAACGCCCTGAAAAATTGTCATTCGTGTACCCTCTTTCTCTCGGCAAATCTATGAGAATGCCCTTTTCTGGAAACCTTCTGTGAATCTCTGAGACATTTTAGCCGGTTTTGAGTATGGAATATGAAACACTGTCATCGCCTTGGAACATATTAAACTTGCATCTCGAAACTCCACTTCATGTTTGCAACCCTCCCTAGTGAGAAACCCTCTGTGCGACGTGTAACTGCTAGAGCTTGAACACTTAAAGGCAGTGTTCACGATGAAAATCGTTTTTCTGTTTTATCGCCTATCTTGAAAACGGCCTCATGCTGAATCCAATGATGTCTCTGAAATCGTACAAGACCTTCTGGGAACGGAATTATGGTCCCTCAAAAATTGAGCTAAGGAAACATGGTAGACGAGTGGTCCAAGGCTTGTAACTTACGTCTTTTGCAGCCGATGCATGCGAGCTGAACAAAGTGAAGAGAGAAGTTAAGAATGAAGGGAAGAACGGGGCCAATGATTGGAAATCGTCGCTCATCTCACGATCTCGAGCATTCATTTGTTCACGTTGATGGGCGTGTGATGCGCTTCCGGGGGTTGCCTTGCTCTGGAAGTGACGAATTCGGGCTCTTCTGGAGCTTTTCCTAGCTCGTTTTCATGCGTTCGTTCAACGTCGACGTTTCAGTGTGCTCCTCCACTACCCATTTCTAGTAGAAAGTGAAACACATTTTTTATCGTGAACACTGCCTTTAAATATATTCAAAGCGGCAGTGGGTTGTTGAGAAACATATTAGCATCGAGAAGACGGGGTAAATGCTCAGACATTCTGGCGTTCCTAACGCGCACTGAACCGTCCCATTTCGACCTGTGCGGGTCTGCGTTCAGCGCCTGCCAAACCTCGGATTCCACCGTTTGGCTGGCGATGAGGTCACTGCTGCAGAGGCTCGGTGTTGCGTTCGTACACGATTTGACTGAGCGTGAACTCGTTTGATCTGCCGAATCACGTTATCGATGACCCCACAATTGACCAGGCCCATATCAGCAGCAGAGCACGTATATAAGGGGCCTCATCCCAGAGAGAGCGTAGTCGGCCTTCCGGTACCACTTTTGGAAAGTGGCTGCAAGTCACTCTCTGGGCGATTTTTGACCGCTGAGGGGTCACCCCCACGGTCCTCAGCGAGGGAAGCTCTCGCGGTCGACCGTGGCGTGAATGATGTCCCTGTCGCGAACCGCGGTGGGGGTGACTCTCTCACGCGGGCCGCGACATGGACCGTGTCCTTGTTGGGGGAGACCCGCTCCTATTGAAATAATGGGACGCCACTAGCGCCGCGTGCTTCTATAATAGGACGACGACTTCCTTTGCCGTTGTAAATCTAATCTAGCATGGTCGAAACCTGCAAACGGCAGTGAATCGCCGGATATAGCAGTGCGAACGGCGGACATGGGGCACCCGCTTTGCCCATTTTCTCGTTTCTAACGGGAGCGGTTCAGATTATGACCCGCGTTTGCTGCTCGTTACAAACCCCACAATGCCTGAGTGTATAGGATGGAGAAAGTCCCTATTGTTAAAGGTTTGCGTGATCTCAGGTGGCGGCACCGTGCTTTTTCCAGTAAATCCTCCTGCTTTCAACAGAAATCTGTCGACTTCTGATTGACGTACGTCAAAGTGCGCGAGAATGAAATTCAAAAGCGTTTTCGTCTAGAGTTGCTATCATTTGTGTCAGAGAATTGAAAAGGTGAAAAAATCTAGAAAGTCATACTATTCTCTACCTTCGACCTAGTTCTTTGGGTCATCATCAAAAATATGACATCAGCCGAACCATTAACCCCAAGTTCACACAATCTACCACATCACTCGATGTCCGTGTCCGTAAGCTTCTTGCGGCCCTCTTCTTAGACTTTCACATGGTGCAGAACTCCGCTAGGCTCTTCTTGGAAAGTGCTGTCACAGAAAACTATATTGGAGGCTCATGAAGTCCTTGTAGCACTAGTTCTGACGCTTTGAAAATGATCCACATTGGAGATGAAGCTCAGCGATGAAAAACGTTCAATTTTTTCATTCACAAAAGCAGACATTTGTAGACGGAAATGTGTATGTGATATACCAGGTTGTTCAATAAGTTTTTTCGTTAAGAAAAACACAATTTTTTAGTTCAAAATACACTCTAATATTCAATATAATCTCCCTGAACACTTAGAAAAGAAAACAAAAAATTTTTAAAAAAGTAAAAAATAATCCGTCTCATCCACAGTGATGAATCGGCGCCCAAAATCCACTTTATCCTTTTCGGAACGCTCCAAATGTTGCTGAGAAAGTCGCATCTGAATGTGTTTTCTGTTCCATTGTTAGAGAATGCGGCACCAATTGTCCACACAGCTTTCTTAAACCCAAAATTTCACTTTAAATATGGCTCACACTGCCTAATGAGAAATGTAGAGCCTCCACTAAATCTCTCTCAGTCAATCGACGGTTTTCCAAAACCATATCTTGCATTTTGCTACGATTTCTGGTGCTGATCCGCTTTCTGGACGTCCTTCACGTGGATCGCCCTCAAGGCTTGTATGATTGGCATGGATCTTGAAGAGACTTCGCGTTCCCCATTGTAGGTTGGCGCAAACTCGGTGCCATATGTTATGACATAGGTGCACTGAGTTTGCGCCAACCTTCAACAGTGAACGCGAAGTCTCTTCCAGATCCATGCCGACGTTACGACCACGTTTAAGTCCAGCAACCCATCTTTCTACTGTTCTAATTGTAGGTGAAGAATCATTATACACTTTTAACATTTGTTCGTGTGTTTGTTTTGGTACTACACCTTCCAAAAATAAGAATTTTATCACTGCACGATATTCAATTTTTTTCATTGCTGTGACACCGCGACACTAAATGGCTTGTAAACAAAGAATGAAGTGACAGATAGCAATGAAACTTCACATAACGTCGGCATGGATCGTGAAGAGACTTCGCGTTCACTGGTGAAGGTTGGCGCAAACTCGGTGGCATGTGCTATAACATAGGTGCACCGAGATGGCGCCAACCTTCAACAGTGCACGCAAAGTCTCTTCCCGATATATGCCAACGTTACGTTCATAAGAAGAGTGTACCAACAAAAAAAATTTTTCGGGCTAGTAGCAACGCCCTCTCTTGTCGAACGACAAAACTTATCGTACAACCTGGTAGCCGTTACTTCTCAGTTTGGTACATACTATAGTTGTGCTCGAATATTCGCAATCGAATAAACAATCGAATAAATTATTCGATTATTTATTCGATTATCGAGTAATCGAAAAATCCCGATTTTCGATTATTATTCGAAATCGACTATCGAAAAAAGCGGATATTCGATCATTATTCGAAATCGACTATCGAAAAAACCTCATATTCGATTATTATTCGAAATCGACTATCGAAAATACCAGGTATTCGATTATTATTCGAAATCGACTATCGACACTGACAATTATTCCAACATATTCGATCTTCGAATATATTCGAATAATCTAACACAGCCATTACCGGATCCTACACAGAAATTTTTCGAAGGGCCAGTGCACCAGCACTAGTGTGAGTCAGGGCTGAGCGTAACTGAAATTTTGAATTTCGCAAATCGTAATTTTCAAATCCTCGTAACTCGTTATTCGTAACTGATGAGTAATTCTCAAACACAGCCTCAAACCTCATTAAACATGGAAACGCCTCAACTTCCGAGTGATGATATGTGTTTCAAAATAAATCTGTTTTCGACGAGTACTAGAAAGAGTGCTTTCATACGAGCGAATCTCTGGTCCGCAATCGCAGACACCCGCCGCGACACGATGAAAATACTGGTGGGACCACGTAGTCCCTGCACGATCAACCTTCGTCCCAGCACGACTTCATCACTTTACGTGCTGCAACAGCGTTTGTCCACAATTGCGGGCCGGAATTTTTTTCTGCTAAGGGCAATACTGGTCGAAAGTGTGAATCGTCTTCTATCCAACGCTTTTTTTGGTTTTCAGCAAAACTTGGCGGTTTCCAGAGTTGAAACGGAAATTTGATGGAGATCCAGGGTACCGACTGACCATTTATCAGTAGCCAAAGCTAAAGCCGCGAAAATTGGTAAGGCAGTCGAATCCACGACATATGCGCTAGATCAAAATGAGCACAAGATTTTTCAATAGAGCGAGATTTGTATATTTTTTCCCAACTTTTGACAAGGTGTCAACTATGGCTGTCAACGATGGCTAATTTGGATTTTGTTCTTTTTTATCGATTTTTGGAAACGAAATAAAAACGAATAGGTGGCAAAATGAGCAATACTCAAAGGGAAGGAGTAAATATCAAATAGCAGCAAGTTTTGCGGCTCATACTCGTTAGGGCAGAAAATGTCGAAGTAACAAATTCACGAAAAGCGAAAAAAAGCTAGGAATCACGCCTAATCCAGAAATTCCGCGAACACTATCCCCAACTCAGACAGTAACACTGATGGAATTGCTGGCGCGTGGCGGGCCGAACAACTCCCATCTCGCTATACGACCGCTATCGTTCTAGGAGAAAGCGCGTAATTCCGAATGTATCGCGCCTCTTCACACTGGAAACCCAGCGAAGACGCGACGCGACGTAGCGTGACCGAGATGTAGACTGATTATAACATCGCGTCGCGACGCGAATGAAGTGTGAACGGGGTCTAACGAAACGCCCGCTCGTGACGCGCTGGCGTTGTATGAATAGAACCGCCGTGGGTGGCATCAGGCAGCTGCTAGTGTAGAAACGATGCTTATCGATTTTGCGTGCCACCACTCATGAACCCTGCCTGAGCGGAATATTGGAAATATTGAGCAGTTCAAAAGCTTTCGATGCCATTCTTAAAAACTGCCTCTTCAAAGTAGTAGCGTCGCAAAACTCTTCGATGCCAGTCTTAAAAACTGCCTCTTCAAAGCAGTAGCGTCGCAGAACTCTGAATTCGGTTGGCCCGTAGTTAAATTAATTCATTTATTCGAAATTATTCGATTTTCGATATTCATTCGTTCGAAATAGAGAATCGAATATATTCATTCATTCGTTCATTCGAAAAATTTAAAGTCGAATATATTCATTCATTCGTTTATTCGAAAAATTTAAAGTCGAATATATTCATTCATTCGTTTATTCGAAAAATTTGAAGTCGAATTTATTCATTCATTCATTTATTCGAAAATGTTGAAGTCGAATATATTCATTCATTCGTTTATTCGAAAAATTTGAAGTCGAATTTATTCATTCATTCATTTATTCGAAAATGTTGAAGTCGAATATATTCATTCATTCATTCATTCGGTCCGTTTAGTCAAAAAGCACAACTATAGTACATACCCATGTTTTCAGAAATAAAAAGTTTTTTCGTCGACATAAGAAAGCATGTGAACTGGATCTGCTCCAAATCAGGTACGTTAATTTCAAATTATGGGTTGCAAAAGAGTTCCAACTGTGGAGTGGTATAATGACACTTGACAAGCACTTGCCCTAAAGGCAGTGTCCACGATAAGAATCGATATTCTTCTTCTTTGCCTCTCATAGAGACGGTCCCATGCTGATTCCAATGATGTTTTTGGAATCGTACAATACCTTCTAGGAACGGAGTTATGGTCCCTCAAGAATTGAGCTAGGGAAGCATGGTGGACGAGTTGTTCGAGGCTTGTAACTTCCGTCTTTTGCAGTCGTTGTACGCGAGCTGACCTGAGTAAAGAGAGAAGTTGGGAACAAAGGAAGAACGGGGCTATTGATCGGAAACCGTCGCTCACCTCACAATCTCGAGCATTCACTTGTTCACGTCGCTGGGCGTGGAAAGTGCATCTGGGGTGTGACGAGCTGACGGGTGTCCAACTTTGGGACTGTAGGGGACCGTTTCGAGCTCATTTTTCTCAAAATTTTCAACGTTAGGGTTGCGCTAGGCCTCCCAGCTGCCGATCTCCACCAAAAAATCAGACATGGTTTTTATCGTGGACACTGCCTTCAAATAAAAAGGAACTCTAGAGGGTATTCAGTGTAGACAGACGTTACCAGAAGTCTTTTACAAGCATAGGTCACTTTGAAAAAATGGCCATTACGAACGAAATAAAACTTCCCGGGTCCATTCTTCAAGAAAAATCTCGAATTTGACATTGCTAGCTGAGGAGGATGGGCGTTTAGATGCCAAAGCCAACATGGTCACTTGCCGCAACGGGCGTGCGAGCTATTACTGAAGACACGAGGTGACGAGTTCGAGTCCTTGCCGTTCGCACTTTTCCAAGAGACTCCAATGTGTTAATGAGCGTCTGATTCACCATGGGAGAGCTTCCTAATGAAAAATGATCTCTCTGGGTCATAGGAGCTAGATGTTCACTTTTAGTTCTTAATGTGAAAGAAAAAACTACTACAGTTAATTTTTGCTTTTCTGAATACCCTGCCCCATACCATGAATATGCGAGGAACTTCCTGAATTCAACACTTTGATGTGTTTACCATCTGGCGAAGCTTTCTCGATATCGGCGTGGTCTTTAAATGAGCTCCATTGGTCGGCCAAGAGGAGCAACTCTGACGGGACTTCAAGAGATCCAACACACCAGATCACCCAATCGAGCCTCGGACGCATGCTCATGATGTGCTTGGAGTTGGCCCGTCGGTTATGAGCTCAGAACAACCGTGCGGACCAAATTCTGATTGCACACGTGTCATTTCTCATTTAAAGCTTGTTCTGGGTAAACTGCGATACGTTACTGTCGGCAAACGACCTTACCGCACCTTAACCTAACAACATAACAAGAAAAATAAAAAGGATCTCGTATTCGTGTTCAGCGCCTTAGATAACCTCTCTGTACGATAGTTGAGTATAAAAATTTTCGGCTTCTGAATTCCCTGAGTAAATTTTCAAGGCATCGAAATCAAAGAAAAATTACGCCCTCAATCGGTCCGGGGGGTTATTTGACGCGCTGAACACGATTTCGACGTCAACAATCAGTTTAGGGGAAGGTTAACATAGATTACGGTAGGCATAATGACAACTAACCATGGTTTTTCACCAAAAACGCCTATAGCTCGATTCAGAGAAACGTTCAGAAGCTAGCAAGTCAAATTCGAAAAATTTGTAAAAAAAGGACTTCGAATGGAGTATTTTGTTCGGATTGGCCACGTTCTCCAGTTGACCTTCCCTGGTTAGTATATTGAGAGGTATGTCGTTATTTCGAATGTTTCTTTATCTGATTGCGGTTCAATATTGTTATTTAAAGGCAGCATACACGATCGCAAGCATAGTCTAGATAACAGCATAGATAGGTTCGAGCGGCCCGTACTATGTCGCCAACGACGTTTGAAGCGCTGAAAACTGTCCAGGATGACAATATTTGACAATGTTTGAGCAATCTTGCCTTCCACGCCCGTATTTTCACACCCCTTCGAGTAACAGAATGAGAATCGCTACTTGTGAAAACGTGTGATAATTGAGAGTGATAGCACTATAAAATGGGAGTGCACGAGAGAAATAGCTTGGTTTACTTGAGTATAACATGTCTGCATACCTATTGACTCTCGTCCACTTTCGAGAATGCCGCTCTACTTTGGCTGACCTCTTGAAATGGAGGATTTTATCAGTGCACAAACATGTTATATTGAGGTAAATCGAGTTTTTCTCTACTGCACTCCCTTTTTAGAGTGCTATCATTCTAAGTTATTACATGTTTTCTCAAGTTTCGATTCTCATTCTCGTACTCGAATGGGAGTGAAAATACGGGCGTGCGAGACAGGATTGCTCAAACATTGCCAAATATTGTCATCCTGGACAGTTTTCAGCGCTTCAAACGTCGTTGACGACATAGTACGGGCCGTGCGGACCTATCTATGCTGTTACCTCGACTATGCTTGCGAGCGTGTATGCTGCCTTTAAAGGCAGCATACACTCTTGTAAACGTAATTGGGATAACAACGTGAATCAAACCGTATGGCTTACGACATAATGCCTACGCATTTTGGAGCGTCAAAAACGACCCACAGTGCCGCTACAGGAGTAGCAAGTTTGGCCCCGCCCGTATTTTCACGCCCCTGTATTTGCCCTTATCCTGCAGCGCAAGGTTGCTGGGTCATCTTCACCGTCGGTACTGTTAGTGGATTGCCTAAAAAGTGAACCACACACGTTTCTGATGGTGAAGATGACCCAGCAACCCTGCGTTGGAGGAAAAGGGCAAATACAGGGGAGTGAAAATACGGGCGGGGCCAAGCTTGCTACTCCTGCAACGGCATCATGGGTCGTTTTTGACGCTTCAAAATGCGTAGGCATTATGTAGTGAGCCATACGGTTTGATTCACGTTGTTAATCCAACCACGTTTACGAGCGTGTATGCTGCCTTTAAAGGCGTCGTGCGCGGTGAAAACCGTTTTCCAGTTTTTGCGTTTAATCGGACTAGTGGGTCTCCACAAGGTCATTCACAAACTTTGGAGTTCTGAAATTGCCTGCGAATTGAGTTTTCGCCACCTCAAAACGGCTTCCTGGTTTCGGACGCCGGCTTTTGGGTCAATCCTTTGTTATAATGAAGAAAGGAAAAAAAATCAAAAAAATTGTCGAACCAATTCTATCGACTTTTTTATGTGATCCACTAAACATCGAAGTTCAGGCATCTGTCCGATCGTTGCTGGAGGCGCCGAAGAAGGAAAATAAACACAATCATGACCTCCCTCGTTCTGTACACCTTTTTTCGTTGGGTTATGCGTAATGGGTTTGAAAATAAAGTTTTGAATACTCGTTTGCTGCAAACTGACTCAGAACCTCCACATATGGCTGCCTCACAAAGTTTAGTCTGTCAAATATACGGGGTCGTGGCAGTCTCTTGGTATTAGCGACCAAAGCCCCGTCGACCAAAGGCTTTTTGAAAACCGCACAACGCGCCTTAGATGAGTGTATCCAGTCCTTCTGCTAGAAATGAAGTAGTCAAGAGACTGCTCATAATTCCTTTATTTGCGCCTCGACTGTTGGTACCAAGTTTAAAAGAAGAGGGGGTGCCGCCAGCCTTCCACATTGAAATCTAATAAAAATTCTCGTAAGCGGGCGATTCAGCTGCAAATTTCTGTGTTAGGGCAGAGTTTTTTTTCTGGCTGTCCTCCAGGACCACCTGGTGTGCTAAGCCTACAGTAGGGGCGGGCTGGTGTATAGCCTAATTATCTTTTGTTTCTAGTAGTGGCACTCGGAAAGGTTCCGTATTCAACCCAGTAAACCTTTTGTAACAGCCACTGTACCATCGTACTTCCAATCAGTGAGATCTTGAGAACCCCTGAGGAGCCTAAAGAACACAATTGCTGCATCTGCCAAATTGAAGCGATCATCTCGCATTAGGGCGTCAGAACCTTGAAGCCCGGACTGTGGCTAGCTCTAGACGCTTAAAGGCAACAGATACATTCGAAAAAGTTGTTGAGATAATTACGTTACTGGGATCGTATGGAACCTAGTAGAACGGTCACGCCGTTAGAAGCGTCAAAAGCCAGTTAAAACTACTTAATTTGAGCAATGGCCAAAACTACACATTAAGCCATGTTTTCTGATCGAATCAAATAGTGAATAGCCCAGTACGTTAGCATCAAGCTACCGTAACCTGTCCTAATTCTGGGAAAAACAACAAGCGCATCTCAGATTCGTGTTGTACGTCCAAATTACCGCTCTGTGCGAAGTTTGGGCTGAAAATATTTCCTTGACCTCTGCACCCCCAAAAAATGGATTAAGCTATGAGGCTCCAGGGGTCAGGGATTTTTTTCTACCCCAAACTCGCCTGGGGGTTTTTCTGCAGCGCTGAACACGAATATGAGGTTTGTTTAGCGTTTTTCAGGCGATTACGGTAGGTTACGGTAAGTATATTATAATTTAGCTACCATAGCACATGGACCTCCATCCAGATAATCATGTGGTACAGTCCATTCCCCCTTGGCGCAAAAAATTGCCATGCTGTTTTTGAGACGAACGTTGTTAGGGGTATTATTATAGAAGTTTATTGCCAATTCTTCTGATGTGCAAAGACAGCAATCACTTCGAATGGAGCACAAGGCAACAAAAATCAACAGCAATGCCAATTTTCGAGGAAGTGGGCAAAACAAAAGTTACTATTACAGCAGCAGCAAAACATGAAACTAATATAATTACAACATCCATCACCTTGGCAATTTTCGTTTTCAATACAGAAAAGCGTTGCGAACAGGCTGCCGAGTTGACCGGGATGGTCATTGACGTACCCTGATGTGAAATCGACAATCGTTTGAAAGAGGGGTAAATAGAGTTTGCGTAATAATTTTAGTCTGAAGAATGGACGGGACTGCGACGGTAGATCACCCTGCGCGAGTCGAAATTCTATTCTCCAAAGGGGCCAGACGCCTTGTCCATGCGGTTCAAACTGAATCGAAAACAGAAACCATAAATAAAACACAAAGCAAGAGGTTCAAGTCGCCACAGAATAAAACATGTTTCCTTGTAAGTTGGCCCACACAACTAAACCACAGCCCCTCATACAGAGTGATTTTTCAATAAAGTCTTCGTTTCCTTGTTTTCCGCTTCTGCATGCTTGTTGTTCTTCCCTATGAGGGCTGGTGTCGATTAATTGTAAGCAAAATGCCTCGTACAGTTGCTGGACTCAAAAAACGTCGTGGCAAAAGTTTCAGCAGCGGGATCGAACCCAGAGGACTCCGGTTGGTTAGGCGCCGCCTTGGACCATTTGGCCCATTGAACTTGGTGGTGTTTGTTGAAATGATAGATGATGTAGCACTCGCCAATTTCTCGCCTTTTCGATCTCAATTCAGAAAACGGCTCGTAACTTATTTCCCACTACTACTCGGGCAAATACAATAGTGGGGTGATCTTACGACTACCTAGAAAATAATCTAGCAGAAAAACATGGATTTATGGGCAGTTCTGGCAAACGGGTCTGGTCTCTCCCTTGTTAGAGAAGAGTTGTGAGAGGAAGCCGTCACATTTTTCTCTGCACACTCTGAAAATTGCCTTTCGGGTTACACCTTTCTCGTCGAAAAACTAGTGGAATGCAATTTCCTGGGAATCACCGGGACACTCCCAAGTCCTTGTGAAATTTTGAACCGGGCTATTGATACACAGGACTTCACCCACAACTTGCAAAACATAATTTTCGAAAACATTGCGGTGCATGTAAAACAAGCCCTAGTACTGGGATTTCTCTATGTTTCTTTATATTTAGACGCTACCGCAGCAAGATGAGCTGACTAACTGACTTCGTTGAGGGAACGCAATCTACAACTGTGCGTATACACTTACGGAATAGATTAGAAAGAAGAGCAAGCCTTCATCTCTACTATTGAGAGGTGAAGATTTGCAGCTAATGCAATGAAAGAAAATTCACAGGGCTGTTTCCAACTTTTGGATAACTGAGACAATAACTATACTTTGGTCCGATTCGATCAATAATCGGATAAATTCTTGAATTTTCGACTGTTCGTATATTCGGCTTAATCGGAAAAGCAGAATACTCCTTTTTCAATTATTCGGTTTATTCAGAACATCAGAATATTCGAATAATTATTATTCAGAAGAATAATTATTCAGAACAATATTCGCTTTCTCGAATATTCGGTTCATTCGGAAAAGCAAAATATTTGTTTTTTTTCTCAAATACTTGGTTTGTTCGGAAAATCAGAATAATCGATTTTTCGAATATTCGGTTTATTCGGAAAACCAAAATATTCTTTTTTATACATTGCTTTTATTCGGAAAATCAGATTATTTGCTTTTTCGAATATTCGGTGTATTCGGAAAATCAGAGAGAAATCCCTTTTTGAATATTTGGTTCATTCGTAAAATCAAACTATTCGTTTTTCCGAATGTTCGATTTATTCTGAGAACCAAAATATTCGTTTTTTCGAGAATTCGGTTTGTTCGGAAAACCAAAATATTCGTTTTTTCATAGATAGGTTTTCTTTGGAAAATCAGAATATTTGCTTTTTCGAATATTCGGTGTAATCGGAAAATCAGAAAAATTCCTTTTTGAATATTCAGTTCATTCGGAAAATCGAATTATTCGTTTTTTCGAATATTCGGTTCATTCGAAAAATCAAAATTTTCGTTTTTCCGAATATTCGGTTCATTCGGAAAGCAAAAAAATTTGTTTCTTCGTATATTGGTTTTACTCGGAAAATCAGAATATTTGCTTTTTCGAATATTCGGTGTATTCGGAAAATCAGACAATTCCCTTTTTGAATAATCGGTTCATTCGGAAAATCAAAACATTGCTTTTTCCGAATAATCGATTCTTTCGGAAAATCAATTTATTCGTTTTTTCGATGTTCGGTTCATTCGGAAAATCAAAATATTAGTTTTTTCGAGTATTCGGTTTATTCGGGAAATCAAAATATTCGTTTTTTCAAATATTCGGCCGAGTCTTGGTGGTGATATTCAAATATCCGCAAGAGCGACAATTTGCCACGTATCATGGCAGCTAGTTGCATACCATACGAACCGTTGAGCACACTTCATCCTCATCCATATTTTTCAACCCCAAGGTGAGTTGTAATCAGCTGGACATGACATCATAAACCAGATTGGTGCAAATCTTACTATGTATGACCCAAATATGATGAGTCGAACACTCAAAGGAAAACAGAACAAATCTACTCTATGAACCTTGGCCTTTTCTTTGCACAGTCGGTCGAATGTTGCGCTCAATGCCCCATCCAGTTTCCCACACAATAGCGGCTGCGGCCCAATGCAGCGTGGGTCCTTACAGGAAACCCCGCAGTCGTCGAAAGGTTGCACGCATCGTACCTCCCGGCTAGGGTACCGCACGAGGTGCGGACCGGTCAGTTTAGCTGAGACCCCCTACAAGGCCAATTTCGCTCACAAAAGCAATAAACAAAGCGTAAATGACATCTGCGAGGACGAATTGTATCGTTAGAATCTTTTGGGCATCTAGGGTGTAAATTCTAATTATTCCGCCCGACCTGTTGGTTCCAAGAAGTTATAAGCCTAAAACGATCAATTTTTGTGCATGTTGTACCTTCTAAAAGCGCTATAGTGTTTCCACACTATAGCGCTTTTGAAAACGGACTTCATAATCGCGTTCAGCGTGAGAAATAATCCTTCCTCTAGCACGGATTGTTAGTTGAGCGGTTCATTCTACCAATTGGGGGTTCTTCAGGCGTTGAAGAAAATTGTTTCAGATTTGAATTGAAACTTCCCCATGAGGGTTATTTGGTGAGCGTTTATTTGACGATTTTCCGAGTTCTCTAGTTTTCGTTTGAAGCTCTCCATTGGGAGATGGGAGAAATTGTGAGAGCAAAACTCGACTCTCCACGATTTCCAGAATTATATGATTGATGAGGCTATAAATCCTTATCTTGGGGTTATTTGAAGTGCACAACACGAATCTGAGGTCAGCTCATAGAGTTTTGACAGAGGCCGGATTCATCATTGCAAAACGGTTTTGCACCCGCTGCTGCAGCGATGTAGTAGCAGCAGCGATTCTGTTTATAGTGCATAACCTCACGGGTGATCGAGTAAATTCGATCAATCAGTAAATTAATTGCTGGTAGATACCAATAACACGTTTTGACTCGTAAACACTGATCTTGCATGTGAAAGGGTCAACGTTCACTGGGTCATTCGCTGGCAATCGCCAGCTCGCCGCCATAATGGCAGCGATGGAGACCATCAAGAATCGCTGCTCCAACAGAGAAGCAGTAAAACAAAGGATTTTGTCTCCGCGATCCAGCGATGTAGGACGTTTGCCACGTAACGATCACAGATGAATCGTCTTTCTATTACGCGCGAAGAAAAAGGAACAGTTGTCCCTCGCATGGCCGCAGCGACCAGGTGCTGTCAAAACATGGCTTTGTGCATGCTTTCCGCGACGCGCGACCGCGACAGTGTATATCAGCAATAATCATTTTCGGTCGAGATAGATAACAAACATTGTGCCGCGTCGCTCGCCGCACTAGGCCTATGTGTTGCGGCACGTGCTTCTTCTTTAGACTACGATAAAGTCACGTGTCGCTCGAAAAGTACGGGGCCGTATCGTCGTCCACAGCGCTTTGTAGTGGAGTCGAAAGACTCTCGTGGTCGGATCAAACTCCCTTCTGTCTGAGACAGTGTCGTCCTTAAGGCCTCTTTCAGAGTTCGATCGCTCTGCGACGCGATCGTGGGCACGGCGACGCGACCGTCGCGTCGCCGTGGAAATCGCAGATTTTGGAAGTGTGAATGCCCAATCGCGGAAGTTGGCGACCACCACTTTTAGGCGGCGTCTAGAGTTCAATCGCGGCGCGACGCGACGTTATGATTAGCCTACGTATCGATCAAGCGACGTCGCGTCGCGTCGTCGCTAGGTGTTCACAGTGAGGAGGCGCGATACATCGAATTTGACGCGCAAATTATAATCGCTCCGCGACCATCGCGTCGCGTTGCAATGCAGCGCGACGCGATGGTCGCGGAGCGATTGTCCTCATTTTTTCTTCCATCATCGGGAATCAAGGGGCGTTTCTGATTTTCTCAAGACTTTTCAAGGACTAGGTTGATTGAAATTGTTATGAGTTATTGTATTGTTCTCATATGATACTGCAAACAATTTTGTCTGCGTATTCAAGGACAGTGTGATGAGGGTGATGGTTTCAAAGAGTTGACGAGCTATAAAGGTTTTTTCACGGTTTACAAACGACACTAGCATAGTTCGGTCTCATTTCACCGAAACATCCCTAATCTTTACTATCAACTCCAGAAAGAAATTCTAAGCATCATTTGCTCCCGATGTCTTTTTGATTGTTTCGTCATTGAAGAAGCAAATTGTCTCAACGAAAACAAAAATGTGCCATAATAATACAGATATAAGATAGAAAAAGGTTCATTACTCTTAATTAGACAGAATGAGATCAAATATTGAGTAGTTTTGTTTGGGTACGGGAAATTGAGGAAATTACGCAATTGCTCGTAGTCACCTAGCGTTCGCGCTCCGTTCACACCTTGATTTCCGCGCGACGCGATTTTCGCGTCGCGCTGACATGTGCCATCGCGTCGCGCCGCGAAAACTCTCAACGCCGCCTTACGTACACATTCTAATCGAAGCCTGTTTCATGTTCGCGGTGTCGCGCAACTGGCTAGTCATTTATGATAGAAAGGTGCATGGTGCTTTGCCATTTAACTTTAACTTTATTACACGCCCTTGCAGACGTGTAGAAACATAGAATGGGCAGAAAAACAACGAAAACATCGAGGAACTCGAAAAGTGACAAGTTTTGAAAGGAAAAAGCGTAAAACGATTGATAGATACTCTCTTGACAATGAAGGTAATTTTTGACAAGTGTTTTGAATTCAGTGAAGTTGATCGGTATCTGAACAGTATGACTCATCTTCAAGTATTCCATGCCGTCTCTGAAGATGGAGAAGCTGCGCCCCAAAGAGGTGCGCGGCTGACGGAATTTAAAGGCATCGTTCGCGCTGGAAATCAATTTTAATTTCTCAGGCTCAATTTCATGATTGAGTGCGGTAGACCACACTGGTAAACTTTGGCGCTTCAAGAACGTTGGACAATGGGGTAGAAAGGCGTCGAATGTGAGAATCCGCCACCAAATCTCACCAGTCATCTAGCACTTTTTCCTAGAATGTTGGTGCGGCCGTAAGGCAACATGAAAAATAGTTACGGCACTATCTCCGCATGCAGAAAAACACCGAAAATGACAGTGACGAGGCCTCTAAAAGCAGAAAAACTTCAAAAAGGAATTTGGCGCGAAATTCAAATCCGTATTTACAATGTGTTCCGATTGACTTTTCTTTACAAATAAAGGTTTTTCATGGGACCCTTCGACATTTTCGTTCACTAGAGAGGCCAAACTACACAAAAACATGAGAAAATAATGTACGGTTTTCTGCGCGTACGATGCCTTTAAGCTTGAATCTTTCTCCCCTAGTATTTGATTCAACCAGTTTTAAAAATGAATGAGCTTTTAGACCCAGTTTTCCAGTTATAATATTATATACCCAAATTAAATCATTTCTTTTGCGTCTGTAATGTAAAGTATCCAAATTAAGCATACGATTCCTCACTATGCCATGGGGATTACTTCTATACGTTAAGCCAAGAGACCTTATAAAGACCTTCCTTGTGAAGTTGTTTTGCACTCTTTCTAGTTTGGCAACGCACGTTTTTTTAATGAGGAAAGTAGATACAGGTACCATATTCAAGAACAGATCGAACGTAAATTTCATAGGCTTTACCCAAAAGCAATGGACCTTTAGTTTTCAGCGATTTGAACAGAAGGAAAAGTTTCTGTTCAGCTTTCGCAACAATACTATCCAAATGCTTATCAAAATTCAATTTCGAATCGACAAGAAACTCTAAATCTTTAACTAGGTTAACATGCTGGAGTATTGAACCATCGATATTGTACCCGTCTTCCGGATTAGTAGTTCTACCCAGGTGTAGTGCTTGACTTTTCTGAGTGGAAAGAGGGAGAAGGTTTCGTTTAGACCATTGAACTACATTGTCAATTGTGATTTGGATCCTAGTTTTATTGTCACCCTCAAGTGTATCGTAGATTTTTTTATGATAATAATCATTTTATGATAATAATTATTATGTAGTATGATTGTTTTGCCTACTTATACTGATTTTGCCTGAATCAACGTGAAAAAAGAGGAATTTGAACGAGGACATATGAAGCGGTCGCCGCGATCGGTCGCGTCGCCGTGCACTGCATGGCGACGCGATCTGGCCATCTCAGTCGCCCAATCGCGCGATTGGGCGACTTTTCCCGCGATCTTGTCTGAAAGGCCGGCGACCAGATCGCGCGACGCGACCAGATCGATACACAGTGTTTTCATTCGGTAGCGTCGCAGAGCGATCGAACTCTGAGGCCTCTTTCAGAGTTCGATCGCCCTGCGACGCGATCGTGGGCACGGCGACGCAACCGTTGCGTCGCCGTGGAAATCGCAGATTTTGGAAGTGTGAAGGCCCAATCGCGGAAGTTGGCGACCACGCACTTTTACGTACACATTCGAATCGACGCCCATTTCATGTTCGCGCTCCGGCACTGGGAGACGAGATCTACGGGAGAAATTGACGGTTTGGAGGAACTACAGGAGGTATATTGTACTACAGATGAACGAGTGAAGATGATGAGGTGAACTAATGGAGTAATCGCCGCTCTGCAGCCGCGACGCAAATGTTTTGCCGTCATTTCAAATATACTGAACGCAATAAACACCTACAAACCTCAAATATGACGCCAGACAATCGTCAGGATCACCAACATGTTTAGACAAAGTATTGACAATGTTGCTGGTATAAAAGGCTTCTCATCTCACGGTGCGCCTCAGTCGGCTCTTCGGATCCGGACCTGGAAGGTGGCCTCAAATCACTCACCTAAGATCCACCGGATATCGGAGGATAATTTTTGTCACCGAGTGGAGGGGGTTCCTCACGGCTCGGGGGGGGGTGGTACCCAATTGTTGGGCCATCTCCCCACGGTCCACGGTGGGGTGCATCCCACTGCGGACTGTGGCGCTGGGGTCACCCCCCCCCTCCGGTGGGGACCCCGAAGGGGATTACCCCAGTGGCATGTCCCCGGGGTCCCCTGTGTGAACCCTGAAAAAGTGTATCCCTGTAAGAACAGGTTAGGTTACCGCCTACACCGGAATTTGAAATTCCCTCCAAAATCGAGTTCTGTTCACCTGCAGTGCTAGTATACCTGTTAAAACATGTTAGGTTTCGGTCATTCCGTTCGTCTACAGCTGATAGCAGTAGATCCACCAGATAACTGCAGTAGATGACCTCTCCCAGTGTCGGAGCGGTGTCGCGCAATTGGTTTGTCGTTTACGATAAAAAGGTGCGTTGTGGTTCGTCATTTTATGAAAAAAATCATTTTATGATGAAAATTGTTTTGTATTATGATTTTTTTGCCTACTTATACTTAATTTGCCCGAATCAACGTGAAAAAAGAGGAATTTGAACGAGGACATGTGAAGCGGTCGCCGCGATCGGTCGCGTCGCCGTGCACTGCACGGCGACGCGATCTGGTCATCTCAGTCGCCCAATCGCGCGATTGGGCGACTTTCCCCGCGACCTTGTCTGAAAGGCCGGCGACCTGATCGCGCGACGCGACCAGATCGATACACAGTGTTTCCATTCGGTCGCGTCACAGAGCGATCGAACTCTGAAGGAGGCCTGAAAGAGGCCTAACGCCCTTCGCATCCTGGTGTGATTCTTCGAAAATAGGTAAATGAATTTTGGATTCATTATCAGCGACTCGAAGAGCCCTCTGAGCGGAATTTGAGGGAAGCAGGTTCTCTACTGAGTTATTTTGGAATGTCAGACCGACTTTGAGGTCCGCTCAACGATTTTTGGTGGCTCATTTTGCTCAGGTATGTATTGTTGATGGAGAAATTTTGTGTTGAGGAAATCTGTTGTAGAAATTATAAATGGAATAATCTCCGGTAATAATTGTAGGGACTTTAAGAACTTGTGAAGCTATAGGCAGATTTAAAGGCAGCATACACGCTTGCGAACATGGTCGATATATCAGCATAAATAGGCCTGCAAGGCCCCTACCATGTCGTGAACTACGTTTGAAGCGCTGGAAACCATCCAGTATGATAATATTTGACAATGTTTGAGCAATCTTGCGTTCCACGCCCGTATTTTCACACCCCTTCGAAGAACAGAATGAGAATCGATACTTGTGAAAACGTGTGATAATTGAGAGTGATAGCACTATCGAAAGGGAGTGCACGAGAGAAATAGCTTGGTTTACTTGAGTATAACATGTCTGCACCTATTGAATCTCGTCCACTTTCGAGAATGCCGCTCTACTTTGGCTAACCTCTCGAAATGGAGTATTTTATCAGTGCACAAACATGTTATATTGAGGTAAATCGAGTTTTTTCTCTACTGCACTCCCTTTTTATAGTGCTATCATTCTAGGTTATCACATGTTTTCTCAAGTATTGATTCTCATTCTGTTACTCGAAGGGGTGTGAAAATACTGGCGTGGAAGGCAAGATTGCTCAAATATTGTCAAATATTGTCATCCTGGACAGTTTTCAGCGCTTCAAACGTCGTTGACGACATAGTACGGGCCGTGCGGACCTATTTATGCTGTTATCTCGACTATGCTTGCGAGCGTGTATGCTGCCTTTAAGTCTGCCGCTTTAAAGGCAGCATACACGTTCGTAAACCTGATTAAGATTACTACGGAAATAAAATGGTGTGGCTCAGATTATGAAGCCTACGCATTTTGAAGCGTTCTAAAACAACCCACAATGCCGTTACTGGAGTAGGAAACTTGGCCCCGCCCGTATTTTCACGCCCCATGTATTTGCTCTTTTCCTGCAACGCAAATGGATTGCATAACATGTGAACCAGACACAAGTCTGATGGCGAAAATGACCCAGCAACCCTGCGTTGTAGGAATAGGGCAAATACAGGGGGCGTGAAAACACGGGTGGAGCCAGACTTGCTACTCCTGTAACGGCATTGCGGGTCGTTTTTGACGCTTCAAAATGCGAATGCATTATGTTGCAAGCCATACCGTTCGATTCACATTGTTGTACCAGCCACGCTTACGAGAGTGTGCGCTGCCTTTAAGGCAGCAGACAGGCTCGAAATAAAAATTGTTGAGATAACTACGCTAATTGGGTCGTATGACCCCAAGTAGAACGTTCACGCCGATGGAAGCGTCAAAAACGAGTGAAAACTACTAAAATTGTGTCAAAAATGTTTGTCAGCCGCGCCCATGAGCTTTCAACCCCGCCCCTAAGTATACGAATACGGTGAGGAGTATATCGGCGAAACGGTTTGCCCCTTACATGTGCGAATTAAGGAACACCGGGTCGGCACTGCACTGGGCTGCCACAGGGTTAATTGCCATGAGGGAGATGATTTTGAGGTAAGAGTGGAGATCTTAGTGCGGGAGGTCCAGACTAGTGCGCGAAAAGCGCTGGAAGCGTACTGGATCAGTGCGAGAGATCCCAAGATCGACCGGAAGGACGAGGGTATAAATATAACACGGGAACTCCAACCCTACATCAGATTCGGCCTATGATTAGGGTACTTTCTGTCACTCTGGTACCCGCTTTGGTGTTCTACTGATTACATGGTTTTCTGAGGACTTTTGAGCAGGTATGCCACTCAGTTCTATGTTTCCGCGCCATTCGTTTCGGAAAATTTGTCTGAACTTTTGTACGATAGTATCTACATTTGGCCGATTAATTTTACAAGTGAATTTGACCGTTTCAAACTCCAAAAAGGGCAAATCCGCCGAAACGTTAGTCAGTAAAGTCATCCTACCCTCTATAAAACGTCGTAGTTCACATCATTCAAATCGCGAGGGGCGCGCGCGACGCCTCGGCCTCCCTCTGCCCCACGCTCTCTCACTATCTCTAACCACCGCTCCGCACCAGCACGCGTTGAAACCAAGTGAGTTTCGCCGTTTTATATCCTGTACCACCTCGTGCGTGCCACAGACGAACGTTCAACATATACGAATACGGTCATTTCGGCTGGTTTTTTGAAGCTTTCAACAAGGTGAGCGTTCTAGTACAGGCTGTAAGAGTCTATCGGCTTATCTATCCCAACCGTTTTATCGTAAAAATTAGCTATTTCAACCGCTCGAGCATAACTCGTCCAATTTCACTCCATACCCAAAACAGTCGGGTTTTTTTCGTCGGGTTTTTCGTTATATTCCCATACTACACGCTTCAAACCTTCGATTTATGACAAAAATCGATCCATTTTTGAGCGTCTATGCTGCCTTCAATCCTTGGTAGCTCAGATCCAAATAAGCGATGATTATTTGAATATTCGAAACATATTCGAATCTTTGAATTAATGTTAGAATAATCATGTGAAGAAATCACTTTTCAAATCATTTATTCATTCGGCGTTCCCGATAAGGTGATATTCGAAAAGTTCATTCTTTCAAAGTTTTCCACAATGCCAATATTCGAATTAGTATTTCATTCCAAAATTTCGGCAAACACAATATTCGAAAATTTCATTCACTCGGAAAACTTGAGGAACGCAATATTCGAAAAAACTCATTCATTCGGAAATCCTGAAAAATCCATATTCGAAAAATTCATTAATTCGGAAGTCATGAAAAGCGCAATATTCGAAAAATTCATTTACTCGGAAATTCCGAGAAACCCATATTCGAAAAGTTCATTCATTCAAAAATTTCGAGAAACGTCATATTCGAAAAATGCATTCATTCGGAAATCCTGGAAATTCCATATTGGAAAAATTCATTCATTTGGATATTCCAGAAACCCATATTCGAAAAGTTCATTCATTCGAAAATTTTAAAAAACAGCTTATACGAAATTTCCATTCATTCGGAAATTCCCAAAATTCAATATTCGACTTGTTCATTCATTCAAAAAATCGTTGAATATCATAGTATAACGGCAACATATTTGGATTACAACAACAGTGCATGTCACTCGTCACGTGCTTACAGCAAGAGCGCAAGGTGGTTGGAAACTGGACAGCCATAGCATGTATTCCTTCCTCATTAACTCTACCAGGACCCTGCAATCCACAGGTTACTCGTGAAGTGGCAGAACACTCTTCTGTCGACATATGACAATTAGCAGGAAAATCATTGTCCCAGGAGACTGTGACTGGTGAGCACTGCGGCTATCCAACATGACACACCTCGGGTAAGATGCAAACAGGGGTGTTGGTGAGAACGTTTTACGATTCGCGGAGTTTTTCAGGCTCGCAAAAGCGATTGACGATTCACGAAATTTTGGGTAGTAAATCGTAGATTTCCGTAGATATAGATTCACGTTATCAGGCAGGAAATTGGATCACGCTGACTCCTTACTCCTAGTTGTGCATCTCTACAACTGTTTCCACGCAATCCTCGTAAAACACCGCCGCACGAAACTCCAACTAGTACCTTGAAAATCTTATTTAGTCTCCTATCTTTTTCTGGGTCTCTCGGAGGTTTGAGTGTATTTTTATTACATCACCAACGTTTCGGCCTTTTGGCCTTCTCCAGGGGTTGGAAGTGGTCGATATTTCAGGCGCGCGAACAACGATGAGAGGCTTCATCTCTTACAGCGGTTTCGACATCACCCTATTAATACCTGTGCGGAAGCGGCGAAGGCCGCAGAATATCAACAGAAAAATGAGAATTCGGATGTTTGGTACCGTGGTTAGGCAACTGATTTCTCTTTAAAGGATATTGTGGTGCGCGAAGCGCGCACCAGATTAGGCTTTAACTCGCCCACGCGCAACCCTGCGATTACGAAATCGGCGTTTGGAGTGACTGTGGAAATGCGGTTTTTCCTCCTTTGGAAAGAGCGTAAAAAGTTGGGGTCTACATCCAGAGATGGTTTGGAATGGTTTCTTGACGCTCGAGAAAAATGGCGAAAACCACTTGATTTTGGTCGAAAAACTGTTAATCTCCTTTTTTTCAGACGGCGTTCACGATCTTGGGCTACCAGTTAAAATTGAGCTACAAAGCTAATTTTTTGGCAGGAGGCTGGAAATGGATGCAGCTAGCTCCTTTTCAGTTTTGGAGCTGAAAGCTCAATTTTAGCGGAACCTCAATTTCGAGGGTCAAGACGGGTAAAAACATGTAAACATGTTATAGCAAACACTCCGACGTTCCCTGAACTTCGAAAATGAACTAGTGAAAATCAACACAGCTAATGATAGGCTTCCGACCAAGAATGCTCTCTCTTTGAGATGGTTGGTGTAAATAGGACTGGAGGAGTGTGCAGGACGCCGCAGAAAGATAGGATTATAATTTGCCACCGGCGCAAAGTTCTCACTCAGGAGATATCCTGTTAAAGTTGCGCTCTGGCTTACTGAGGCGTGTTAAAACCTGTTTTACGTGTACTATGCCAAGACGCGTATGAAAATATACATGTTTAGACAAAGATATTAACAATGTTGCTGGTATAAAGAGGCTCCTCATCTCACCTTGTGCCTCAGTCGGCTCTTCGGAACCGGACCTGGAAGGTGGGGTGGCCTTAGTCACTTTCCAGAAGATCCACCTTATACCGGAGGATAATTTTTGTCGCCGAGAAGATGTCCCCACGGCTCGGGGGGGGGGGTGGTACCCAAGTATTGGCCCATCTCCCCACGGTTTGCAGTGGGGTGGACCCCACTGCGAACAGTGGTGGTGGGGTCACCTCCCACCTCCCGTTAGGACCACAAAGGGATGATCCTTGTGGGATGGTTTCTTGGCACCCGAGAAAGATGGAGAAGACCACGTGGTTTTGGTCGAAAAACTGTTAATCTCCTTTTTTAAAAACGGCATTAACGATCTTGTTGCGACACCTAAAATTTAGCTAGGGAGTAAATTTCTTGGCAGGAGACTGAAAATGGATGCAGCTAGCTCCTATTCAATTTTGGAGCTGAAAGCTCAATTTTAGCGGAACTTCAGAACTGAGGGCCTAGCCGGTAAAAACATGTAAACATGTTATTGTAAACCCTCCGACGCTCACTGAACTTTAAAAATGAACTAATGAAAATCAACACAGCTAATGATAGGCTTCCGCCCAGGGTTGCGTTCCAAGAACATTACCATGGCAAAACGCTTCCATGGAAACGTTGCCGCGGCGACGTGGAAGCATAGGATTTGAGGAGTGCGCAGGGCGCTGCAGAAAGTGCGCGGGCCCCCAATGGGAATGCGCAGGATGCCGTACAAAGTGTGCGAGACCACAGTGGGAGTGCGCAGACGCCGTAGAGAACGTACGGCACCCAGTGGGAGTACGCAGGACGCCGTAAAAAATCTGCAAGACCTCAGTGGGAATGCGCAGGTCGCTGTAAAAATGTACGGGACCACAGTGGGTGTGTGAAGGACGTCGCAGAAAGTGTGTGGGACCGGAATGAGAGTGCGCCGAACGCCGTAGAAAGTGTGCGAGACCCAAGTGGAAGTGCGCAGGACGCCGAAGAACGTGTGCGAGACCCAAATGGGAGTGAGCCGAACGCCGCAGAAAGGGTACGGCCCAACAGTGGGAGTGCACAGGACACCAAAGAAAGTGTGCGGGACCCCAGTGGGAAAGCGCACGACGCCGTAAAACGTGTACGGGACCTCAGTAGGAAAGAATGGGTCGTTTTTTATGTCTGCGGGTCACACTTTTCAGGAGTTATAGTCGTCCGACCACACCGATCGGTAATGATTTAATTATTATTTACCGTAGGCAAAAGCTTTCATAAAGTTTTGCCTCTCCAGAACGGGAATCGCTAAGCAAAAATCAGGTTAGAAAGGGAACCTTTGGAAAAAATATAAGAAATTTCCAAAAGTTCAGCTGCCTGGCAAAAGTAATGATTTGGCAATGTTATAACTACAATAAATATAGAAGTTGACAAAATGAAATTGGCACAAAATAACCAGAAGGGATGAAAAACTGGGAAATGTAGTGAAATGACCAAAACCGGATTTGGCGGTCATTCATAGGCCAACTTTTGACAAGTAGTGACTGACAAGGGATTAAATTTTACAAAATTCTCCGTTAAACTTATCAAAGCTAAATAAAGCGCTCAACGGAAATCAGCATAGGTCAAGCTATGTGAACGTAACGCTTATCGTTCATCACTGGATGAGGGATCGCCGCGACGCTGCTCGGCGGGAAAAATTGCGCGCGGGAAAACAAAGGGAGAGTGGCTATTGATCGATCGATATCGCGCGCAACTGCTGAGTGCGGCTATCTCCCTGCGAGACACCAACGATACATCCGATGCGCGCTTGATTTCGCTTTGATAAGTTTAACGGAGATTCTCGTAAAATTTAATCCCTCGTCAGTCACTACTTATCGAAAGTTGGCACATGAATGACCGCCAAGTCCGGTTTTGGTCATTTCACTACTTTTCCCAGTTTTTCAGCACTTCTGGTTATTTTGTGCCAAATCATTTTCAAACATATTTGGAGTTGTTTTTTAAAATTTTATTTTGTCAACTTCTATATTTCTTGTGATTATAACATTGCCAAATCATTACTTTTGCCAGGAAGCTAAGCTTTTGGAAATCAGACATTTGATTTCTCATTTTTACTGATAACTCAAAAAGTATGTATGATGAGAGTATAAAAGACTTCAGCCAATGACGGAGCGAACTTACCCAGGATCTATCGTCTCCTGGGCTCAATGGTATCTGGTTCGGATGACCATTACAGCACTAATGCGACTCACCCCAAGGAAGTCATGTAAACTAGTCCACGACGTTCAGCATGTCAAATTGTTGTGCGCGCGAAGCGAGCACCAGAGTTGGCTCTAGCCGGTAGAGAACGATTTTTTCGTTCTGGTGTTTCCTTCCAATCCTTTATCGATTTTCCGGGATTCCGCGTAGTTTGATGTTGAGAATTCTTTCAAGTGTAGACTTGCGTAATCGTGGGCATCTAGGTGCTTGCGGTTGTCCAAGGACAGCGAATGAGCTTCGTAGGACTTGGCCTTGGCATTGCTTCCTTTCGCGGTGGTTCAGGAAAAGATGTTTTTGTTTTTCTTAAAGGCAGTGTTCACGATAAAAATCGTTTTTCTGTTTTTCCGCCTATCTTGAAAACGGCCCCATACTGATTCCAATGGTGTCTCTGAAATCGTACAAGACCTTCTGCGAACAGAGTTATGGTCCCTCAAAATATGAGCTAAGGAAACATGGTGGACGAGTTGTCCGAGGCTTGTAACTTACGTCTTCTGCAGCCGATGCATGCGAGCTGAACAAAGTGAAGAGAGAAGTTAAGAATGAAGGGAAGAACGGGGTTAATGATTGGAAATCATCGCTCATCTCACGATCTCGAGCATTCATTTGTTCACGTCGGTGGGCGTGTGATGCGCTTTTGGGGTTTTCAATGCGCTCGGAGTTGCAACTTCGGGCTCTTTTGGGGCTCTTCCTGGCTCGTTTTCATGCGTTCTTTCGACGTCAACGTTACAGTGTGCCCTTCCACTACCCATTCCTGGTGGAAACTGAAACACATTTTTTATCGTGAACACTGCCTTTAATCAGGGAGGAGGGGGTAACCTCTACCCACTTTTTTAGACATAAAACACTTAGAGGGCCTTTTTTGAAGTATATCAACAACACCAAGCGGCGTGAAAACCAGCGTTGTGAATGATGTTTTAGAGGTAACAACTCAAGTATTCTCACTTGGTGTTCAAGATATAGTTGGTGCTCCGCGCTCGTCCAGGATGGAGAGTCACACCACGGGGATGGAAGAGCCAACGACCGAGGCCGAGCTCGAAGTGGAATTCCAGAGGCTGTGTGGGGGCGTCAAAACTACAAAGGCACTTGCCTCTACGAAAGTATCGTTGGTGTCTCGCAGGGAGATAGCCGCACTCAGCAGTTGGGCGCGGAATCGTTCGATCAATAGCCACTCTCCTTTCGTTTTCCCGCGCGCAATTTTTCCCGCCAAGCAGCGCCGCGGCGATCCCTCATCCAGTGATGGACGATACAACTGCGATAAAGTTATCCCTCATCGCAACTCCAAGTGCAGTGCGATCTCTCCCGTGGAATCCAACTTGGAAAGCAAGGTCACATATGGAATTGCAGAACTATTAAAGGCAGCGTTCACGTTTAAAAATGTGTTTTAGTTTCCACTAGGAATGTAGAGTGGAGGGGCATACTGTAACGTTGGCTTCGAAAGAACGAAGTAAAACGAGACAGGAAAAGCTCGACAAGAGCCCGAAGTTGCCACTTCGAGGGTCTCAAAGGGGGATCTCAGTAGCTCAAAACACGCCGATATAAGATCTTGCAGACGTTCAAAGGAACTTATTTCCAGAATATGCTGAACTTTCGTAATTCCTTTCCTCAGAAGCTAAGCTGCGGCGGAGCTGTGTGACACGTGTGGTTAGTAGAGGTCGCGCATACCCCACGCTTACTCAGACATTTTTAGCATTGTTCCTCTACGTACATAGTCCCATGTGAGAAGACATGGGGGAGAATAAAGTTCTCCCCCCCAACCACGTCGTCTCAGTTGGAATAGGCGAAAGCGGAAAGGGGTTCAACCCATGATAAATCAGCGGTCGGACCCTCTGAGTTTCTTAGTAGGGACACAAATGATTCCCAAATATAACTGGTTAACTATCTAATTTTTGGATAGTCTACCCTGGTGTAACAACCATAGCGCCTGCTGACATATGTAAGTACTATTGCCATACCTTAACTAGGACCCTGAATTTCGAGAGTCTTTGACTGCTGACCCATGTTAAACACGTCATGCTCAGCTTAAGTCGACCTCGTGAATCCACGCACTGGAAGATCTGACTGCAGGGATCAGGTTTCTTGTTGTGGGGAATTGTGATACAATGAAATCATGAGAGTACAGTGCCCGATAACTTGCGGATTTTGCTCAGTGAACGGCACAACAGTCGTTCGACCTTCGTGGTGGACTGGTAGGTTAAATGCATCTCCAAAGAAACCTCAAATGACGTTAAAGGCAGTGTTCACGATAAATTTCACTTCCGATATCTCCACGGCTTACGGAAGGTCTGGTGCCCTATATAGCAAGGCATGCTTGAAAAGGACACGAAAGACGCGTTTTTGAGCGAAAATAGGGCCTCTCTTGTTTACGTTGACTTTTGAGCGTGGAGGAATTGACCGCTAGAATGATGATATCTATCAGTGCAATGAAGCGATCAGCTCACTTATCAGCGCTTCCTTGACTTGATCATTCCTGTAATTGTGATTATGGTGCGCGCGAAGCGGCTTTGGTCTCTTCCCGCGCGGATGCCCTACGATGAGATCACCTATTCATACCATCACCAGAGGTATGAGCTGTACACCATTCAATGCGCTGCAAGAAATTACATATGTGTGCAACTTTTTATCCTAACAACTGGTCCCCGCTCTCTGAAGTTATGACCTCTCAAAGTACGCAAAAACGTTCTCCACCACCGCCTCCGCCTCCACCTCCGTCCGTCGAATTCCATTTTTTTGGAAGGCGTGGACCAATTCGCTTGACAATTTGTGACTAGAGGTAATCGGCCACGGGAATGCCGAAAAAAAAAATGGCAGAACTCACCATAATGACTTCTGGGCCCCTAACGGGCGGTTCAAACTCGGAAACCGGCCTCTCAAGATTAGTTTATGAAAATGTTGGTTTTTTTCTGTTATCAGTTATTGTTTTCTTTGACTCCACATAAACAGCTTGCTCTCTAGTGTGGTGTACCTTTAATATCCGGCTCGGAAGAGGACGCTGTGCGAGATTGATGTTCTTGAACGCGGCGCGTATTCGTTTCAAACGCACCATCGATAAGAAGGCGTCGCAAGGTGTGCTGAAGTGTCGGATGACTATGCGAGACCTCAGTAGGGGTGTGCAGGACGTCGTAGAATGTGTGCAGGACCTCAGTAGGAGTGTGCAGGACATCACGGAACCTGTGCAGGGCCCAGTAAGGGTGTGCAGGACGTCGTAGAATGTGTGCAGGACCTTAGTAGGAGTGTGAAGGACATCAAGGAACTTGTGCAGGACCCCTGTAAGGATGTGCAGGACGCCATAGAATGTGTGCAGGACCTCAGTACGAGTGTGCAGGACATCACGGAAGCTGTGCAGGGCCCAGTAGGGGTGTGCAGGACGTCGTAGAATGTGTGCAGGAATTCAATAGGAGTGTGCAGGATATCATGGAACGTGTGCAGGACCCCAGTAGGGGTGTGCAGGACGTCGTAGAATGTGTGCAGGACCTCAGTAGGAGTATGCAGGACATCACGGAACCTGTGCAGGACCCCAATAGGGATGAGCAGGACGTCATGGAATGTGTGTAAGACCTAAGTAAAAGTGGGTTCTCTAAAGTTCTACGCTGAGGGTATATAAGTTGCAGTCGCCGCGTCTAGCTACCAGTACAAGCTAAAATTGACCAAGGTCGAATTCGTACATTCGTGTACTACGAGTGGCTGCTGGGCAACGACACGGGCACCGCGGTCGCCAACATCTGCAGAGCGTGCAAGGAGGATGCAGTATCCCAATGCACAGTCAGCCGCTGGTTCATTAGTTTCGAGAGCGGCGACACGAGCCTCGAGGACAGGGAGCACAGCGGGAGGCCTTCTACGGTGGATGATGACGAAGTCCGTCGCTGTATCAAGGAGAAGCCGGAAGCCACCACCCGTGAACTGGCGACGACGCTCGGCTGCAGCAAGTCCACCATCCACAATCGACTCAAATTACTCGGCTACCACAAAGTTCTGGTCCGTTGGATCCCCCACCGTCTTACGGACGCCAACAAGCAGAGCCGCGTGGCCGTCTGCCAGTCCCTCCTCCTTCGTCCGCATCGCAAGGAGTTTCTTGAGGACCTGGTCACTGGGGATGAGAGCTGGGTTCTCTGCGACAACGTCGCCCGCCGTGTCGTCCAGATCCCGCGCGGAGAAGAGCCGCCGACGACGCCGAAAGCCGACCTGCACACGCTGAAGATCATGCTCTGCTGCTGGTGGGACACCAAGGGCATGCTGTACTTCAAGCGGCTCCCGCAAGGCAGGACGGTCACCGTCTCCATCTACTCCGATCAGCTCGAGAATTTAGCCGCCGCCATCCGAGAAAAGCGTCCCCGACGGGCCTCGGTTCACCTGCTGCACGACAACGCGCGCCCGTACGTGGCGAAGGAGACCCAGCAGAAGTTGGCGACGCTCGGCTGGGAGACGGTTGCCCATCCGCCGTATTCCCCGGACCTCGCCTCCTCCGACTACCACTTGTTCCGCCCGCTGAAGCACCATTTGGCCTGAAGAAAATTCACCAACTACGAAAACCTCAAATCCGACATCGCGGACTTCTTCGAGTCGCAGCCCCGGAGTTCTGGGCGAAGGGCATCGGCGACCTGCCCAATCGATGGGCCACTGTTGCGGTGTGGATAACTGTTGTGATTATATTGTTGATTAGACTTGTTTTTTCAAAAAAGTTGAAAAAATTAGAAAAATGGTGAAATTTTTGGACAAGAATTATGGGACAACCTGGTAATTACTTGCTATACTGTGCTTATCTGGGACAAATTCCGGTCAGCAATTGCGTCTCGACACGCTTTGCTGCCGCGCGCTTTCGAGTCGGAAGAGTTTCCAGCGCCGAAGCTGCGGATCTGTTGACTCTAGGTGGGTTTTAGAAACTGGAAACTAAACAAAATTGAAGAAAACTGTAAAAAAGCCATATCGTGTCGGCTTTGGAGCTGGAAACTCGATTGACTCGAGCGCGTGCGGCCGCGAAGCGTGTCGAGACCCAATTGCGGACCGGAATCTAACCCAGATAAGCACAATAACTTTATATTTATGAGGTACTGAATAATTGTGAGAAATTAGTAGTCACTACGCTAAGATGTATGAAATGTAAAATCAGGGCAAAATGGAGTGCGATTTTGTCGAATATTCAAATTATTCGAGCTGAATATTCGAATAAACCGAATATTTCACTTCTTTGAATATTCGAATATTCGAATAAACGAATATTCCACTTCTTTGAATATTCGATTATTCGAATAACCCGAATAATCCACTTCTTTTAATATTCGAATATTCGAATTATTCGAACATTCGAATATTCGATTATTATTCGAATAAACGAATATTCGGGCAACACTCTAGCCGCTACCCATTGTGGCTATGTCAGTTTTAGCCCTTCACACTTATTCTTCGCCCCTGTGGAGACGGATCAGTATTTTTCAAATTTTTCTATTAGGCTATTCTTAAAAAATTACGCCATCAGTAAAGAAGGTAGTATATATAGTGATTACAACCTTTCAATCGTATTTCTGTATATAATAATTGCGTGAAATTTAAAGGCAATGTTCACGATGATTTTTGTTCCCGAGTTTTCCACTCAATACAAAGCGTTGGCCACCGAGTGTTACAGAAATTACGAAGAAACGGCGAGAAACGTACCCTCTATAAAACGTCGAAATTCACATCATTCGAGGCGCGAGCGGCGCGAGCGACGCCTCGGCCTCCGTCTGCCCTACGCTCTCTCATTGTCTCTAACCTCTGCTCCGCACCAGCACGCGTAGGAACCAAGTGAATTTAGCCGTTTTATAGCCTGTACTAAGTCGCCTTATTTCAGTGACATTATTCTGAAAATTTAGCTTCCTGGCAAAAGTAGCGATTTGTTAATGGTCAAAAAAAAGTTTCAGAAATGTCTTGAAATGTTTTTAAAAAATGATTTGGCGTAAAATAGCATGGAGTAATAAAACAGCTAGGAAATGAAGTGAAGTAACCAAAAAATACGATTTGGTGGTCGATCATTTCACAATCTTCTCCGTTAAACTCATCAAAACGAAATCAAGCACGATATGGAATGGAGCGTTGCCTTCACACAGCATGACCTATGCTGATTCCCTTGATAAAGCTTTCAAAAATGGCTTAATTTTTCCGTTGCGCGCTTGATTTCGTTTTGATAAGTTTAACGGAGAAGTTTGTGAAATGATCGACCACCAAATCGTATTTTTTGGTTATTTCACTTTATTTCCTAGCTTTTTTATTACTCCATGCTATTTTACGCCAAATCATTTTTTTTAAATATTTCAAGACATTTTTGAAACTTTTTTTTTGACCATTACCAAATCGCTACTCTAGCCAGGAAGCTAAATTTTCAGTAATTTCACATATTTTTCACAAAGGTTCCCTTTCTGACTTCAATTTTGCTCAACGATTTCCATTTTGGAATGATGAAACATCTAACAGACGATATTGTCGTATGAGTACAAATTTTGAAACCTATGGCTTACAACCATAAAAAATAAAACTCATTGCCGCATTTGGTGCAAAATGTGAAAAATCAATATTATTGATCATTAATATTTGATCTTGCATGATGAGAAGAATTTCCCAAACAAATGACTTAGAGCCAACAACAATCAAAAATCATTACGGCATTTTGTGCAGCAGGCAAAAAAATCAATATTATTTATCGGTATTTATCGATAATGACTGATGAGCGAAATTCCTCAACCAAGAAAACCAATCCCAAAAGCAATCACCACTGTTCGCCGCATTTTGTGCAAAAAGCACGAAAATCGATAATATTGATTATCGATCGATGACGTGTCATGATTACGAATTCTGACAAGTTCAATACTTACCTTCGACGAACTGTGATGATTGGCTGCGAATTCACCCACACACCCCGGTCTCCAGAGCCGTAGCAGAAAAAAGGAGTTTTCGTGCTCCACGGCTAATTTAGTATGAAAACCCACGATTTTGAGGTACCCTTCAAAGTAAAGGTATCGAGTTCAAATTGGAATAGGAGCGACCTGCATCCATTTCCAGCCTCCTGCCCAAAAATGAGCTCCCTAGCTCAATTTTATCTGGTAGCACAAGATCGTGAACGCCGTCTGAAAAAAAGGAGATTAACAGAGAAAACTTGCGGTTTTTCAAAATTTGCTCAAATTCTAGGAAACCATTCCAGACCATTTTTGGGCATTGTATACAACTTTTTGCGCTCTTTTCAACGCAATTTAGAGCTGATTTCTACCTTCAGCCTGAACTTAGATTTCGAAAAACGGGTTGAGCGCGTGGCCGATTCAAAACCAAATCTGGTGCCGCTTCGCGCGCACCACTATTCTCTGACCTGGACTAATTGTCCGGTTGGATGAACATGTTCACGGTGGTTGTCACCGGTGAAAAATGGAATCAGTCGGAAATGGAAGAATATTCAAGGCAAAATAGTACTACTTAGGGCCCGAAGAAAAGAACGGAGCAACGGAAAGCGAATAAAGCGCTTTTCACAGTCTGCCGGACGTTGCCGTCCGACACTTTGTAAGAGTGCCGCAGTGCGAGGGAAGCTGCGGTGAACAACCGTCAGTTCCAACTCTCCAGTACAAAATATGAGGCGAAACGAACACGTTTTGACCCGTCATAACTTGCTCCGACGTCGTTTCAATGATTTCGCCGCAGTGCGACGTCGGTCGGCCGACATCGCAGTGGGGGTGGCACCAACGCCGCAGCCCTATCTTATAACGTACCGGACGGCAGCGTCCGGCAGACTGTGAAAGGCGCTTAATTGTGAAAGACGGGCCCACAAATGAATTCATTGTCACAACGAACAGTTCCTAAGAGAGTAAAGAGGTGGGGTGAGAGTAAAGGATTTCGTGACATTGTCAAGCGTGTTTCTCAATTGCTTCGTCATTTATGGTCTACTCGGGGGCAAAACAATCGATTTAGTTATTAGTCTCAAAATCGAAGATTATCGTGAACACTGCCTTTAAGATACTTCAAAAATATGTATTTGTAAGAAGTGCCATCCGCTAGCATTCTTGGGGTTTCATCCATCCGTAAGTTTCAACCTTTTGAGCTGAATCCACAATGAGCGCGCGCAATCCGAAAAGTTATATCCCGCGTCCGTTGTGAGGGTTAGCTGCAAGTCTCCGTATTCTACACTGAATGCGACCAGACTAAGATTTTGATCTCGTCCAGAATATGTAATGCTCCGCAAAGCCCATCGCGAGGCGGGTTCTCGCCGCGAAGCCAAACTCTGGTCACCGCTGCGTCCCCACCATGATCCCATTATCAGCGATAAAAAATTCGGACAACTTTGATGTTCTTGTCGTAGAAGCAACTCTTGGGGGATTCTCGCATACTCAGGCAAACCATCGCTCCGAGCGGGACCGGCTCCTCCCAATTATGACGTCATCGCCCGGAAAGCGGCCGAGGGGCCAACTGGCACCGCGGTCCCTGTCCGGTGCCAGTTCGCCCCTCGGTCGCTCTCCGGTCGCTCTCGGGGCCACAGCGGTGCCATCACCAGAGATAGAGAGACGCGGGATTGGTTGTTCTTTGAGTGATAACGTGCGAGACACGTTATCACTCAAAGAACAACCAATCCTGCGGGTATAAAAGGCGGCTCGCCTCGTGTAGACGGGTAGTTGGCCTTTCGAGGCCACTCTTGAGAGGTGACCTCGGATCACTCTCAGGAAGACAATTTTTGGCGGCCGATGGGATCCCCCTTGGCCCGCGGTGGGGAAGGCTTCCTCATTGCGGATCATGCTGGGATGGTATCCTTGTTGCGGCCTGTGGCAGGATTAACCTCCTGACCCACAGGCTGTAACAGGTATCTTATCCTCTTAACAGGCTTAATCCTCTCCAGAAGAGGCGGAAATTAAGAAAAAATAGCAATTAGGAAATTTTTGAAAATCGCCCGAACAGAGACCGCAGTGCCAGTTGGGACCGAAGATCGCTCCGAGCGATACTGCTGTGGCCCGGAGAGCGGCTCCTGTGGCCCGAGTAGATGGCTAATTTTCGCTCAGAGCGGAGAGGCAGCGCCGCTCGAGTAGCTCTCCGGTACCGCTCGGAGCGATGGTTTGCCTGAGCAATCGCTGAGCAGCTAGGACACATTATGGAGGTTTCTAGGCCAAGGCCGTTCCTTAGCTGCTGAGAAAGTGGGCGTAACGGGGCGGAACCACCGCAGCATATGCTGCTGCCAGTTCTGCGTTTGAAACCCCAGTTCACGGGACATATGCCGCTCCCAGCGCGCGTCCGGGTGCGACAAGGTGCGCTCACCGTCGGCAGTGTTCCGAGACGCGCACCATCACTGAAATTTCGCCGTGACCGCACCATCACAAAAATTTTCCGGCCCGACATGCCCCGGAGACATGCCACTGTAGTAATCCGCTTTGGGGTCCCCAGGGGGGGGTCACCCCACTACCACGGTCCGCAGTGGGCACCCTACCGTGGACCGTGGGGAGGTGACCCCACAGTTGGGATCCCCCCCCGAGCCGTGGGGAGCCCCCTCCCCTCGGTGACAAAAATTATCCTCCGGTATCCGCTGGATCTTCTGGTGAGTGACTCGAGGCCACCTTCCAGGTCCGACTCCAAAGAGCCGACTGAAACACACTGTGAAATGAGAAGCCTTTTATATCAGCAACATTGTTAATACTTTTGTCTAAACATGCCAGGATTAGACCAGTTAGGAAGAGGGGTGGGAGGGGCCATCCAATGGCGAGCGGCCGCTGGCTCTAGGAGATTTTTCTTCCGTAGGGCGCCGGAGCTCCGCGACATATGCTGCACTTCCAGCATCAAGGAACGATATCCTGCGACGATGGGGTTTGTAACGCTGAGTCCATCAGCCAATCACGAACTGGTGGGCGGTCGTCAGCAGATATCTCCATGATGCTGCTCAGAAAATGATAGGCCGTTTCAGTGCCCTAGCTGCTCAGCGAATTCCTGAGTTGTTTTAATTTTCGAAAATTTTGGTGTGGACTCACCACCGAGGGAGGGTAGAGGTTGTAAGTATTTCGCGGTCCTTGCCAACGGGTTACTTGATCCTACGCTGGGGCCGTATGCTCACCGTTCCCAAAAAATGCGAGCGAGCCCCGACCGGGAAGGGAATCGATGTGTATGGAATGAGCTATACCAACTCGTTTGAAAACATGATGTCGCCGGCTTATCTGTAAGAAATTGATGAGCCCCAAGGTGGTCCTACAACGAAGCCGATCGAGCATCTAGCCAGTTTTCAAGGTTGATTAGCGCAAAATCTCAGACATTTGCATGCTTATCTCAAGCTTTCCCTTGTTTTCAAGCGTAATAGATGGGATTGACTGTTTCCCCGGTGGAGGAGGTAGAGTTCACGTAACAATTTTAGTCTGATGAATGGACAGGGCTGCGTAGGTGGATCACCGCGCGCGCCATCGAAACCCAACTGGTTTGTGACGGCCAGCCGCCTGGTCCATGCGTTAGACTAAATCGGATACGGAAACCATATGCATACGGTAGGCATCGTTCCATCACTTCAGTCAGTTCTTACGTTTTCAGAAACGAAACATCAAAATATGAAACCCTGTTTTGACAGGCAAACCTAAGGGGGTAGCAATCTGCATGGTGTCCGTGAGTTAAAGGCAGCGTACGCGCTCGTAAACGTTGGGATAACTACGGAAATAGAATGGTGTTGCTCAGATTATAAAGCCTACGCATTTTGAAGCGTCAAGAACAACCCACCATGCCGTTACATGAGTAGCAAGTTTGGCCCCGTCCGTACTTTCATGCCCTGTATTTGCCTTTTTCCTCCACCGCAGGGTTGCTGGGTCATCTTCGCCATCGGCGACACGTGTGGTTTACTTGTTAGGCAATCCACCAACAGTACCGATGGTCAAGATGACTCACCAACTTTGCGTTACAGAAAAAGGGCAAATAGAAGGGGCGTGAAAATACCGGCAGGGCCAAACTTGCTACTCCTTTAACGGCATTGTGGGTTTTTGACGCTTCAAAATGCGTAGGTGTTGTAATCTAAGCCAAACCATTTTATTTCCGTAGTTATCCCAATCACGTTTGCGAGCTCTGGCATTCGCTCGCGTGTAGCCCTACACAAACTCACTTGTTCCCCGTTACACCTGGGCGACAAATCATTTTTCTGGGGCGCGAAAGGGAAAGTATGGAGCGATTGTGGGCATTTGTGCCCACAAAACCACTTGTACCCCCACTAAATCACTAGTCGCCCTGCGAAATCACTTGTTGCCTCGAAAGAGCAGCTGCTGCCCCTAAAATCACTTGTTGCCCCTCAGGTTCACTTGTTGCCCTAAAAACACTTATTGCTTGGAAATATCATTTAATCGTTAGGACCCCTATGCATTGTTTATTCATGGATTCCGTCCATCCTCTAGGCACCTTTCTCTCTTCAAACCTTTCTTCTTCTTCTTCTTCTGTGTAGGCATCGTACGCGAAGGTAACCCTATCTTATTTTTTCACGTTTCTGTGTAGCTTGGACTCTCTAGCGAACGAAGATGTCTAAGGGGCCCATGAAAAACCTTCACTTGTAAAGAAAAGTTAATCGGAACACATTGTAAATATGAATTTGAATTTCGCGCCGAAATGGATTTTGAAGTTTTTCTGCGTTTCGAGGCCTCGTCACTGCCATTTTCAAGGTTTTTGTGCATGTGGGGCGTGTACCGCAACTGTTTTTCATATTATTTGACGGTTGCATCAACATTCTAGTGTGTGCTAGATGACTGGTGAGAACTGGTGGAGGATCCTCATCTTTAACCCTTTCCCACCTCATAGCCCTGCGTTTTTGACGCGCCGAAGCTCACCGGGCTCATTCATGAAATTGAGCCTTAAAGGCACAGTCCAAGCTCAGGGACGAAATTTGAAGTTTCCACTTAATTTGAGGTAGACCCACCCCATCTAACACCTGCCTAGTGCGAGCTCTCAGTTTCTCTGAATAAGCGAGATACAAGAGGATGCCACCCTTGGGTGGCCACACCGGGAAGATGCTTTGGCACGCCTCTTTTACGATTTTTCGAGCTCAGCAGTGTCGAGATGAGCGACGATTTTCAATCGATAGCCCCGTTCTTTCCTTCATCCTCGGCCTCTCTCTTAATTCAGGTCGACTCGCATCCAGCGGTTGCAAATGACGGAAGTTACAAGTCTCGGACAACTCGTCCACAATGCTTCCGCAGCTCAATTTTGAGCGGCCATTACTCCGCTTCCGGGCAACTTTGTACGATTCTAGAGACATCATTGGAATCATCGTGGGGCCGTCTTCAAGATTGGCAGAAAAACAGAAAAACTATCCTAGGGTTAGACTGTGCCTTTAAAGGCAGCATACACGCTCGCAAACATGGTGGAGATAACAGCATAAATAGGACCGCACGGCTCCTACCATGTCGTCGACGAAGTTTGAAGCGTCACAAACCCTTCAGAATGAAAATATTCAAGGATTTCCATCTCGCGAGCCTGTATTTTCCCACCTCTTCGAGTAACAGGATGAGGATTGATACTTGATAGAACGAGAGTGATAGCACTATCAAGTGGGAGTGCACGAGAGAAACAGCTTGATTTACTTGAATATAACATGTCTGCGTACCGATTAACCCTCGTCCACTTTCGAGAATGCCGCTCTACTTCGGCTGACTTTTTGGAATGGAGGATTTTATCGGTGAACAAGCATGATATTTGCAGGTGAATCAAGCTGTTGCTCTCGTGCACTCCCATGTGATAGTGCTACCGCTCTAGCTTATCACATATTTTCCCAAGTTTCATTTCTCATTCTCGTACTCGAATGGGTGGGAAAATACAGGCGTGGAAGGCAAGGTTGCTCAAACATTGTCAAATATTGTCATCCGGGATGGTCTTTGGCGCTTCAAACGTCTTCGATGACATGGTAGGACCCGTGCAGGCCTATTTATGCTGTTATCTCGACCACGTTTATGAGCGTGTATGCTGCCTTTAAAAATGGAAATGGGTTTTCAGCGCAAACGATGCCTTAACATTGTCCCACTTCGAAGCATGGTCCGCTATTCTGATGCGCTGGCGCCACATCCCCTTGTCAAGAGCCTGATCAGAATGCACACCGGCGGCCTTCAAATCAGAATGTAACGTGCCAAGCCAGCGCTGATTAGGTTGTCCTTAGGGTCATTTACCTGGCACATCCAGATTCAGGCTCGTTCTGCAAACGGTATCGCCTCCGGCTCGCAGAATGCTTCCATACCACCGCAATCGAGCTTCGTGGAGTTTTTCAGCAAATGGAGCGAGCGACTCCGAAACGCTGTCGGATGCCATCGTTCGTCCAGCGCAACATTTTCGTCTCCACTACATCGAGCTCACGTTCGACGTCCTTCGTTGCAGGTCAGTACTCTGCGGCGTAGAGCGCGACGGGTCGAATAACGGGCCGATAAATCTACGACTTCAAGCGATCGGGCGTTTTTTTTTCGCAGAGCACCGCAGACATCGAACGCACCTTTGACCACTCTGCTCCAAACGAGAGAGAACTTCGAAACTTAGGCTGCAATCAGATGCGATCGTCGATCCAAGATATTTGAAGACTTAAGCACGAAGCAGATCAATCTTCGACCTTTATTGATTCCTGTTTATCACTGTTCGCGGCCAGATATTTCGTTTTCTTGACATTGAGACGTAATCCAAACCGAGACAGCCGACTACTCCATGAGTGAAACTGTCGCTCAAGGCCAGGCTCATCTTTAGATGCTAGCAACACGTCATCAGCGTACAACTGCTACCATGGCACTGGTTTCCTTTATCGAATATTCGGCTTTTCGAATGATTCGAAGTCGACTCCTTCAATCGAATGATCAATTTACGAACCATTCGATTCGGTCGAAGTATGTATAGTACCTACTCCCATGAAATTTTTTAAATGTTTTTCAAAAAAGTTTCGACTCAAAAGTGGCGATCGGGGGCAATCTACGGTGCTGAACACGAATCTGGAGTCCGTTCTTCGACCAAACTCCCACATACCACCATAATCCACCGTAATCTACAAAAAAATCGATAAACGGACCCCAGGTCGTACTCAGCACTCCAAATAACTCCCCGAGAAGCAGTTCGAGCCATATCTATCGTAGCGCTCCGTGATTCGTCAAAAGTCGCTGTTTGACATCAAATTTTCCCTGAAAAAAACTTCAAAAGAGTCAAGTCAAAAACTTTGGAAAATTGACTCATAAACCCAAAAATCGTGATCAGCGCCCCAAATAATACAACTGGGAGGATATCAAGTAAAATCTCGAATATTATTATAACGCTTTCAGAGCCCTCTAGTTCATACAAACAAACTCCCAATTGAAAATCAGTACAAATCTAAAACGCCACAAGTAGTCTATGCCAAGTTTGGAAAATGCGCCCTCACTCAGTTTGCTCAGGGGGTAGTTCTGGGTGTCCGAATTCTTCAATGACTAATGCGTGGTTTGAGAAGTACAACAGGTACGCAAAATCGGCGCAAAACGTCTTTAACTTCTTGTCAGTGTGGTTTCAGGCAGATGCGAAGACAATAATCGGATTCTACGTCGAGAACGGTTCTAGAAATGTACTTCATCCATAATGGCCAGGCTCACTAAAAGTAGTTCCCTTGTTAGCCTCAATAGGCAAGAATTTATAAAAGGGCAGTGGAAACAGAAGGAAGACTAAGAAGAAGACCAGGAGAGAAAGACAAGACGCGAACGCACGCGCAGCGACCGCACACACCAGCTGTTAGGCCTCCTCCGCGCCGGCGCTAGTTGGGGCGTGACAATTCACCCAATGCTCACAAAGATTCTGTGGGCATTGCCCACAATATTTTTTGTGGGCACTCGACTTTCGCCGGCGCGATTATGTGGAAAGTCTAGCGCCGACGAAATAGGACGCTACATTGATCACGCCCTCCGGGCAACACGCGAGCGAATGCCAGAGCTAGCGTGTATGCTGCCTCTAACCGCTGCTAAGTGGGTTTTTATTACGCGATCAGTGAGTAGCAGATCGCCAGCTCGTTTCGCAGCAAATAACATGTAAGGAAGGGATATTCTTTTAAGTTAGTAACATTAAAGACATACGGTTGATAATGACAGTGGGGAAAGACGGAAGTCACTGCTTAGAAACGGCTGCTCCTATTCCGAAATGGAAAATGGCGAGTCACTGAGAAGTCTCTGATTGCAGTTCTATTCTGCGCCGACATATGAGACTAAGGGTGGAAAATGCTTTAGCATCTCTCCAAGAGCTAATCAGTTTCGGAGCATAAGAACCACTACGGCGCCCTCGTCGGCGTACGCAGGGCACACTATCAAGAGTCTTTTTTGATGTTTTCCCATTTATGTAGTAATCTCAGCTAGTGAATTACGGTTGATTTGCGGTATTATTGTGCAAAATGATTGTCTAAAAAATACTTTATACTGAACGTAAAAATGAGCGGTCTCACACCAAACCAATTTACAAACACAAAACTGCATATGTATGTACAAGAAGTGGTTGGGAAACTAGATGCAGTACCCACAGGTTTTGAAGCACTGCTGCCTCATGACATCACGGTAGATTGGGTTATTACAGAGAGTAGCACGATTCCCACAATCCGAGATTCCGTTCATGCCATTCACCAGATCTTGGCACACTGCAAATGAAATCAAGTGAGCAGCCATATAAGATAAGATACACTCGTTGTCTTTTTCGGTACTCCTGTATGTAATCAATGATGGTCCTAATTTGGACACCACTGGGTTTTACTTCTGGTTTTAGCTGCGATTCCACAATTGGATGCCGTTATATCTCTTTTTAAACCCACTCGTGTTTTTTTTATGTGCAAGCGACCCACCGGTTGACCCCGATGGCAGAACCACTCTTGTGCCGTTCACTGAGCAATACCCGCAAGTTCTCGGGCACTGTACTCTCATGACGTCATTGTAGCGAGAGTCTCCACAATAAGAGACGCGATCTGGGCAGTCGGATCTTCCCGTACGTGGATTCACGAGGTCGAAGCAAGCTGAACATGATGTGGTTTATTGGGAGTTAGGAGGTCGATTGACATAGAAAACCAGAGGTCTATTTCGAATGTGTCAAAAACACTTACATGCGTTAGCGGGTGCTAATGTTGTTGCACCAGGGTAGACAATCTGAACAAGGACAAATCATTTATGCAGATTATAGTGTCTTGCGCGCTCTAGGGTTGCGGTCTGTGATGATACAATAGATTGTCGATTCACGGCTTTCATAGTTACTGTCCCCGCTTCCACATGGGCCATACAGCTTGGCCGTGACGAGACTCCTTAAAGACACAGTCCAAGCCCACTAGCGTTAGTCATATTTTCTGTTCAGCTCGGAAAGAATTTCACATTGATCACAACGGCTCTCCAGATTCGCTCAGAGCCCACCACGAACATAGTCAGGACCTTTCGGAAATTTGATTTGAGCGGCGAGAATTTCGTGTACGTTTTGTCTCGAGCCTGTTTTTTTTTGTTCTCTTCTTCGACAGCCATCGCACTGGAGCGGACCGTGGTATGAAGCTGAGCCGACAGCAGGTTGAAGAACGGATTTTTACCACAATCCATCGAGCATCTCGTACATACTGAGTTAAGAACTCGTTGATTGGAGTGGACCATTTTTTCCACTCCTCATTTATTTGACGAGGTTGGAGATTTCGCGTTTGGCATGGTTGCGATACACGGTGGCCGTAGTACATTATCAAAAGCACCCTGAGGTTGGACTGTGCCTTTGAGATTAAGATCACGAAACAGTTTGAAATCTTGCTTAGTGATCTGCTCTTGAGTTGAAGGTTCAACAACGATTTGATATAGGATAACTGTCCTGAGTCGGCACTGATACCTTCTGATTAAAGGAATGAATCATGGAAAGTAGGCAGGCGCCAAAAAAGAGAGGTAACAAAGCAAGAATTGTATTACCAGAGATGTCTCACAGCAAAGTTCACCGGTTGTGGTGTTGATGCACTGCATTGTAGGGTTCGGGCAAGTTCCATTGAGGCAGGCTGTAAATTTCGATCATAGTCGCTGAAGTTACGTAATAGCGAGCCATCCTTCTGCCAGACTGGATTTTGACCGGCTTCTGACACAAAAGCTCACTTATTAGAAGAAGCTAAAGCCTTATGAGCTTTGTTTTTGAAAACAGTACGGATTTTGAGAAAACTTACGCCCAGCTCCGCCATTGCTGCAGGTGAGGAGCTGAGTCTGCCCCTCCACGTAAGAGATATAGGCAAAAGCGACAATAAGAAGAGAAATCATAGTGGTTTTGATTGCGAACACTGCTGATGCGCCTGCTTTGCAGCTAGTATTTATGCGTGAGGAATTGTTTTAGTGCACACGGCTGTACTAACGAGTGCACTAGGGATGGTCTCCATCCGATGCCATTTTCCAGCCTGGAATAATGTCTATTGTTCCGTTCATTAACGACATAAAAAAGTTTCGACATGCTATACGATTTCCGAGGAATGCTGATATCTCCAGAAATCTTGAATTTGGTGCACATATGGAACACAGAGAAATCGGTGCAGATGCGTTTCATATCACGCTGTTGAAACATTACTTTGAGCAAGACTCTTAAACATTTTTATTGCGACTTTTATGCCTACATGAGAATGGCACACGGTATTTTCTGGAGGTCATAGACTTGCCATGCGTAGGACCTCTGATTTTTCAAACTGCAGCCAACTTCGATTTATCCATTGCATTTACTAGGCGAGAGCAGTTCTCACGATAATTCACATCATGAACATCGTCATGCAGTCTGCCAAAATGCCTTAAAAGCACAGACCAACCTCGAAATCGATATTTTGTTTCTCTGCCTGTCTTGGAGAAAATTCTACGCTGATCACAATGGTGTCTCCAGAATCGCACAGAACTCAGTACAAACGGAGTTACGGCTCTTCAAAAATTTCGATTTTGAACGGCTAGAAGTGCGCGGACGAGTTGTCTCGAGCCTGTATTTTCTCGTCATTCGCAGCCATCATTCTGAAGCAGGTCACAATATAAAGCCAGACCGATAACAAAAGGAAGAACATGGTTTTTAAATAAAATCATTCGCACGTTTCTTCACATTTGAGTTCGGAATCCTGGCAGTGGGCGTTACCCATTTTTTCCTTCAAGGGGGCGTGGCCGACTTTTCCCTAGCATTTTCTCGCTTATTCGAGCGAATTGAGATTTCGCGCTTGGCAGGGTTGCTATAGGCGGCAACTGGATCATAATATCAAAAATTACCTTTAAAATTGGACTGTGCCTTTAAAGACACAGTCCATGCTCGTGGGTAAAAGTTGATAATATGGTCCAGCCGCTATGTCTAGCAACCCTGCCAAACGCGGAATCTTAACTCTTCTGCGTAAGCGAAAAAAATCGAGCATTCATTCCATCCGCCCCAAATCAGCACCCATTCGCTCCGCCCACTTCAAAGTTTTCGGGCTCAATAGGGACGAGACTAGCCATGGAGTTTGATCAAAATCTACGTCCTTCCAGTTGTTTTCCGTCTAGCTTCGTATTTTGGTCTGCTCCAGTGCAATGGCTGCGAATGACGAGGAAAAACAGGCTTGAGACAACTCGTCCACCAATTTCTCGCCACTATGACCCTTTGCGGGACCATAACTTCGTTCCTAGGAGGGACTGAGCAATTCTGGGGATATTATTGTTACCAGCATAAAAATCTCCCCACTATAAGCAGAAAAAACTGGAAAAGATGCTGCTTGCACGGCAATGTTGAGACCCATTTTACTTCGCTCTGCTAGAGCGTTGCCGCTGTTGTTTCCCTTGTCTCTTCAAACACTGGTCCGCTTAGGAGGTATTAAAACTCCAACGACATGGCTGCGTATCAAGCGCGTGACGCGCTGGCGTTCAGGAGTATGACTAGCGCTTAACACAATGACAAGTGAAACTTGAGAAAACATGTGTCCTCTCAGAGGGACAGCCCTAGCTCGATTCACTTGAACACAATATGCCTACATACCGATCAAGTCCCACACATATCCAAGAGTGCCGCTCTACTCCGGCTGGCTTTCGAGATGGAAGAATTCATCGATAGGCACACAGTATATTCCAGTAACACAGGCCTTTTGTCTCGCAGGCTCTCAATTTTAGTGCAATGCGTTTCGATTATCATACGTTTTGTGCTTTTCATTTTGTTACTCGTAGGAGTGGGAAACACAGGGGTGATAGTAAATAAGGTGTTAAATGAGAACAAACCGCCACCTCCAAGCCGCCAACATACCGCGAAATAGATGCCGTAGAGCCGCCAAACTAACGCGAACGAACCGCCGTTCCTGGCCGGCAATGAACCGCGACATAGATGCCACGGTTTGTTGCCGGTTAAACGGGTCTGCCCCACGTGAGAAGCTGAATTGAACTCTTTCTCAATGATAAGAATACAGTAGTGTCCAGACTAAAGGGTAGCAAGTGATGGAGCAGATACTAGGTTGAGAAGCATCGAAACCGGAGGTTCAGCACTGAAGCTCTTTTCCAGTTTTTATGGTAGCCTAATATCGTTCAAATACATTGCACAGCATGTCGAAAACGGTGGAAAATTATATTTCGGCAGTATTCCTCATACTCCAGGTCATCTCCAATTTCCGTAAGACAAGCGATTTGCGAGATTCTTGAAGTAGGCGTGCCAACTACTTTTCTTACTCTCAAAAAGCAGAGTACACCATTTCCTATGTACTCGGCCAGTGTGGCACAGCTTTCCAGCTGCCTTCGGCTTCTGCCGCCGTGCACATAGCAAACACCTGCCGTCACCACATAAAGATGGCAACCCAACTGAGTTACATCGTGCCCCGTTACCAGCTGAGGCCCAATTCGGAACAGCCTGTCTTCCTAAGCAAACTCGGTGGCAAAACACAGAGGCATATCGGATTAGAACTACGGTGCTGGTAGTGTCGACGACGTACCGAACCACTGCGCCATTTCCGTAGCTATTCGTTGCGGAAAATTCCCCTCTAACATCTATGAAATTTTGAAATTCGTTCGTTCGGATTTTTTTCGAACAAATTTCAAAAAAAAATTCAAAATTTTTGACAAATTTCGAAAAAATTTCGAAATTTTCGACGAGTTTTGAAAAAATACGAAATTTCGAAAAAAATCGAAAATTCGATTTGTTTCGAATTTCGCTCGTTCGACCTCCGAAATTTCGAAAGTTTTTCGAAATTCATTCGTTCGAAATTTTTTCGAACGAAAATTTTTCAATTTTCGTTCGTTCGAAATTTTTTTCGGAATTGTACAACTATAGTATCAAACAAATGGCCGCAAAGCAATTACAAAGCATATGAACTGCGAGATAAAAATGGTGCTTGCCATTGGTATCTTAGAACAACGATAGTGCCCAGAGGTTCTGATGGAATACCAGAACATTCCCCACTGAAAGAAGACGCAAACTCGGTGCACATTTGTTATAGCATATGGCACCGAGTTTGCGCCAAGCTTCAATAGGAAAAGCAAAGTATCACTGGGATGAATGCCGACTGCACATATCAGGGCTGTGCGTAACTGAATTTTGTAATTTCGTTAATCGTAAATCGTAATTTTTGAAATTCCTCGTAATTCGTATTTCGTAACTGATAATGAATAATAAGCCTACACATATCACAAACATCTGCTCCTTCCCAGTGGAAAAGGTATGAACTTATTTATCACATCTTCGAGAGCGCCTTTTATTCAACCTCCATTCAGAATTGGCAGCATTGGATCCACACTATGTCTAGCGTGGGGTCAGCCAATGTTTAAATCAGTGGTCTCATCGCTCAGACAAACCTGTTATCCAACGTTCAATCTCGCAAAAATGACTGGGGTCTCAGCCGTGCATGGAGAGTGTAGCGACTCTTGTTACTGCACTGCACGTGCATGAGTAAACTAACAGCAATCAAAACACAAGAACGAGGTTATCTATCTGTGAATCTAATTTCTGATGAGAACATTCTTTACATTTTAGGGTGTGATTCGTCTACACGCCAGATAGGAATAGTAACGCAGCTAAGCAGAGTCCAGGCAATTGTTGAGCACGTTCTCCTAACTGATATACAATACCAGAGTGAATAGTTGATGGACAAATTTAACTGCACCAAGAGACAGCAATGTAGAAAATCCAGTCAAATCAAGAATTTTGTGAGCTCGGCATCAAATATTCACTACATTAAAGACATTTCGCCATGATTAGCTTTTTGCTACAGATTAATTTTGGCATATACAAAAGTGAAATTACCCATGAAGAGAGGTTCTATAATACTACTGCTATGCAAGTCGTAGGCACCAAATACATCTCAACCTCTATTGTTCGACATCATAGAAGGCTCGCATGATATTTTCGTCGAGGTGATAAACACCCGCATGTTATTGCGATTGGCCATGAACACGCGACATTAACCACCGATTTTTTTTCTAATTTTTTTCTGATATTGGCGGATTTATAAGAAAACAAGAAAAAACAAAACAAAACGAGAAACAAAAAAAACACAAGAGTCAATCAAAATGGTATCAAAACAAGTCAATCAAAAGGGTATCAAAACAGAAAAGGATTTCCCAATTTTTTCTTTCTCGTTTCTGCACATCACCCCTTGCAAAAATCACGCGGTAATGGATGGATTTCGCCGTTTTTGTCGTAGTGCACTGCAGCGCATGTGCACATCAACGGACAGCCTCGACCGTGACCGAGCCCAATCCAATGTCGCGCCTGGGCGGCATGCACTATCGCGAGTGCTACGAAGGGGCTGGAACATAGGTTAGGGCGTCGGCGCATTTGAGGGCTGTGTGAGAGCTGAAGATCACTGACAAATCGTTTTCTCTCCAACCACACCCAAGAGGGTGGGGCAGCCAAGAACTCACTGAGACAGCAGTTATTGAAGATCTCCAGCACCCGCAGGGCAATCATCAGCGGCGTCAACGTCCTAAGCCCTGCCCCAACCCTTTCGTGACACTCGCAATCGTGCATGCAGCCCCGGGTGTTTTCTGACCCTGGGCGACCGATGCGGCCGACATGAGCGGCAACGACGGTCACAGGCCTGTAGTGGGGGTATGGCAAAGGTTTTGGTCAGCTACGCCTCGTTGTTGGCTGACAACATCGAGACTGCGGACCGTTCAGAGCTGATGATATCTGTGCAGATTTCTGAGGAGAAAGACTTAAGGGAACGATTTATGATAGCATGTACACAAAGTCGTTGATTACATATTCTCTCGTTCTTAGACGGTTGATAAAGAAATGTTTTTGCTTGAAACACTTCCTGCGGGCTTCTTCGAAGCCACTTCACGGCGCTTGAAGTGGGCTCCTAGACTGAATTGGAGACCAGCCATCAAGAAGTACACTGAAATAACACTTTAATGACGATCAATCAGTAACATACTGCTAACCATAAACGATCGGCTAATCAATGAAGAAAACTCCCTAATCGCCTTTATTATAAAAATGGCAGTTCCTAACCCTTTTTTAATGATCTTAAAAGGTTTGTTTTTGGTTGACATACACTTGAGCGCCATGGCTGGTTTACACCGGAACTACACCAACACGGTGTTGAGGCTTTAAATTTCTTGAATATTTAATGCCTTTTTCTGGCATGGTATATAATCACAAGATCTCACAAGGTTGCTGAGTTGAATACAAAACTTATGTGTCAGGCAGGAATCGAACCCGCACTGCATCGCTTACCGGGCGAGAGTGTTACCATTACATTACCGACACCACGCTCTGCATTCCTCAGCTCGATTCCTGCCTGACACATAAGTTTTTTATTCAACTCAGCAACCTTGTGAGCTTTGAATTTTGTTGCTAGCACAATAGACACTGAGCGTACTCCGAAATTCGGCGTAGCCATTCAATATCAAATGTTAAAGGATTGAGTGCACGAGAAGTCAGTTTCCGTAGCGATGAAAAAAGATTTGCGATGAAGCATTTCCAAATGTGCACAAAAATTTTCCATCAAAATCTTCCCCTTTATCGCATCGGCCTACAAGCTTTAATTGAAGATCGCTCACACATGGATGCCCAAATATTGATATAGGGGTCGCATTGTCACGGTACTTCCAAGGGAAGGGTGTTTGTGCAAAGCGGTCATGCCAGATGAAATATGTATCACTGGAATCACCTTTGGTCGCTGAGTGGGCAACCATAGACGTTGAGCGCATCAGAACGCTAAAATTGCAAAAAGGGTTGGATGCCTCCTCTGACGACTTTTCTGCACTTTAAAGTCCTCATGAGTTCGCTAGCAGACCGCATTCCCACTATTTTTCTATCATGATTCAACCCCTTAGACTATGAAAGACTAACAACACGAAGTTGAAGATGGTATGTATGGTCATCTCGTAGATTTTAAAGGCAGCGTTCACGGTTATCATCTTCGTTGACTTTCCACAGTGAAATGATGGCGAGAAAGATTCTAGACTCCGAGTGCCGAAAGAACGGTAGAAACGAACCAGGAGCGGCAAAATAACGGCTGCAAACAAGCGTTTTGGTGCCCCAGAACCGCCCTGTGCCCCACTCCCGTCCCTTCAATGTGAACAAATGAAGACTCAGATTACATTAATGATCAAGTCAAGGAAGTGCTGATAAGTGAGCTGATCCCTTCGATGCACTGATAGGTATCATCCTTCTAGCGGTCAATTTCCCCACGCTCAAAAAATCAACGTGAACAAGGGAAGGCCTATTTTGGCTCAAAAACGCGTCTTTCGTGTCCTTTTCAAGCATGCCTTGCTATATAGGCACCAGACCTTCCGTAGGCCATGGTGAAATCGGAAGTGAAATTTATCGTGAACACTGCCTAAGGCCTAGTGCATACTTCTGTCGCGGCGACGGGGTCGCGGTGTAGGAACTGGTACAACCCGCCGCGCCCAGCGCAGTGATCGATCGCGTCTAGCACTGACAATCGTCGCGCGCGGCCAATCTAGTGGGAGCTGCTATACGCGACTGTGTCGTGCCTGTGTCGCGGCCAATCTACACTTTTCCACAATGTGCGCGCTGTTTAGCGCCGTCTGGATGGTGTGTCGTGTCGTCGTGCACTGCACTACGACACCGCGACGTAAACGCCAGACATCCGACCTGGAAGGCAATAATACGTTTGTTTCAAAAGTTTTTGGTTGGTAAATAGCCTCGTATTCGTTTGGTATGTGTTCTAATCGACAGTTCTTTCTTGTTAGATTATATAACGACGATCGGCCACTCGAAGGTATTCATATTCCGAATACTACCATGGATTTCTTCATGATTTCGATCACTCCACATTTTCTTCTTTTATGCTTTTTTTTAATGCAATGCACTACTCCTTGTCCGAATTATGTTCGCATTGAAAATCATAAAGAGAGACACTCTATTTCGAGAGCAAATTATAGTTGTACAATTTCGAAAACAATTCGAACGAACGAAAAATTAAAAAATTTCGTTCGAAAAACTTTCGAACGAACGAAAATCGAAAAATTTTTGTTCGAAAGAATTTCGAACGAACGAGAATTGAAAAAATTTCGTTCGAAAAACTTTCGAACGAACGAAAATCGAAAAATTTTTGTTCGAAAGAATTTCGAACGAACGAAAATTGAAAAAATTTCGTTCAAAAAAAATTTGAACGAACGATTTTCGAAAACCTTTAAAAATTTCGGAGGTCGAACGAACGAAATTCGAAACTAATCGAAATTTCGTATTTTTTTCGAAATTCGTCGTTTTTTTCGAATTTTTTTCGAAAAAAATTCGAACGAACGAATTTCGAAAAAATTTCGTTTGGCAAAAGCTCGAACGAACGGAGTCTGAAAAAATTGCGTTCGACGAATTTTCGAACGAACGAAAAAAATTTCGAAAAATCTTTCGAAAATTTCTTTCGTGTACAACTATAGAGCAAATACCACGAAAATGGAAAAGTGATATCGAATTTCGCAGAAACTGGCGCGAATCCACATTTCGAAATTCACTTGAAATTTTTTCAACCTTGCCAAGAATGGGTCTTTTTGGGTGCTGATCACTACGGAATTCACCATCGGTTGAGATTTTTTATGATTCGCGATCTTTACGGTGTATGAAACGTCAATCAGCCACCTTACATGATTTTGAAATATCGAAAGAAGTATCTTATCAATGATCACTGCCTCAAAAGTCTCCAGAGGTGGAGTTTTAGTCAAATCTGAAATTGAACAAAATCACCTCGCATATAGAATATTTAGGTAAAGAGGGAGAGGACGAAATGAATTCCAGCTTCGTGTTGAGCACCCACACGAGCCTGTGTGGGATGATAGAAGATTGGACCCTATTTTCGAGAGGAGATGAATGGACACTCTGTCAAGAAAATAGTGTGTATTTTGTCGTGGACGCAGTATTGCGTGATATCCATTCGTAGGCGAGCGACAGTCCTTCCCTGATTCCCTGCGTTTCGATCGAATTCCGCGAGGCATGACGGTGTGTACTGCCTAGTTGGAGAACTGAAGCCCTACCTTTGACTCGCATTCTAGCCTCGAGCGTCTGAGGGGTAGCGACATCTTACATTGTTCCCCCCTACAGCAATCTTTTCTATGTACTGTATTGATCTCGCTCGCAAATTATACGGCAAGGTGTGGTATTTCCCTAGTTTTTCTCTACTTTTACCCAGTCTTTTACCCGAGTTTTTTGGAAATTCGGTTAGTTTTAGCTAACCCTTGACCGAGCTATCATAATCCCGATTTGTTCCTCTAGGTTCTGAAGACGGCGATCCCGCTGGAATGTGCGTAAGCAAAGAAGACCATCTTTCGAACTCTCGGTCTAGTTCAACAACATTATTAGCGAATCTGGGTCGGGAAACAACCCAGTGTCAGTTTCAGAGAAAGAATACTCGGAAAGAAGGGTACTAGTCGACTAAAAATCCGCCACAAATCTCATCTAGATAGATGATATAGTAGCTTCTTTCCAAGACCGAACTTCACCTGAAAGTCCTGTGCTAAATGAGGATGCTCTTATCTAGCCCACCCCCCCCCCAAATCGACTCTCTCTAATTGGCTATAAATTTTTCTGAGTTTTCACTACGATTTCGGCACATCTTGTGCACCGGTGGTGCTGTTTTCCTAACGTCTCGCCCGTGCGGAGCCTCAACTGCAGACCCCTGGAGGAGGACGGTGCGAGAATGAAGACAAACCGCTCTCCTCTTCTTCTATACCCTACCCTTTATCAATTGGATATCACCAACTTTGTTTACGAGAGTCAAATGGGGGGGAGGTGAGCTGTATAACATTATTCGCTAAATGGTGGGGCTGCGACGGTAGATCGCCGCGCGCGAATCGAAATCACGTCACCGCACGGCCAGCCGCAGGGTCCATGCGTCGGACTAAATAAAATACGGAAATCATACCTCACCCTTCCGAATATGGAAAAAATTGGTGAAAAAACCGAAAAAGTGTCGTTTATATACATGAGACTGGAATTGGTAGGCAGATGCAAGAATAAGTTACTTTCCGAAAATGAGTCCAAAAAATCGATTCCAAGCCGAGTTCTGGCCGGTCAAATGTGCGCTGGTCCTTTGATGGTCCAAGTGCTCCACAGGACCATTGGAGCCTACACCGGGGACGAAGATTTTTTTCCGGTTTCTGAGGTGCTTTTCAGCTCCCCCACTTGGCTGAGAACCTTCATTCCAGAGTGCGCAGTTTCAATTTCTCATGATTTTCAGGGTCTTTCCCTCAACCAAGTGTGTGGGCGAAAAAAAAAATTATCAACCAGAGCCATTTTTTATACAGATACCGGCACTACTGGAGGGACCTGCGACGTGACCCAGTGCGTTTCTCAAAGAGAAACTTTGTAGGCGGTTCACTGATGACATAGGCTGGCTTTGGAAGTGTTGGCAAGTTAGAGTTTGCATTAACGTCGTGCCGTGTGGACAGCTCAGAGCACCAGGTGGTACTCAAAATTTGACTGCTCCCTTTTCTTAGAGGCTGTCGACGCCATACGCACGTGCTACAGCAAGATGGCTGGGGAGGCTGCCATTCGCGTTTTTCGGTCGAGGAAAGATTGCGCTGTCCACATATTTTTGAAGCGCACTGTAGCTGCCAAAACTCTAGAATTGTGGAGGTATTTGGTGTACTGGAGTGCATAATCTGACCTTGCCCTGCTTCTTTTTTCTCTTGAGACGGCCATCTTAGTCGAAAAGATCCGACCAAACGTATAAAACTGTCCTTCTTCAGAATTCGAGGGCAGGCGAAACAGCAGAAAAATAAACCACCGAGCAGAGGTTGCCAGGTAGGGAAAGCTTGGGACTATTTAGCAATCAACTCGTTGATGATGTGAATTTTTAAAGAGCATAAAGAAGTTGTTCCGGCATTGAGAACCTTCCTGACAATCAGTCGTAAACTTGGACAGGCCAATTTTCTAGGTAAACTTCACAACTGCATGAAAAAAAAACTAACTACAAAATCATCAGTTTTATGAAATTGAAACAGTAAATCTGGATTTGGTAACATAGCCTTGGATAATGAACAGCCATTTAGCCCGAGTATACTGCCGTTGTGAAAATTGTTGCCCTATCAGGTAGCGAAAGCGGCAGCCGGTGGTAGTGACGTGAGTTGTCAGACGGCATAACAAATGCGCCCCTCCATCTAGCCAAATAGGTACTACCGGACGTGATTGACAACACTTTTTCATCCTGATTTAGCTGTGAAATGTCTAGCTGTTTCATATGAAAAGTCTACCCTTCCCGTTTATTCAATCCAGAAACTAATTGTAAACAGAGTTTAAAAAATTTTACGATTTTCCTTACATCACTTTCCTTCGCCTGGGTCAAATGTGGTCAGTATCCCAGAGGTTGTAGGATACGCAGGCATCCTTACGCGTGAGGATGCGTGCATATTCTACAGCCTCTGGGATACTTCACATAGCGCGACAATTCACGCCGGCTGCAGCTTCTGTCATTCGGCAGTTCTGTCATATACTACGAAGAGAACAGAACTTTTCTTTGAGATAGGATTTTAAGTTCGTTTGAGACATCTTCACCGTATTTGGGGAAAACGACAGCAGAAAAGGCGTGGTAATTGAAGCTGATATTCGAGCGTACATAGGAGTGGTAACCCTCGGCCCAACCGTAGATATAAATTCGAACTCACACATAGCACCAGCGAATAAAATAAAGATCGTAAAGTGTACAACAGGCTCTATTTGTTCTTCTCTGATGCCATCAAGTTTCGCAACCTCTTCAAAACAGTTCATAAATTATTTCAAGAATTCATCCGAATCACTTAGATAAAAACAGCCCACTCCCCACTGGCCAAGTCGTGCTGGACGACTTCGCGCGGTTTCGTGGGCGTGGCGCAGCGCCCTAATTCCCGCGGAGAGAGGTTTAGCCGACTATCCGCGGAGGGTCGGCGGGCTGTCGAGTCTCTCACTCTTTTCTTCAAAGCGTTGTAATTGTTAATTAAGTGAGCCTGAACCATTGTCTCCTTATTGGCTGTACATTAAATTTTCAAATTGTTCACTGAATGCACTAGGTTTGATTCCCTACGCTGTAAGCAAACCAATGGGAAGCTACTCAACAATAGTGGGCCACATTTTTTCCATGCGGGTTTGTAACGTGGAAGGGCTGACTTATATGACCACACCACACCTATATATCACCGGTCTATCAGATCGCCTACCATCTGAAATTCTCATCTCTTTCGACAATAGGTCGCTTTCTTGAAGGCAGTGTTCACGATGATAATCCTCGTTGACTTTCTACAGTAAAATGATAGGGGAGAGATTTTGGGCTCGCAGTGCCAAAGGAACGGTAGAAAACGAGCAAGGAGTGGCAAAATAACGGCTGCAAACAAGCGTTTAGGTGCCCCAGACACGCCCCGTGCCACAGATCCGCCCCTCAAAAGGAACAAATGGAGACTCAGATTATAGGAATGATCAAGTGAAGGAAGTGTTGATAAGTGAGCTGTTTGCTTCATTGCACTGATAGGCATCATCCTTCTAGCGGTCAATTCCTCCACGCTCAAAAAATCAATGTGAACAAGGGAAGGCCTATTTTGGCTCAAAAACGCTTCTTTCGTGTCCTTTTCAAGCATGCCTTGCTATATAGGCACCAGACCTTCCGTATACCGTGGAGATATCGAAAGTGAAATTTATCGTGAACACTGCCCTTAATGTCCGCTTCTCATCTGTTGACATCGATGAGCGCATAGTGCGGCCAATTGTCTTTAGCTGCACCAAGTTTTAAGATATTGCATCATTCTAATTTGTTTTTTTTTAGCTTTAAACTTGCGTTTTGTGGCCATCCCTATAGAAAAAAGCTTGACCGCATTCTTTATTGCAGCCACTGCCGCTGCGAAAATACTTAATAAATCTTCATAATCTAACGCCTAGCGTAGGACACAGTATAACATTATAATTCCGACTTCGACTGGAGAGCGAAGAAGCTCCGAGATCCTCGTGAGGCAGAGCGGCTCAATCCGTCACTCGCGAGACTGTGGCGTGGAATTAATTGTGGCTGGTGTTATCACATTGTATAAACACATATATGAACACCCTGTTAGGACAGCTGGTTTTCCAGGAATAACGAATTGAAATTCTTTTGTTCAGTTTACTAAAGCGGTTTGTGGAAAGACGGGTTTCACATTGAAAATGCTGGTTTCGTATTACAATTGCAACTGTAAGATTCATCTATCTCTGAGTCATTTTGAAAAGCGATGCTATCAATTGAAACAGGCACTCGCTTTGCTGGCAAAGATTCGTAAAAACATCTAATAAGTGCTAACTGGAGGAGAACTGCCAAACCGGACAAACCCACTGCGGTATGATACCACGGCATTAGGCTCCGTTTATAGCAGACGTCCTGGCGTCAAGTGACCGTAAAGTGACGCTGAGGGTTTGCATCTCCAGCATTTGTTATTGATCTGACTCCCCAGCGACCACTGCAGCCGGCCAGTCGCTGATGGTGAAGGCATAGTGACCGTGACGGATGTCACTAATATTATCGATACCACCATTAACCACGAGCCGTTCTCGGATAAGTTGATTGCGCCAGCCGTAGAGCGTCATGCGTCAGCGTTCGAGCGCTGGCGCATGATGCTCCGACGGCTTGACGCTTTGCCGCTGGTCGTCTGCTATGGACGGAGCCTTAAGCCTCTTTCATAGTTTGCCGGCCAACGTCGGACGACTCGTTATCAAATTGTATAAGTCAAGATGGATAAGATGGATAGGATAGGGTAGATAGATTTTACACACTCGATAACGAGTCGTCCGACGTCGGTCGGGCAAGTATGAAAGAAAGTTTAGCCATTGACTCGACCTGAGTAACGGGGGGGGGTTGGCCATATCAAACAGCAGCCAGCAGTCTGGGATTTCTCTCAGTGGGTATTTCGGAGATGGAAATAAGTTTTGACCCTATTTAGACGGAACAGCCTGTAGCTGTCGCTTAGGGAAGGAAATCCACTTCGTGGAGGCTAAATCTGTCGTGTATCGGGCATTTCGGGGGTGGAAATCATTTCTAACTCTGACTGGACGGTGCAGCCAGCAGCTGCACCGTTGCTCAGAGGAGGAAATCACCTGCTTGGAGGCTAAGTCTGTCACGTATCGGGTGCTTCGGAGGCGAAAGTGGGTTCTAACCCTATTCGGACGGACCCTCGCAGGAGGAAAATGCCGAGCTGCCGGCTGCTGGTTGATATGACCGACCCACCCGTTGATCACGTCGAATCAGAGACTAATGTCATGGTATCATACCGCACTGGTACCCTCCTGTTCGGCAGTTCGCATTTACATAGAGTTCGCGCTATCATTTTAGACTGATGAATGGATGGGGCTGCAACGGTAGATCATCCTAAGCGAATCGAAACCCCATTCTCCAGTGAGGCCGCCAACCCCGCACGGCCAGCCGCCTGGTCCATGCGTCAGACTAAAACTAAAACCGAAACCATAAGTGCTTGGGTCTTGATGTGAACTGTATTGCAGCTACGCGTTCATTACATGCACGCTTTGATCGAGCAGTAAGTATAAGAACGTGGGATAAATCTTGAAGAATCAAATATCGTGGCGGAAGTTTTATAAGTTTGCCTGTATGTCAGCGCATAGTGTGTGCAATCACACCGTGTGCAGTTTGCTCCACGCGGGACTCTCTCTCAAGTGGTGACGCGTCTGAATATCTCTTACGCGCGGGCACTCGCGTCTGGGGATCGTCGCAAGATTATCAAAACTGACCATGGAGAATATTAGAACTTTTCAGCACATCGCTTTTTTAACAAAGAAGTTATGGAGACAGCTGGCCCCAAACGTGTTTACCTTGAAAGCGCACGTTAGTCTTCTATAGTCTTCACATAAATTCGATCTGCTGCTAAAAAATTGAACTTTTACGTTAAATAGTTTTTTCATCATACACTGAAGGAAGGAGTGGATTTGTATGCTTAAGTCTATCAGTGGTCATCCGGGACATTTGAAAACTTCTATGAGAGATTACAGCCAAAATTTGACCAGTCCACAACCGCAAGCTCGGTAGTTACAATAGAAAAGTAGGTAGAATAGAGGCTTCAAGATGCTCAATAAAAGATCAATTTTGATTGATGACTTTTTCCAGAGTAGGTATGGTTTCCGTTTTCATTTTAGTCTGACCCATGGATTAGGCGGCTGGTCGTGCGGGGTTGGCGGCCTCACTGGAGAATGGAGTTTCGATTCGCGCGGGGTGATCTACCGTCCCAGCCCCGTCCATTCATCACACTAATGCGTCTTTCACAGTCTGCCGGACGACGCCGTCCGGCACGTTATAAGATAGGACTGCGGCGTCGTGGAGTGCCTCAGTGCGACGGCGGATGACCGACGTCGCAATGCGGCGCTCGACGTCGGTGAGAAATCTCTCCGTTGATGGTGGGATGGTCGATATTATCGGTTGCTCTACCACAGGCCTAGTGGGCACCGCGCGCGGATAGCATTGCTGGGCGTCGGACGTCTAAATAACTGTGAAAGGGGCTTAAAATGATTGCGCGAACTCTACATGCTCCATAAAAAATTGGATCTACGTTTTCCAAAAAATGCTCCGAAGAAAATTGTCCAATCTCTGAGGTTAAAAGTTGACAATAGCAACATCAACGGGTAACGTTGTAACAATAATCTTGTGCATTTATGAAATTGAATTTTTTTCAAAAGTTTCCCCCACAATTGTTATTGACGCCGATGTGTTTATAATTCAACACAGCTATCGTCAGTCACTGCATGAGGGATCGCCGAAACGCTGCTTGGCGGGAAAAATTGCGCGATAAATAGCCACTCTTCCTTCGTTTTCGCGCTCGCAATTTTTCCCGCCGAGCAGCGTCGCGGCGATCCCTCATCCAGTGATGGACGATAATTTGACGTGACCCGTCTGAGCGAGTCACAAGAATTTCTCTATTCCTACTGGGAAGAGCTTTAGTAATTAAGCGTTAATTTAGGTTTACTTGTAGACTAGTCCACATGTAACAATTGTGTCGTTCTAGTCCTAGAATCGCAGACAGATGTTGCATCTATGCATCACGCTTATACTAGACACGAACTTCCATTAGTCGGCAAGACTTCCTAGAAGGATATGAAGATGGTTCATATGTGTCTAGCTCTGCCCGCATTATCTTAGTGTTGTATGACCGCTACCGTAATTCCGTTCGATTGCTGCTGGAAGAATACCGTTGCTGTGATCCCTTTGCCGGTTTGCCGAATCTCGGTCATTGTTTGTTCCCACAGCCATTCGTCTCTTGCAGATCGTAAGCGATTACAACTGCTTCTTTAAACGCTTCTATGGCTCTACCTCAGTGTATAGATCGCCTTTACTAACTGCCGCTCCGGCTTGTATGATTGAGTGCGGTGATGATCGATTCATGTCAACATTATGCTTCCAAGATCGTTGGGAGCGTCACTATTTTTGCAGTGGTTCCTCTCGGTTAACCAATAAGCATAAAGTCAAGATTTACGGAGGAACTTCTTTGTTCGTTATTTCTGGGTTACTGCCTCCTTTAATAATCAGGGGACGTAGTAATTCTTGCGAAACTACGAGTTTAAAGTTGCGAGCTAGCGTTACAAACTCACAGAATGAACTGATTGAAGCCGGGACCACACACGCATCGTCATGCGAGGTGTTGGGTTTCCTGGCAAAACTTCGTTACTTCAAGGGGAATTGAACCCGCAGTGCTAGAGCCCTAGCGGCGATCACTGACGTTGCACCAAGAGTCGGTGATGCTACCATTATAGCTAGCCCACATAGAAAACACAGCATTGTGAATTTGGCCACCGCAGAGATTCAGGCTATGTAGTAGCTAAGGTTATAGTAACTACAAATTGAAAGTTATCACCCAAGGTGTATTTAATGAAGCGGCCGGTCCAGCGGAATGGAAAACTCGTTTCCCACATAATCATATGTATAACACATATTTAGGAGAGTACTTTGATTGAATTCTGTGCACCCACCGGACAACAATACCAGGATCTCAATAACGTGAGACTCCGGCGCATTTATTTTCCTTATCATTCTTCGACGGGTTTTATTATATTTTTTGATTTAATTGCAAATAGTATTGCTGTCATTTCCTGCCACAACTTTTCACCTTTCGATTCCTGTGTAAAGTCTAATCAAACCATTTTCATCGCTCGCTACACCCGTAGACGAATGAGATTTTCTGATTTCGTTTGTAACTTTGTTCGTTCGTCTAAACGATCGCAGGAGCAAAAATTTTTCCTTTTTGTTGGTGCGAACAAAAAAAGTTTGTTTTCGCCTATCTAGGAAATTCTTTGATGTGCTTTTTCATCCTTCTTCGATTTTTAGGAAATCGTTTTCTAAAATTGAAAACGAAATCCTGGTCCGACTGTTGCAGCACGCAGCTCGAAGATAATCGTGCTGGGACTTAGGGGTTCAACCCTCAAAAATTGGAAACGTTTTGCACTTAGGTAGGATTTGTGCCCGCGCGAAGTTCCACCTCCTTAAAAAAATTGGTGAACTTCTCCACCAGTGTGATAGATTCATGCATCCCGTAAAACCTACGGCTTTGCTGAGACCTAAAACCTGTTTTAAAGGCAAGGTCCAGAGGCAGAATTTCGATTCTGAGATTTTCCGCTGAATCTCTGCTCATGGTACAGGTAGTCCGAAGCAACATGCGAAAACTGCGTTAAAACCGGTCTTTTCCAAGTTATTCCAGCCACTTCCGTGAGTCGTTGATCCAGAAAAGTCAGAAAAGTCTGGCCATCGTCCATATTTTAGCCGTTGTCCACGGATTCTTCAATAGAGCTGTGTAATTATCAGTCATTCCAGCCATGATTATCATGCTGTGAATACCGTGATCCCTGACTTTCAGGCTTTCTCCAGAAATACGAACTTAGAGTTCGTGAAAATTTAGGACGGTGTCCAGCTAGACCAGCCCAATCTATCTAATCCGAATTTCGGTGGTGTCAAAATCTGACCGGACCTTGCCTTTAAAGGCACAGGACACCCAGAAAATTAATTTCCAGATTTTATGCTTTTCTTGGAGAGAGTCACACGCTGATTACAGTGGTATCTCTGGCATCGTCCAAGACCCCCTTCGAACAGAGTTATGGCTCTTCAAAGATGCCTAAATTCTGAGGGTGAAAAATTGGTGGACGAGTTGTCTCAGGCCTGTATTTCTGTTCATTCGCAATCGCCGCACGACAGCGAAACAGGATGAGGAGATAGACCGGCAATGGACTGGAGAACGATGACTTGTTGGAATTCATCCATCCATCAAGCCGCTATCGAGTTCGGAAATCTGTGAGGGGGTCGGGCCTGTGGTGGTGAGCGAAGGGGGTCGGGCCTGTGGTGGTCGCTTATATCTCGCCTATTTGGAGGAAATGAGATCTGGCATTTGGCACGTGTTATACAGGACGGGTGTTCTACACAAATACATGAAAATCTAAAATTTCATATCTGAGGGTGTACTGTGCCTTTAAGTGACTCAAAAGTTGTATTGCTCGCTGCATTTCACGCTCCAACGAACGGTGATCTATGTGCATGACGTCAGTCGATCACCAGCCATCTAGGGAGGTGTCGATGTGCGGCGAGGATGACCGAGCGCGGCCACTACCGCCAGCCGGCTGTCGCCAGCTGGCTGTCTGTTCGACGACCTCGCATGATCAACCAAAAAGTCCTCCGCACCACTTCTTCTCCCCCATACTGGCAGTGTCTCGCGCCTCCACTGCCGCTGCGCTGTTTCACATTTCTCTACCCACCTGGCGAAGAGGCAGAGATTGCTGCCAGTGAGAGCAACTTCGGGAGGGTGCTCGAAACCATGAGGCAAACCCGCAATGAGCTTAGAACGGAGCACAGGATAGGGAACGGTTGACCATTTTGCACCAAATTTGTGATATAGGTCTGTTTGAGGTGGGGGAGCCCTATGAATACGGTTTGAAGTCTGTTTATTGCCATATCGCCTCAAAATCGGCTCTTCTTTTGATGTCGAAGCTCGCAGAATACCTGCATGTTTCGATCTTTTCGAAACTCCCAGTTTCGGGGGTATTACTACCACCCCAGGTTTCCCGATGCGGATCTAGCCAAACTGGGTGGCGCTGTGAAATCGCAACAACATTATAGCATGTATTCAGTCGCAAGAACCCCCCATCCACTGGTGAGCAGAAGCCGTCCGTACCAAGCGCCCCAAAGAACATTAGCGTCGATTCGATTCTCCTACTATGTGTCTTCACGTAACGAGGAAGCAACTGCTCACCTCTGTGAGTTTAGAGAAGCTAGTTTCAGTGGAACTCTATTGTTCCTATAGCAGTGGTTTCAATAGACGCTCGCCCTGGGTGGACCACGGCCAATTCACCGCCTCGGACTTTTCTCAACGATTGCATTCACGCGGGATAATGGATTTGAAGGCCGCCGCAAATGTTATTCTACAGCAGAAGGAGCTCGGAAACTTCAATGATGTCATATATAATGTGATTCGCACGGTTACGATCACCTGTTTTCATTTTCACTGGATTGTTTTTCCAGTCACATTTTTTTGTTTGCAGGAATTTGTAAGCTGCATTGTTTTTCTGTTTTTTTTTCTGTTACATACGAAACGCGTGTCTATCAGCTCACCAAGGCTCACCGGAGCTACGATCCCTTCTACCGGAAAACGTTGAAAATTACCATTTGGCTACTTCAACATTTTGCTTGAACCGCTCCAATCAATTCAGGTTACGGTAGCTAAGCGGCATCAAGCCTGCCACAACCCAGCCTAAGCTTAGCTAATTTGAAGAATAGATGATGGATTCGTGATTAGTGCTTCGAAAACCCTCCTGTCCAGAGTTTCAGCCAAATCTAAAACTTCGACATGGTACAGTATGAGAAGCGTCGCCCACTGTAATTTTCCGAAAGACTGGAAATGGGACTGAAATTCTTGATCTACACCGCGGGTATCCCTCTGTGGGAAATTTTTAAAACGAAAAAAAATGTTGACCACATCCCCCAAAATTCCATTTTGGACCACATTTTTACGAACCCCGTTGCGCCAAGGCGCAACCCTGCTGAACTTTAGTGCGCATACTACTAGCGAAAGTTGTGATTGTCAAAATGTATTTTGAAAATTGGGAAAGGTTTGCTTTCGTTAAATATGCTCTCCATCACCTTGAAAACTCAAAATATGCTCTCAAAATCTCGCAACATCACCAAGATCCGCGTTGCAACGCTGAACGTAGGAACGTTGCCGGGTCGCTCATGTGAATTAGCAGCCGCACTCGAGCGATCGATTTGTGTGCTGTCCAAGAGACGAGATGGTCCAGCAGTAAGTCGAAGGACATTGGATGTGGTTTCAAAGCCATCTACAACGTAGGCCCGAGGACTGGAAGCGGAGTTGCAGTAAATGTTTCCCAACCATTCCGGGATTCGATGGCTGAAATGGAACGCTCTGATGACCGACTTATGGAGATTGTTGTTGTCACTGAGGAACATCTTGTTCTCGGCTTATGCTCCGCAGACGGGATGCTCCAATCAGGCGAAGGATGACTCCTGGGCGCTGTTACACGAAAAGACCGCAGAAGTTCCGCCAGAAGACACCGTAATCGCTTTGAATGGTCACTTCGGTGTGTCAAAGGAGGGGTATAGCTGCCATGGAGGCCTTGGTTACGGAATACGCAATGACGATGGGGAGCGCATCCTTGAATACGCAGACTCGAGCAACCTCGTTATCACGAATACAAGTTTTCGTAAACGTTCTTCGCACCTCAATTCCTTCTATAGCGGTAATAGTAAGACTTAGATTGATTTCATTCTTGTTCAACGTCGCGATCGGAATCTCGTCACCGATGCGAAAGTTGTACCGTTCAAGACGGTCGCTGCTCAACATCGACCGTTGACTTGCTCCACCAAAATCACCCCACCGAAGGAAGGCATGGCGAGCGCTGTGGGCCTGCTCGTATCAAGTGGTGGCAACTGAAAGAACAAGAGCTTGGCTTTGTTCCACAGATTCATCTTCCTCCGGTTACCACAGTCGAAGAAACATGGCAAAACGCAGCTGCGGCCATCGCAGAGAAGGCAAGATCTGCTCTCGGCGTAACAAGACCTGGTCGTCGTAGGATAGATAAGCAGACGTGGGTATGGACGGACGATGTCAAAGAGAAAATGCGCGAGAAGAAGCGCCTCTAATACGCATTCCTGGACCACAAGATAAATAAGACTTGGAAAAAGTATCGTGCTGGTAATAGAGCTGCCAAGCGAGCCGTAGCCGTCGCAAAAGCCGTTCACTATGATGACGTCATTAGGGAGTTAGACACAAGGGATGACGAACGCTTGGTTCATCGTCTTGCCCATTGTCGTCGACGCCTAACGGAAGACATTGAAACTTTCCATGGCATTATTGATGAGCGTGGAGAACTGCTGATTAATCGCAAAAAAAGTTTCAGAGCGATGGCGCAGCTACCTTGAGAGGTTATTTACGGAAGAATTTGATCATCCTGCCATCCCGCAAGCAGCGCCTTGCTATGATCCTGTACAATCCATCAAAGTTGACGGAGTGAAAGCACTGAAACGGATGAGACCTGGTAAGGCGACTGGGCCTTATGATATCGCAGCCGAGCTGTGAAAATCTCAACCATGAAGTTGAGCAGTCTGGCTGACACAGTTCTTCAACCAGGTCATCACGGAGATGAAAACCCCGGAGGACTGACAACAGAGCACAACTATGTATTCCACTCTAAAAAGGAAGGGCAGCCCTGCCCTGCCGACTGTGCCAATTTCCGGCCCATACGTCTACTTTCTCACAGCATGAAGATATTCGTGGGAGTTATCGATGGTCGCATTCGAGGAATCGTGAAGCTGTCCAATAATCAGTGTCGATTCATTTCCTCGTGTGGAACTACCGAAGCCATACACGCCGCAAGACTTCTGGCTAAGAAGCATCGCGAGAAGAAGAAACCGCCTCATTCTGCTTTCATCGATTTTGAGAAGGCCTTCGATCGTGTTCCGCATGAGGTCATCTGAGCTGCCGCTGGCAGAATTTCCGATTTCAGCGGGTGTGCATCAAGGCTCGGCCCTATGTCCACTGTTGTTTCTTATCCCGGAACGATCTCGATTTCGGGTCAGACGCGACGACAGCTCCGCCTCCTTCTTCTTAGCATTCGCACTTGCCGACCCGACGGAGCGCACAGCCTATTCGGGTTACTGTCCTCTCTTTCCTTCCCTCTTGATAAGCGTCGTCCAAGTCTCTTGCCTCTCGTCATACTCTTTTATATAAACGCCGTGTAGTGTGTTAAGGCTCTCTCTCATCATTGTAACCACGCATAAAAACGCCCTAGACTGTTCATTTGTGATATTCCTCATTATTGCATGTTACTGTTAATATTATATTATGTTGTTGTTTTTGTGTGTGCTCGCATTAGATTTGATTGTCTAATTGTATTCTGGTTTAATTACCCAAGTTTGAGGTACGTAACGTCACAAACGTCGCACACTACACCGTCTTACTGAACAACCGACGACAAACTATCATATTTGTCATTGTTATGGATGCAGTCATGAAGGATCTGCAGCAGCCGGCACCGTGGACGTTGCTCAATGCGGATGATGTGATGCTGGTGTCGGAGGACAAGTGATCTGGAGCAAAAAGCACAGGTCTGGAGTGACCGTCTTGCCCAGTTCGATCTTCGACTCAACATCAAGAAGACTGAATACTCGACAACCGACGCAGATGAGTCAGGCACTATAAGTATAAATGGCACGAATCTACCGCGTACGGACGCTTTTAAGTATATTGGACCGACAATAACTGCTGACGGCGGCATTGTTCATGAGATAACTGCCCGTTGCAATGCTTCTTGGTCTAACATAAGTGGCGCTTAACAGCCGGTGTCTTGTGCGATAAGAAGATTCCAGATCACCTGAAGTCCAAAGTGTACAGGTCTGTGAGGGGGGGGGGTGTATACAAGTCTGTTGGTACCTGCTCGTTGGTGCCCCTGCTTCTACTGAACCCAGCAGACGTTTGAGTGTACACAGGGAACGTTCGAGCGATATAGCGTGCACAACTATATCACGAAAATATCCCGCACATTGCATAAAGGTGTCGCCGTCCGGCACACTAAGGCCTCTGGTCCATAACACCTTAGGATCCGTACCTAGGGAGTCATGGAGTCTTTGGCCACAAGCCACAATTTCGCCACCCTGAACTGTCGATCGCTGTCGAGTGATATCCAAAAAACTGCGCTATCCAGACTTCTGAGCTATTTCCATGCACCGTTTGCTGCTTTGCAGGAAACCCGCCTCAAGGATAGACCCGCCATCAGCGTCGGAGAGTACACCATCTACTGCGGTAACGCTGACGATAGGAGAGTGGGAGGCTGTGCAATAGCTGTAAGGAAGGATTTTAATGGTATGGTCAAGGAGTTCGGCTCAACGTCGTGTCGGAATGCATTCGTACGACTGCGGGATCACAGAGGATTCAATCTGTGGATAGTGAGTGCTCATGCGCCCACTGAAACCGCCGAAGACAATTCGAAGGATGCGTTTTATGAGGAACTCAATACGTTGCTGGCCAGGATACCTTGTCAACATGCTGTTGTCGTGGGGATTGACGCAAATGCGAAGATGGGACTTGATCAGGAATCCGAAGTACTCGGTAAATGGTTCTACCCAGTGGAGCAAACATCGGACAATGGCTACCGCCTTGTCGACTTTTGTGAACGCAGTGGTCTGATTATTGCATCGACATTCAAGAGGAATCATCGCCGCCATCAGCTTACGTGGCAGGGACCAACCCGGCTATCTCCGGAAGAGCAGCGGAAGCGGAAGATGACAACTTTGAAACTACAGCTTGACTATGTCCTAACGAGGAATATTCCAGTATCGGACATTCGAAGATCTAGAGCTGTGTGGGATGTCGCATTCGATTCGGATCACCGTCCTGTTCTGTTGAACTTCACTGCGAGGATTCATAAGAGGAAGCGAGGGGCTCAGCCTCTCCAGAGGATTGACATGACAAGTCTCAGAGATGAAGAGTGCAGAAGGATTTTCCGACAACGCGTTTCTATTCACATAGGAGTACGGACTAAGAAGAAACTTTGCGACGCGGATTCTTTTGTCAAGTGCATCCAGGACGCTTCGAAAGAGGCACTCCCGGTTGTACAGCCTAAGAAGAAGTTCGCCTACGTCTCAGAAGAAACAGCATCTACCTACAACAGAGTATGTGCTCTCCGAACTGCAGGAAACTCTGTGGAGGAGAAGCGTCTGAGGAGGAAGTTGCGTCGGCAGCTTCAAAGTGACCGCGAACGAGAGTGGACGTGTAGAGCTAAGGAGTTCGAGAAGGCTTGGGAGGAGAAGAATCCGAAGAAAGCCTACACGTTGCTGCGACAGTATAGCGGGAAGATGAAGAGATGTTCTCCTGTCTTGAACACTACCAATGGAGTTGCAGTTGGTGATGCGACGCTGCCAATATGGAAGGATTACTTCAGTTCACTACTGAATCGTTCAGCGCCATCAGTACCTGAGCTCCCGCATGTTCAGAGAGCACATTACGATGTCAGTGAGGAACCGCCGACTGAGTCTGAAGTTTTGGATTGTGTCCGGAAAATGAAGAATGGAAAGGCAGGTGGAGATGACAACATCACTGCTGAAATGCTGAAAGCTCTTCCTCCGTCTGGGATTCGTGAAATGACCAACACCATCCGTGCCATATGGATGAGCGAAAGGATACCCGATTCGTGGAGACATGCGATCATCGTACCTCTTCACAAGAAGCTATCCGTCACGGATCCTAAGAACTACAGAGGAATCCCTCTACTTCGTGTCATGTACAAGGTTTTAGAATGTATCATTCTCGAGCGACTTATCAAACATCGTGAAGGAACGACCAGAGGTGAGCAAGCCGGTTTTCGACCTGGAAGATCGACCATCGACCAAGTGTTCGTCGTGAGAAGAGTAATTGAATCGTGGCAGCGGTTTTCGAAGCCATTACAGCTTGCTTTTTTGGACTTTGAAGCCGCGTTCGACTCTCCTCATCGTGATCGATTGCTCAATGCTCTGCGAGCAGATGGAGTCCCGTAAAAGTATGTTTGGTTAATCGAGGACATGAACAAAGGAACAACAGCAGCAGTTCGTACACCTGTCGGATTTACGTCAGCTTTCGAGGTGAAAACAGGAGTAAGGCAAGGAGCCGTTGCAGGACCTTTTCTTTTCAACTTCGCCGTTGATGACATCATGCGTAGAGTTGCAGAACAGTTTCCTGCGGATGTGATCCTAACACCATCAGGACGCCCCCTTGTCGACCTGGAATACGCCGACGACATTGTGTTATTCGCTGAAAACAACGCAAAACTGCGAAGGATTGTGAACCTCGTTTCGAAGTATGCCGCAGCCTATGGACTTCGTCTTCGTCCCGACAAATGCAAGCAGATGTGGGTCTCTCAGAGGCCTTCAACTGGAGTTTGTGTGGACGGACAACGTATCGAACTGGTGGACGAGTTCTGTTATTTGGGCTGTTTGCTCAAGAACGATGGTAGTTATGCAGCGGATATTCGTCAAGGATGTGCGAAAGCTACGTCTGCATTCAATTCTCTAACCAAGTGTTTGTGGTCTACCACCATCGCGAAGGAAGTCAAGTTGCGCGTCTACCTATCCGCTATTCGCCCTATCATGATGTACGGATCGGAGACGTGGGCAGCACCGAAAACGCAGATGGAAAGGTTGGATTGCACGGAGAGGAAGCTTTTTAGGCGTTTGCTTGGATATTTCTGGCCGCGTGTATGCCATAACAAGACCTTTACAAGGAAATCGACGCAGTACATCAACGCTTGACACGAGGGAGGTGCCAGCATCTCCTAACGCCATCTCAAGCAGCAATGGAAAGTCGACTTCGACTGCTCGGGCATATACTAAGAAGAACGCCGGATCGTCTCGTACAACACGCTTTAAAAATGCTTCCAAATCCTGTCTGGAAACGGCCACCTGGGCGTAGGCGAAAGTTCTGGACGGATGTGGTTAAAGAGGATTTAAAGTCACTCGGCATCGAAAGACAGTTCAGGCGCGTTGTTTCGTTTCGCAGGAAATGGAATAGTGACAGCTGGATGGAATGTGTTCAAATTGTGGCTGAAGACCGTGAAAAATGGACACGGCTGACTACTAGGACGGCACACCTCGGTGAAGATGCGGAATGACCGCGTCAGGCGAAAGCCAACCGATTAAGTCTAAGTAAGTACAAGTCTGTGATGCGACCTGTTGCACTCTATGGAACTGGGTGGTGGCCAGCGATCAATGAGGCATAACGTCGCCTGGGCGTCATGGAAACGAAAATGCCGCGATGGAGCGTCGGTGTTACGCGTCTCGATCATGTTTCTAATGAAGACATCCGGAAGCGATTTGGTGTTGCTCTCATTGAAAAGCTCCAGGAATCAAGATTGAGATGGTATGGTCATGTTCTGCGTGGTAAAAACGATTCCGTTCGAAAAATCGCTCTTGATTCAAAAGTCCATGGCAGGAGACCGAAACATCGATGGCTGGACACGTTGCACAACGATCTGAAGGCTGCTGGTGTACATCCCGGTATGGGGCATGATCGAGAAGAGTGGCACCAACAAACCATCTATGCGGACCCTGCAATCAAGCGGGACAAATGCTTCAGAAGAAGAAGAAATATGCTCTCCGTATTGAAGCCTACTCGCACTTAATGGAAGCAATGATTTCGACTGCTCATAATTACAGTACCCGCTCTAAGTTCTATGAAAACGGGGACCATCTGGCAAACTTGGCAAAAAAGCGTCCGACGCATGTGACTTTTTTGAACTCTGAAAGCGCTATCACACTCACAGATCAAATTGCTACCTAAATATAGACTTGTGGAACGAAAATCCCTATACATCGCTTTGTTTGTAAAAAAAATAGTCCTTGCAATCGTTTTTCGAAAACGTCGCGCACGGCGGAGTGCGGCAAAATTTTGAGCAGTATTTGTATAAGTAAGAAGAGCAATCTGTGTGCCTTGTTAATAAATTAGGTGAATTTGAGAGAACCTCAAGGTATGTGCTAGTTGATTTTTTGAAATCCTTTATTAAACACGCTTGAGAACTACCTGAAAAGTCGGAGCATCGTTGCAAAAAACCCCGGACTCCTAAATGAAAGTCTTCGGAAATTCAACCTAAACGAACCTTGAGATTCTCCTACCACTCCGCCGTGCGCGACGTTTTTGATAAACGATTGCAAAAAAATTCTTTAGAAAACAAAGCGATTTTAGAGAACTTCCGCATTTAGGCCACATAATTATGTAGCAATTTGACCTGTGAATGAGATAGCGTTTTCAGAACTTGAAAAAGTTTCGAAAAAGTTACATGCATCGGACGTTTTTTCGCCAAGTTTGCCAGATGCTCACCGTTATTACAAAACTTAGCCCGGGAATTATATATACAAACATCCATCTCACATCTCGAGAATTCATATATTTAAATTTTCGAACTTAGTTGGTAGCAAAGAAATAAAACCAATTATACATAGGGGTTATTTCTGCAGCTGATTAAAACTTTTAGACCCGTTTGAAAATGGTTGACAAAAAACCGTCAGTAAAGATGGGCTCAATGTAGTAGGCCAACCTTTTAAAATCGGCTCCAACCAAACAAACGAGTGCGTTTCTGTCAGCAGAAAAGAGCATTTGCCCTCAAAGGAAGAGTGCCGTCCGATCGGAACACTTCTAGTTCAATTGTTCTGTGTCTTTTCTAGTCTGTTTGTAGTGCATGTTGGCTAACGGTTGGCGTGTGCTGGCGCCCTCTGTGGTCGTGACGTCGTTAGCCCAACCGCGTGTATAACATCATCCAAGTGCAGAGATAGCCTCGCTAAATCTGTCTGAATATATGTTATTCTGACACCTTGAGAGAAGGCTTATGTAGGTGTTGCTTTCCTTCTAAAACCTAGTCAAAACTAACCGGGTCCCTCGACAGCATTTGATGAATCCACCACCTACAATGATTTCTTACTTGATGTTGTAATAAGAACGGCAAACTGCTAAAGCCTGTTTACGGCACCTGCTACAACGGTGAGCGCAACTCATTCCGCGTGGGAGCTCTCGACACCATGGTGGGCGGGTATTCCCCTGCTGATGGTGATTTGACATTAGCGTTCAAGCCAGGCTTGGTCGAGCACGTCCATAGTCAACGAACGGTAGCGCGTGCGCCACGGATCCTGTCAGTGGTCAGAGTCAAAAGAAACAAAGGTCGCCGGCTTTTCATGGCTCTCGCCCGCTCGCCGCTCCTCTGTGCCAGCTGTCTTGTTTTTGAGGACGTACATCCAAGATGATTTCCAGGGACGACCATAGTAATTCATCCCGAGATGAACAGGGTTTCATATCAGACGACAGATTTTATTCACGCCCCATTTCTTCGCGTCTTGTACGAGCAAATTCTTCAGAACGATGATCGGAGCTTACAGTTACGTCAGATAGAACGAAATCTGGTGCTGGACCACCCTGAACCAGAATTACGTTCACATATAGAGGAGGGTAAAGTCAATCTCGCCAACTGTACCCAATTGTGAACTATAACCGAAGATACGCTTTCTGTCAAAGTACTGTTTCATCTCGCTTGTTCAGCTTTTGATAAGCCAATATCATGTTGAAAATATCAGGTCGATCTCGTTGATTTGGCTTCCGGATTACAGGCAAGACGTAGAGACAATCTGTTCCAGCAAATCATGGCTTGCTTTCGCTACATTCTTATCCGTGTAAGTGGCCCTCCTACAGTAGAATTAATTTGTTAGCAATTAATTGCCTCCCTCCAGATCACACCACCACCACCTCTGATCCAAAACTATTCAATGACGGTAAATCAATGGAGGGGCCGCAACTCGAATTCAGATAATCTTCCTATTCATGAAGAGACTACGCTCACAGGTGGGATCTGAGAAGTAATGATGCAACCGTTCGCATTGATCTCTGGCTTCGACTCAGAGTTCATGGAAGAAGCGATCGGATTTGGACAACCGGAGCTGAAACCTGTTGCGGTCTTTTCTTAGTCCGAATAAAAGTGGGAACGGTGAAGGCTTGAGTGACTATGTTGTGATTTTTCAGGTATTTCTAAACAATGAGCGCTTAGAAGAGGAGTGTTTATCGCGTCTGCAGTTTCTAACAAATGAACGTCCAAGAAAGAAAGGTCTGCTCCTACAACTACATTTCCACCTCAGGCGAATGGTTACCTAGTTTGGTATCATCAGTGCGATATTACGGACAAAGGTGTTCCTCATGACTTGTCTATGCGTCATATAATTTTCAGAAGCAGGCCTCCAGTCAGGAAAAAACGACCGACGCATGACAGGAGTACATATATTTTCATGGCACGGTTACCCAAGGTCTTTTTTTTTGTGGTTCTAGAACTAGCCTGGCATCTAGCTGGAAAAATAGAAACAAAACGTTGTCTCATTGTTATTGTTGCTGTTTATGAACAGGTATATGTTACTACTTTACATTGATGCGAGTATTTGTACCGGTTAGCTTTCAAAGTTTATTAGGGCGTTTCTTTTGCTTTATCGCTCTGCAGAGCTCATTATGCTCTGCTAGAATCTTAAATTTTTCAACTTTGAATGGTCTTTCGAATGTTGCTACTTTGTTGTTGAAAACACTTTTTCTGAACGTTCGTAGACCTGGCACTGTTAGCGGTAACAAATTGACTTTGGTTTTCAAGAATCTAGCCATATAGGAGTCAACGGTAGAAGCTGGAGGGGTTCACGCGCTCCCTTCTTTTCATGTGTCGCCAAAAAATTCGTATTTTGATGGTTTGCAAAAAATTAACGCTGAGAATGTCGATTTATTGATTTGTTTATTGAGTACGCCACATAAGGTCAGCGCAATAAACGTACATAAAGATAATCTACAGAGATCCTAAACCGGATCAGAGCGGAAACGACTACTATTCCTCCAACGCGGACCTAGAATTTCAAAAGCCTCTTCCCTGCATTGCGTTTGAAGCACCAAAAAGCAGAAGGTACAGGCACCGGCGTAACATCGAGGTTAAAGGCATCGTACGCAAAAAAAACCGTATCTAATTTTTTTAAATGTTTTTGCGCAGGCTATTCTCTGAAATACAGAATGAGAGCGGAAAAGCTCCACAAAACCATCAACTTTCGCAAAAAAAAACGCCTTTAAAACGTCTCGAATTATTCACTTTCCACCCCTCCGTCAATTTCGGTGTGGCAGGTGCCATACGTCGGAAGTTTTTTTCACAAACGTCGGATGTTTTTTTTTTCGCTTTAAACTCATTAAGTGGGTGAATTTCTCTTGCCTTTCGTTCACTGCAACTTATTCTAAAAAAAGTATCAATTGGGCAAGTTTGGATACCTGGCTAGGTGCGGTATATTCTCTGTTTTTCTCTCTTACCAACGTGACAGAAAATGGGTTCCCGAATTCAAGTAGAGCTTAGAGATGTTCGGCCGAGTTAACGCAGTTTTTCAGAATCTTTCCAGGCACTGAAGAAGGAGGTTGCTCCGAAACGTTAGTCATAAATAACTGTTATCAACCTCGTGTCGAGCACAACATCATTAAACAACTGGACTGTTATCATGCCGAGGTTTATGGAGAACCGCACTTGGAGCGAAATAAAAATTTGCCACAATATAGGTGAGTGGTATACAAATAATCACTAGTGTATAAAAGGATTAAAGCAAAAAAAATCGTATGAGTTTTGCCTAGCATTTCTTGTCGATTTTTGAAAAAGTTATCCGGTCTCTGCTTCGGGTTTTCTGCCAATTGTTTGAGATTTTTTTGTGTTTTCTGTCGAGCTGGATTTTCGATTTTCTGCCCTCTGTTTTCAGTTTTCCCCGCACTTCTCTGTCCTAGGACGGTACCCTTTTACCAACACCGCCAGTTGTGCAGACCACTTTGATGTTTACCTCCTCGCAGACTAGGAGGAATGGTCGGATAAATGCGTTTTTTGCGACGACACACATGGACGCTCTCACATAATAATCGGTTTTCCCTGCGCGAACCTAGCCTAAACATAAAGTAGTCAAACTTCCAAAAATAGAGGCATATCTTTTCTGAACTCCAGGAGAGAAACGCGCTTCAATGACGTGCGTTTTTCACGACCTTCTTCTACCACTGGGACTATCCTGAGAGACTCTAGCAAAGCGGTTCGGTCGGAGAGACGCACTTCGGAAGTAGCGAAATAGAAAGTCGTCCGTTCAGAGTGATAAATGGAACGCCGCTAGTGGAATAAAGAGAAGTCTGGAGTCCGTTTTACCCATGTGGCCATTCCAGCCTTAGTTTCTATTCCCGGAAGGTGGCGAGCGGACCGTGGATGCGACTACTGTTGTTTTGTTGGAAACTAACTGTATTGTATTTGAAGAGAATAGTCATAAGCTCTTCTGCAACTTACTTGGAAACGGTTGGCGGCGTGGGGAAGTACTTTTCCATCCTTACCTTTCTCTAGTACATACACATTGTTTCCAGAATTGTTAATATAAACTGTTATCGTGAAGCTGTCGATGGAAAGCAAGGTTCATTCAATGTGTTCGGTTGTCCACTACATTCATAGTACGTACTACTGATTATTATTCGCTGTTGCGGTTTCCTCGATTTTTGAGAAACCACCTATTGATGGGTTGTAAATTGGTCGTCATCAACTGAGAGTCCGTGCTGGTTGTGTCTTTTCAGATGTGAATTCAACACATGATCCAGTGGATATGCAGGGCACAACAGGCTGCATAAAACCATTTTCATGTTGGTGGAAACGACTTTTCTAACACCATGCAGAGTCCCATGTCATAGAATAACTTAATACACTTAAGTTCCAACCTTTCTTAATTCCTTCAATTTTCGTCGCAGCTATCACAGATAAAATGGTTTGAAAAATTCCAAGTAATACCTGAAGAAAAAAAGCATAGATAGGTTGCGACCGGGACGTCAATTAAGATGTGTGAGAAGCTACAGGATGATTGTATGGTTTCCTCGTCAAGCTTTGTCTAGTGAATGAACGAGGCTCGATTACGGCGACCGGCCAAGCAGCGTTCTCGACACCTCCGGCCAGCGGGATTCCGATGACATGCAACAACCTACAGTAGCAGCCCCGTCCATTTACTAGAATGAATTGTTTAGGAGACTCTGCTGGTCTTTTGATAGTATGTTGCAAATACGAAGAAACCTACGAAAATAACGCCGAAAATGTTCGATATGACACGGTTCTTCTGAAAAAGTGCAACCATAGCAAGAAGCAGGAGTAATGTCTGAAATTGCCCGTACATGAGCCACAATTTGTGCAGACAGAACTTATTCCCTCTTTTAGACGTACGTCCAGTTCTATTATTCAGGCAGCGTCGCCAGTTGTTAGTGAACACTATCATACATAAGTATGTTTTTATCCAAAATATCTCTGCTCTGAAGAAGTCTCCATGAAGCCGTTGTATGCCGTTTGTCGGTTGAAGCCCGCTCCCGCCTCTGATCGCTTGGCTGCGCTAAACGATGGGCCTTTCTGCTGGCCTTCCTCCATCAACCGTGTGTAGCAATCGATTGGCTTTGCCGAGCGATGTGCTAGCTTTCCTGGCCTCCTTCCATTCACCACGGGTCGCATTAATTAAACTTCCATAAACGCTGAGCTGGTTTTCCCCGGCTCTTAAAGGCAGCGTTCACGATGATCATCCTCGTCGACTTTCCACAATGAAATGATAGGCGAGAAGGATCCTAGGCTCCCAGTGTCGAAAGGACGGTAGAGAACGAGAGTAGCGGCAAAATAACGGCTGCAAACAAGCGTTTTGGTGCACCAGACACGCCTGGTGCCCCAGATCCGCCCTCTCGGAATGAACAAATGAAGACTCAGATTACAGGAATGATGAAGTCAAGGAAAGACTGGAAAGTGAGCTGATCGCTTCATTGCACTGATAGGTTTCATCCTTCTAGCGGTCGAGTCCTCCACGCTCAAAAATCAACGTAAAAAAGAGAGGGCCTATTTTTGCTCAAAAACGCGTCCTTTGTGTCCATTTCAAGCATGCCTTGCCAAATAGGGTACCAGACCTTCCGTAAGCCGTGGAGATATCGGAAGTGAAATTTATCGTGAACACTGCCTTTAAGCATTACTCACAGGTGGCATCCGTTTGGCTCCGACAAACGATAGGCCGCTCTGCCATCCTCCCTCTACTACCCATGTGGCTTCGCTGAACGATACATGAGCTTTCCCAGCTTCCTTCCGTTACCCACGTGCAGCACTCGTTTGGCTCCACCAAAAGGTGGGCCGGTTTCTCTGACCTCTCTCTCTTTTAGGCGCAAGCGGGCCGTTCTGTGAAACCTTAGCGGAGCTACGACCCCTCCCACTGATGACCGTAAATTTCTAAAAGATTTTCTAAATTCCTACGGTCTGCTCTCGGAATTTCATTTTTTAGTCGGAAATTTCTACGGCTAATCCCCATATGCTTAGAGGTAACACAACTGCACTTGATCCTTCTCTCCATTAACTATGGGCAGCATTCGTCTGACTTCGCCAAGCGATAGACCGCCTTCAACTTGTCTCCTCCATTAATCATGTGTAGCATTCGTTCGGCTTCGCCAGACGGAATACCTTGCTTTGCCGGCATCCCTCCATTAGCTTTGTTTAGCAATCATTTGGCTTCGCCATATATATACATTGTGTTTGCCGGCCTCTCTCTACCAGCCCGTGTAGCATCGATTTGGCTTCGCTAGGTGGTAGTCCGCCTTCCCCGTACCTCCCTACATCAATCAGGTGTGGCAAACATTTGGCTTCTCCAAACGGTAGACCCTCTTTCGCCGACCTCCCTCGATTAGCAACGTTTAGCGTTCATTGGATTTCGCCAGATGGTAGACTGTTTTACCCCGGTAGCCTTCGTGGCTTAAAGGCAGTGGTCACGATGAAAAACGTTATCGAAAAAACTACAAAAATCAGCTTAGATCAAAAACAGCTGAAAAACTATGAAAGTAGCGCGGTGAAAAACGGTCTAGAATTAGAGTTTCTAGGGCCCAAAGAAGCTAGTTCGTGCACACGTGCACAGCGATGACGAAACAGATCGCAGTCTCATGCCGAGCAGTCAAAAATCATCGACATTCAGAGGGAGAAATAAATGCAAATTTAACGAATAAAAACAGTTGAATAATGAAAGCATCACTTCAGTCAATGTTTTTGACTAGATATGTACATATATTCGGAGGTTCATTGATTGACATTCAATTTCAAGCTAGCTGATGTTCTTGATATAAGAGGTCATCGGTGCCGATGATGTGGAGTGGGCTCGTCCACCATCAAAAGACAAGAAAGTTCAGGTTTCAAATTTGGTCCAGAACAGTGGTTTTTTCGCGATTTTTTCTTATAGGTCCTACTACTCGAGACCCAGGAAAGGATTTGGAGAGAAAAAGACGACAAGCATATTCGATCGCGACCACTGCCTTTAACCATGTCTAGCATTTGCTCAGCTCCGTCAAAAAATAGACCGGCTCTACCGGCGTCCTTTGATTAACTTTGTGAAGCAATCATTTGACCTGGCCCTAAAAATAGAATGCATTCGCCGGCCTCCCTCTATTAGCCCCGCGTAGCATTAATTTGACTTTGTCAAGAGGTAGACCGCCTTCTCCCGACCTCACTCCATTAATAATGTGTAGCAATCGTTTGCTTCGCCGGACGGTAGGATGGCTTTCCCGACATTCCTCTATTGGTCAAGTGTAGCAATCGTTTAATTTCGCCGAACTGTTAACCGGGTGACTCCGATCTCCCATCATTAACCATGTGTAGCATTCATTTGGCATCGCCGAACGTTGAGCTGGCTTTCCTCACCTTCCTCCACTAAACATGTGTAGCACTCATTTATCTTCGCCAGACGGTGGACCGTCTTCTCCCAGCACCCTTCCATTAACCATGTGTAACATTCGTTCGGTTACGACGCTAGACGGTTAACCGGTTTTGGCGGCCTCCCTCGCAAAATCAAACAGTCACTGGCCGATCTTTGACACGCTATGGATCCCCTTTCTCAACTTTTAAGATACATAGAGCACACTTTCCGCGGCACCCTTAGCCGACGTGCCAAAAGCCCTCCCGCGGAAGGCCAAGAGATCGGTCGCGGGCAGTCAGCAACGCCGTTTCGTTGACTGTCCGAACACGGTGAAACAACACTCTACGGCTCTTCTGCCACCGCCTTACGGCTAATCTAATGACTAACAGAAGACAATCCAGAAGCAGTTTACGGCGAATATGAAAACAAAAACACCCGTTCATTTAAGGTATTGAAACAAAATTTCAAAAATCCGCTTCTGACCGCTTCACCTTGAACTGCTCTTGACTAGTAAGGAGTAAGCTTACACAGGGGTGTTTGCTTCAATTACTGGCTCTTGCAGTTTTTTCATTAGCGGATGCCATCGCAGGACAGTGGCTTACCTGGCCAAAACCAGCGTCGTACACAGCGAGGTTTCAAAAATAGTCTCAACACAGCGTTCTCTGCTGAGCGATCGTTACCACTGGATAGAGTCCAGTGGGCGGTGCAATGATGATATCAAAGTGGGATTCGAATAGAGAGTGTTCGATGACCTCTCGGAATAGCAGATTGCCCGCAGACACTCCGCGGGAAGACGGTGGAACCTCTCTCTCCGCGGGAAGTGGGGATTTGTGCCACGCCCACAAAATTGAGCCGCGCGAAATCGACTAGCCCTACCTGGCCAACGGGAAGTGGGCTGTTATCATCTGAGTTGCTAGACAATCTCTCCAACAACTTTGCGACATTACGCCAGCACGAGGGTGACGACCGAACAAGCCGAATCGAGTGCTGTTGCTGCTCGCTGTGCATCCGACGACTCGCACTCTTGCACTCGCATTGATGCAAAAACACTGGGTAATATATGAATGTCGGTCAAAATTCCGCGAGGCTAACTACTTTCTGTTTTGAGCAAGGTACTGACTAGGGAACACCCAGAACTGTTTGCCAAAACTACGCATGTGGCCATGTTTTTCTGATCGATCACTTTCCGGGCATTTGTAAAAACCCTATTTTAGCTGCCCAAGTAATAATAGAAAACTCGGTATTTTTTATTCAAAAAAAGTTCAAAAAAATTCTACGCCCAATCTTCTCCCAGGGGGATTACTTGAGAAGCTGGATATGATTTTGAGGCACTTTATCGATCAATTGAACGATAAAGACGGTTTACGGCAGATAAATTTTATTTTAACTACAGAGTTCGCAATTTCTACGCCCTTAACTTTGGCCCGTAGTAAAGCCACCACTCAGTCAGGATCATCTGAATGAGTGATAAGACGAGCCCGAAACGATTCAGACAGGGCTCAGACGAGTCCGAAATTGTTTCGAGAGATAGATTGCATTCGAGCGGTCGGTCTTGCAAAGACATGATGATGGGGACATGAAGATACCTGTGATGGTAAGAACAACCGGCCATTATTCTCTACGTGGTCGTTCACGAATCGACCAACTCCATGCTCCGTTTCTCAATAAATGAAATGCTGTTTGTTTCGTGGAAGCTGATATTGATAATGATACATTGATAAGCCGAAATCTCAGCTGAATTATTTAAGTTACTCCTTTGCTCCTTAAAAAAGTCTCGAGCGCACTCCTGACTTGGCACACTGTTTCACTCTTCTCTAGCCAAGAAGTCAGTCAGATCTGACTGAATCGATTCAGTGAGATCTGACTGAGTGATTCAGCTTAGCTTGTTTGTTGCTGACTTTCTCTGTTTAGCCTAGGTCGCTATCCTACAACACGTACGTCTGAAACGTGTGCGGCTCATCTGAATTCTTTTCAGAACTTGGATTCAGATAGGCTTAACTGAAATTTTCGCCGGCTTTACTACGGGCCTTTATCTTTTACTATTATTCGGGCAGCTAGGATAGGGTTTTCATGACTACCCAAGAGGTGGTCGGTCAGAAAAACCTAAATTCATGGATAGTTCTGGCGACCAGGTCTGATCATTCCCTTCTGCGATCAGGGCGAAAAATAGAACAGGTGTCTGCGAACGTAAATGCTTGCAGGAACAGTTCCACGTTCGTCGCCCAGCCTCAACCTTCCTTTGCCAAGTTGCTATATTTTCAGCTCACGACCCGTAAAAGACTCCATGTCTGCCTGGGTCAATCAGACTGACTGATGATCTGACAGCCGAGAACCATCGCGCGGGCTTAAGGAAAGCACGAGAGGACATCGGCGCAATTCTTGATGTGGTCGATAAATTCGGAAGGTCATGCCTTACGAGCATTCCGAAAGTCTGGATGGTGCAAATTAACACTGCTGTCAGACAGCAGTACCATCATAAGTCGTCAGTCGGTAATAGCAATTTACTCTGGGTTAACTACGGACTCAGGTCTGAGCCAGCACCTCGCCCAAACAAGACAGTCGTTTAATTGTCAGCGCGAGTACGTATTTGCAATAAAACAGCTTTCAAAAACCTGTCGTAACAGACGAGCTGACTAATTGATGATTGCGATAACTAACCCTTGCTAAATGGGGATTTCGTCGATTTTCGTAGTCTTTTCTATTCTGTGAACATGATCAGCAGAGATATTTTAGCTTGCGAAAGATCTGGCGATCAGAAGAGCCTTTTTGTAGATCTCTGAGTCTAAGAATACCTCCACTGTCACATTCTTATACATTTCAATTGGTTTGTAAACCCTGGGGTTCCTTTTACCCGAGTTTAGCCTAATTTAGGTTCCACGACTATACCGACATATGTGGGGCCATTCTTATCCTGAACGGTCGGACAGAATAGTAATTAACTATTTATTGAGACCAAAAGTATTAAACCATTCACTAAGTTGGGAAGTACCGCAAACGATTGGAGGAGGAGGAGGAGGAGGAGGAGGAAGTACAAGGAAGTAATAACGAAAAGAGTGATTACAGAGATTGGATTAAGGAATTAAGGCTAGATGTTGAAAACATATGCTCCAACGGAGCCGCAGACCTTACATTGGGCTTATGCAGGAATAAGAGGAACCCAGATGTTTTCCATCGTCTCCTTTTATGCCTTTTCAAGAGTTGTTGTTCTGATCCTGGAGAGTTGTTTCCGTGCCTAGCTTCTTGCCGGTTGTAGGGCTATCTTCAGAACCCTCGCAAGTCATTTATTACCGCTCCTCCTGTTTTTGACAATTAGCAGCGCTATCTTTGAAATCATCGCGTTCCATTGATCTTCATTCCTTCCTTCCTGACAGATTATATCGCTTGTTCTCAATTTGTTGTCATGAAGGGGTTGTTATGTCCGAGGTGTTGGGTCGCTGTCTATGGAGAGGCAGGTACTTTGATTAATGACTACGGCGCGTTACTTTCTCTTGCTGGTTACGATATGGGAAGACTTCGCGTTGTGAACTTTTATCTTCTTCGTTGCTTACATCTTATCCCTTCGAGAAGTTCCGTCTCGGAACTTATTTGGTGATCGGGATGAGGTGGTTGCGAAGTCGAAATGATGGTTGTTGTAGAACATCCAGGCGTGGCGTGGAGAGTGAAGTTGAGACTTTGAGTGTGGTTTTGTAGACGGCCAGGTTGCAAGGGGTCGACGTTCATGGCTTGGGGCGGGTAGGAAAGTAGGGGAAATTCCGTGAATTGAATGGTCGCTAAAAAAAATAAGTCGGAGTAACTAATAATGAGTACAACGGTTATTGTGAAAGAAAAAAAACTCAGAATTAGTCAGTAAATGCGACGGTCACTATAAAGTTCAGAGAAGATACCAAAAGGCAACGATCATTACAGGGAATGAAAAAAAATTCTCGAAATGCAATGGTCATCAGGACAAGGAGAGGAAAAACAAATCAAGAGAGAAAAATTGAGGCATGAAGAATACATAGGGAAAGATAAATAAACTTCTTTACGATACCAGACATCAACACAAAATCGTCTGTTTCATACAGTGTTTGCGGGTCGTAGTCGCATTCGTGCTCCATTTTCGCGTGGCTTGTGAGTTATTTGGCTGTACTTATCGGCGATGCTGAGTTCATTCATCCATTGTCAGCTATGGCTTGGATGAGTGTACAAATATGGGTGCTATGAGTGGAGGTGTTGGGTGTGTGTAACGAGTAGAAGTCGTTGTAGCAGGCGTTGTTTGTGTGATGATATACTCAGAGAACATTTGCGAATCCAATATTTGTGGAGTAGTCGTGGGTAGATTTCATGGGTAGGGAGGAAAGGTGATTATTGGACGTGGGGTAGATATAGAGTATGGTCTCCTGGACAGGTAATATGATAGGAAGGGTGAGTGGTGCCATTGTTGTTGTTGTTCTTGCTGTCCAGTCCTACGACGTTGGAGTTGATCGTTGTGACGTTGACACAATTCTACTGATTGTGAATGTCGAGTGACGTTACCTTACGGTAGACTTCTTTCACAAAAAAAGGTTGCTTTTAGTTACTAAGGCTTAGTGCACACCCACCGCAACGCGCGACAGTGCATATCAGCAACATCGACTTTCGGTCGATTTCTATGACAAACACTATGCCGCGTGGCCCGTAGCGCAAAGTATGCACCAGGCCTAAGCACGTGTTTTGCCACGTGATGGGAGGTGTTTTATTGAAACGCGGTTACGGTTTCCAATTTATTTTACGCAAAATCCCAAGGTAGACTAGGGGCACGTGCAGAGCACGGAAATGCAAAAAAAATCCAGGGTAAATAAAAAGATCGAAAGACCCAAGGAAAATTAGGTGTCCAGCGTTTCGATGAGTACCACTCCTTGATGACATCGGATACCAGGAAGATAATCAGTACTTGCACCTGAATCAAAATTGACGCGAGCGAAATGCTAATGAAACTGAAGGATGGTCAGGTGCATGATGGTGAACAAAGAGAGTGACAGCACACAAGAAAGAGGAAAGTTAGAGAAGAAACGAACAAATCAGATTTTTTTTGAGCCGTAGGAGCCGTAATTTTGTTTCAGACTTTTTTCTGTTTACGAGCAGAGGAGGAAGATATAATGAGGAAAGGTTTATGGATAAAATGAGAAAGAGAAGAAAGGGAACAGAGGATAGAAGCATTTTTAGGGCTTACTTTTTTATAACCTGAGTGCTTACCAGAATAAAAACTAGAGAATATGAAAATTAAGAGATGATTGTTGAAATCAAAAGGGTTGAACATGGGTAAGAATGAGGAGATCGAAGACAGGCTGGTTTGGGTTCATAACGGTTTGATTATACTCAATCAGAGCTTCTGTCACTAATTTTTTTTTGGAAACGCTTGTTATTTGTTTTTTTGTTTACTTATTACTACTGCGTTTCGCATGATTTTGGTACGTTTCTGACGTTTATCTGAACTGCGTGCAGAGGTGGAGCGGCCACCTACATGGCTGAAGCATATGTGCTTTTTTTTGGTGGGGCAGGATTTTACTGCGGCAGAAATAGGAAAAGTGGGGTGTGTTGGGTACGGGACGTTGTGCGCACAGGAATATAGCATTTCAAAATAATGCAGATACGTTTGAGAGGAAAAATTTTGACTGGCTTCATAGCTCATATGCATGTACGCTCTCATGCTATTACCAATAGGGGTACCCTTTGTGCGCTTACAAACGATGCCCACTAAAAAAGTGGATTTTGCAGGTAGGGTTACTTCCTCCCGAAAGATGAGATGACACAGAAGGAATTTCCCTATTTTGAAAACCAACCACCAGTGAATTCCGAATGTATCTAGCTTATTTATAGTACGTAAGATAGAAATTTCAGAGTAGCCAAAAGACTTTTTCTAAGAACTGCTATGTAAGGTAGCTCAAAACTGTTTCTGTATGCATGTTTTTCCGAACAAAATATTTGTCAGGTTTAACCTAAGTGTTTTGAGTATTGTGATTAATTAGGAATGGTTTAATTTTTTTGTATAGAATTGCATGATGATTTTGAAAATTCCACATCTGGAATCCAGTAATTGAAGAAAATTGGGTAGTGACATAACTGAGGAGAGCAACAATGATTTTTTAGAAGATTTTGATAATTTTTGTAGTGGATGTTTACAGATATGGAACACAAAGGCAAAAAAAAATTCCAAAACTGTGTTTTATTACGACTGTCACTATGTCAGTGTAGGATTGAACTGAGTTGGCTTTGGATTATCTCAGAGAATTGTATAAGAGAGTGATCATTGAGAGGAGAAAGAATAAAATCAAGAAGATATAGCAAGTTGTCCCTTTTTTGAGTCCAGTGTTTCATGATTTTTTTTGAGTGATTAGGGAAGAAACATGGAGATAAGGGATGGAGGTCGTGTAGTTTGACTGATGATTATGCCACTAATGTTGAAGTTTTTTTTGAACAGTGATTTTGGTGAATTTAATTAATTTTGATAAAATTTTGTTTCCGAGTGAGTTGACTTATGACTACGGCGCTTTACACAAAATTCGGTACGCTCATAGATTCATATAACCTACGTGCAGAGTTGGAGCGTCCACCTGGCCAGGATTTCCGTTCCAAAAATACTCGCGAAAAACTAATACCCGTTGGGGAAGAGCGAAAGAAGAGCAAGAAGAAAATTAGAGTCCCCAGCCACCTGATTCCAATGCGCGCTATTATTCTTGAATTATACTTTTTCTCTGCTGTTTACTGCGAGTTGGTGGCAATTTATGCGCATACAAAAAACTAATTCAAAAAATATCTCAACCCGGCGTTGCGTGCACTTTATTTACTGTGAATTTCACCAAGGGCTTCTGTTTGCGGAGTAAAGTGATGAGAAAAAGTTGGAGATGATTGGGGATTCCACGTCTGGAATGACCCAAAAGTTATGAAAGAACTGAGTATTCCACGTCTGAAATAACTCAGTTTTTTTTTTGGAAGAAAAAAAAAACGGCGGCATAACTACAGAGATGATGGGAAGAGAAAAATTTATTTAAATTTCCGAATGGTGTAGACTACATAATTTATGTGTAGCAGTACGGAACGAAAAATATTTTTTTTTCAAAATAGGGGGTGAGAAAGATTTTTTTTTGAATAAAAAACTCGTTTTTTTTGCGGAATCCAGAACAAGTTAGTGCCGGGACCTCCATGTAAACCCCGGGGTTCCTTTTACCCGAGTTTAGCCTAATTTAGATTCCACGACTATACCGACCTATGCGGGGCCCTTCTTATTCGAACGGTCGGACAGAATAGTACTTAACTATTTATTGAGACCAAAAGTATTAAACCATTTACTAAGTTAGGAAGTACCGCAAACGATTGGAGGAGGAGGAGGAGTAGGAGGAGGAAGTATAAGAGTAATAAAGAAAAGAGTGATTACAGAGATAGAATTAAGGAATTAAGGCTAGATGTTGAAAACATATGCTCCAACGGAGCCGCAGACCTTACATTGGACTTATGCAGGAATAAGAGGAACCCAGATCTTTTCCATCGTCTCCTTTTATATTTTTCTCAGGAGTTGTTATTCTGATCCTGGAGAGTTGTTTCCGTACCTCGCTTCTTGCCGGTTTGTCGGGCTATCTTCAGAACTCTCGCAAGTCATTTATTACCGCTCCTCCTGTTTTTGACAATTAGCAGCGCTATCTTTGAAATCATCGCGTTCCATTGATCTTCATTCCTTCCTTCCTGGCAGATTATATCGCTTGTTCGCCATTTGATGTCATGAAGGGGTTGTTATGTCCGAGGTGTTGGGTCGCTGTTTATGGAGAGGCAGGTACTTTGATTAATGACTACGGCGCGTTACTTTCTCTTGCTGGTTACGATATGGGAAGACTTCGCGTTGTGAACTTTTATCTTCTTCGTTGCTTACAGGTTGCTCAAGTTTTTTTCTTCGAGAACTTCCGAAATTCTGCATGTAAATACTCAAACAACTCAGAAGGAGTTCGATAGCTTCACATTCATTATCGTCAAATCCTCAAATCCATAGAGAAGAACTTACGTAAAGAATATCAGCAACAATGTTTGATTTGGTAGTGAAGAGATCATATACAAACGACAGGATGCCCAAGATGTAGAAGGTGAGCAGAGTCCACTGAAAAAAAAACAAAGAATCAAGTTCATTAAATACACATGAGACTACGCGTCAGGGTTCGGCGCGGATGTGAGCCCCCACAGGGGTGGGGTGTGAGCTCAGGAGGGGTAGAAGCGGGAGTCTGATTTGTTGACGAAAGACAATTTAGCCAACGTGTTTGTGAGTAAAAACCGTCAGAAACAGTTTTTCACGTAGATTTCTAATATAGATTGCGATTCAACTTAAAGGCAGTGTTAACGATGTATCTCGTTTCTAAGTTTTCCACTCAAAACAATCCGTTGGATACCAAATGTTACCAAAATTACGAAGAAATGGCGAGAAACGCACTAAAACGTCTTATTTCAGTGACATTATTCTATGGCCTGGACTAGTTGTCTGATTGGATGAACATGTTCACGGTGGTTGTCACCGGTAATAAATGGGACTAATCGAAAATGGAAGAATATTATGGGCAGAATAGTATTAGTTAGGGCCCGAAGGAAAGAACGGAGCAACACAGATTGGAGAACTGCAAAAGACGTGTCCACAAAAGATTTCAAAAAACGTTTTTCTGTTTTAACATTTACGTGATTGCCCCCCAAGGCCGTCCTCCCACAAGATGGAACTCTGTATTTTCAGGCAGAGTCAAGATGTTCTGCACCGAGCGAGGGCTTCCTGAAAATCACCATCACTGGATGTCCCTTGCTCGGGATCGGTCGAGCTGGTTGAGATGTGGTCCACACGGCGGCGACGCGCAGTGAAGACGGATCATCAAGGTATCAAGGTAAGTAGGTAAGGTAACATTTACGTGTCGCGGAATTCAATCAGGAAGACTAGGGTGAAGTTAAGGTCTTCTCAGAATAATAGGTAAAACATATGAATCCAGCATGTAAAAAGTCCAAAGCAATTTGACGACTAAATGCTGAATGATTTCTGCAAATAATTTCCATGAGTCACGAGAGTTGATATTTGAGTTGAGCGGGATCGATTCCCCCTGTATACTCACTTTCGCCATCTCAGATGGACGCTGAAGACCGCTACAGTATACGGGATCACACCTTTCTCAGGTGTGGTCCCGCCGAAAGTCGTCAATTTTAAAAACTAGGAGTTATGAGAATAGGATATTCAAGTCCAGCGTAGTAGATTTACCCTGGATACAATTTTTCACCATCTCAGATGAACGCTGAAGACCGCTACAGTATATCGGAGCATACCTTTCTCAGGTGTAGTCCCGCCGAAAGTCGTCAATTTCGAAAGCTAGGAGTCACGAGAGTAGAATATTTGAGTCCAGAGTGGTTGATTCACCCTGGTTACATACTTTCGTCATCTCAGAGCAACGCCGAAGACCGCTACATATGGGGCGGGAGACGATGAAAAAATCGGTCCACGAGTCCACGAACATAAATTTGGGTTTTAAAGCTGCAGTAACCTAAGTTCTAAATAAGGTACTCGGAAAAATCCTGGCTCTAAGAAATTACGCTTTGAATCCTACCGTTTAAGGTGTGGGCCCAGCTGTGAGCCCTCATTGCATATTAAAGAAGAACCCACACCTAGTGAATTTTCTTTAAAGGCTTTCTCCGGGGGTGAGGAAAAATTCAAACGATAGAGTCTCCAGTCTAGTTTTTTGAAGCCAACATTTTTTCATATAACTCGTTCAGCACTTAACTCATAACCTTCCAAAAAAACCTACTTTTTTTAAGAGAACAGCCGATTTTGTTCATTGTCTCCCGCTCTCTATGTAGCGGTCTTTGGCGTTCATCTAAGATGGTTAAAAATTGTATCCAGGGTAAACCAATCACGCTGGACTCAAATGTCCTACTCTCGTGACAGGTAATTTTCAAAAATGCCCTTTTTAGGCAGGACCACACCTTAGAAAAGTGTGCGGCCTTATACTGTAGCTGTGTTCAGCATCTATGTTGGACGTTGAAAGTGAGCATACTAAGTGAGTTAACTACGCTGAACTCAAAACTCTTACTCTCTTGACTCCTAGTTTTCAAAATTATCGACTTCCGGTGGGACCACACCTGAAAAAGGTGTGATCCCGAATACAGTAGCGCCCCCAGCGTCCATCTTAGACGGTGAAAGTTGGTATACTTTGTAAATTAATCACCCTTGACTCGAATATCCTACCCTCGTGAGTAAAAAAAGAATATAGACTACCGGCGAGATCGAACCCTTTTTAAAACATTCGCATTTTATTTTAAAGCACAAGCTATTACAAGTTACTTATACTTTTGCACTCAGGTTCCCTCTGAATAAAAGCAATAAGCGCTATTCGTGCTTTCCTCCTCTCAAACATCCGAACGTTGTATCAAAACATTGGCTTCGAGCTGTTAGTTTTGGTTTTTACCATTTGACAAATGTATACTTACCATTTAAAGGCAGCTTATACGCTCGTAAACGTGGCCGGGATAACCATGAGAGGCCACAGCAGGCCACGGCGGATCACAGCGGGTTACAGTTGCATTTTGCACCGGCTGTGACCGGGGCGTAGGTTCTGAGAAAATCGGCCCATCGGCTGAGTCTCACCCGAACGATGCTCCTAAGAAACGTGGAAAATTGGCGTTGCGAAGTAAGCGACTTATCAACTGCCTGTACTCATTGCTAGAAAACCCCAGAAAAACTGGAGTGCTAGCAATCCATTCGAAACTACGAGTTTGGAAATGATCGGAACAAAGTATTCTGCGAGTTTCGACCTCACAAGAAGAGGCGATTCTGAGGCGATATAGCCATAAATTTACTTTAAAGGCAGGGTCCGGGCGAAATTTTGATTTTGAGATTTTCCGCTAAATCGGTGCTCTTGCTACAGGTAGTCCCAAGGAACATGCGAGAACTGCGTAAAAACCGGTCCTCTTCAAGTTATTCCAGCCACTTCCGTTAGCCGATGATCCAGAGAAGTCAGAAAAGTGTGGCAATCGTCCATGATTCAGTTCATTCTTCAAAAGTATTGTGTAACTATCGGTCATTTCAGCCAAGATTATCATGCTGTGAATACCGTAATCCCTGACGTTGAGGCTGTTTTCTCCAGAACTAAGGACTCAGAGCTCGTGAAACGTTCAGACGACGTTCAGCTAGGCCAGCCCAATCTATTTAACCCAAATTTCGGTAGTGTCAAAGTTTGACCGGACCTTGCCTTTAAAGACACAGTCCACCCTCAGACATGAACTTGGTGATTTTTGTTTGATTGTGTAGCAGATCCCTCCTGTATAACACGTGCCAAATGCGAGTTCTCAATTCCTTCAAATAAGCGAAATAAAAATGACCACCACAGGCTCGGCCCCCTACCAGATTTACGAACTCGATAGAGGCTAAATGGATGGATGAATTCTTCTCATCCGTCGTTCTTCAGTTCATTGCCGGTCCTTCTACTCATCCTGTTTTGCTCTCGTGCAGCGATTGCGAATCAAGAGAAATACAGCCCTTAGACAACTCGTCCACGAAAGTTTTGCCCTCAAAATGCAGGCATTTTCGGGGAGCCATACCTCCGTCCGTAGGGGGTCTAAGACAATTTCAGAGATACCATTGTGATCGGAGAGTGGCTCTCTCCAAGATAAGCAAGAAATCTGAAAAATAATTTTCTGGTTGTCCTGTGCCTTTAAGCCGTATCCGTAGTGTTCCTCGACATGAAGACAACCTATCTTCTTGATTTAGTGCAAAATGGTCGGGAGCATCTCATTATGTGCTCGCTTCTTTAGAGCTCACTCCGCATGAGCCCAGTCATCATTGAAACACGAGTTCAGAGTCCAGTCAAGTCTTGCAAAAAAAAACTCGCGTTCACAATAATTCATAACGAGAATGTCGCGCCTTTTAATATCGGAAAATGGCTTGCATTCGCAAACACATTTGCCTTTGGGTCTCACAGACTATGACACTGTCCCGTTCCAAGTGAGCATTGTCAGCAGCTAGAAGAGCAGCATTAAAGGAAGATCTTACCAGAATAGCATGTAGTCTTAGGTGGTGGGAGACTTAAACCTATTATGTGCGGCTTGCCATGTACAACGTGTTGTAATCCTCGTACAACAAAAATCTCTCACTATCTATCACACACAAAGTCAGCGAGCGCGAAATTTCGCCCATCACCACCGGATCCATCCTACTTTTTCTGGTTTGGCTCCAATGGAGCCTGTTCCTGAGCGTTTCTTGAAACCCATCAATCCCGACAGCTAGCTCATTCAAAACTTTGTGCCGCTCTACTGGCGCCACCTGGACGTACTTGTTTCCCACGGTCTGGAGCGATTCTCACCTAGCTAGGGCGACGGTGATCACAGGATCGACTCGGGCCTCATCGTCCTTCTTTATTGTTTCCCGACGTATTTTGGCACGGGCAGAGTTTTTGGTCTCGCAGAAGTGCCCAATAGTCGGGTCCTCGATAAATTCACCCTTTTTCACCTTAATAGCAATATTTAATAATAAAAAAAACATTCAGATTTCTTGGTTGAAAATGTGTCTTCACAGTTGGTTTCATATTGATCCCTGTTCCTATCCTTCAGAGCTCTACACATTGTGCGGATGTATCGTCCATCACTGGATGAGGGATTGCCGCGACGCTGCTTGGCGGGAAAAATTGCGCGCGGGAAAACGAAGAGATAGTGGCGATTGATTGCCCAATTTTTCCCGCCAAGCAGCGTCGCGGCGATCCCTCATCCAGTGATGGACGATAAGTCGCCACATCCCCTGTCGAGTTTTTCCGTTTCAGAGCAAGCTCGAAGCAGAGGTTGGCATCATCTTGCAGATAGTAGATCACGACGTTGGGACCTCTCTGTTGCGAAGGATTGTAGATGACGTTGACGGCTTGGAAACCCATTGCTTGGAATGCTTTCCCTTTCCATTTCGATCTCTATATAGGCCCTCTAGAAGTCTTTTTCGATAGAGCATTTTCTCGAATTTGAAAAAAAACATTCCTTCCATCTAATAAAATTTTAGCCGCTGAATTGGAAAACGGTCTTCCATGCATAACATGCATTCTGGGCAATCTCAGCTTCCTTGTTCTGACAAAACTCGTTATTCCTCCGACGCGCTAGTAGATCAAAACGATTATGTATTGATCATTACGAGGCAGCTCGCTAGTTCCCGCACTCTTCCTTTTGAAAATATGTGTCATTTGAAACTGGATTCAATCCAATTATTGAAGCCGACTCTATAGTATACTTGTTATCCGATGATAACTCTTCGGATAATGCCGATTTTAAATTTTCCGGATATTGGTTCGATTCAGATGCCATTTTTCCAATCATTCGGATACGGATATCCGGTCGGGTAATTTCGAATAGCTTTGGATATTTTCCGAACAAAGTTGAGGCAAAACGGTGGAAAATAAACCAGGTACTCAAGGCAAGGTTCTCACTTGGCTCTTCTCACCAGGTTCTCACTTGGCCACGCCAATAAACCAGGTACTCAAGGCAAGGTTCTCACTTGGCTCTTCTCACCAGGTTCTCACTTGGCCACGCCAATTTTTCGGCACCGCAACGACTCTTTTGATTTCGGAAGGAGGGCAAAAATCTTGTTTTGATGTACTGAATAGAAGGCGCTACGGAAAATGGTCGTGGGCTAGTGCATCTTTATCCGATTTTATCCGAAATTTATCCGATTTTATCCGAATTTTCGACCCTTCGGATAATGGTTCGATTCAGATAAGGCCGATTTTCAATTCCCCAGTATTGGTTCGATTCAGATAATGCACTTTTTCAAATTTTCGGATTATCCGAATCTCGGATATCCGGTCAGATATCCGAAAAGGAGAGATTCGGATAATAAGTATGCTGTATAGCACACTTGGGCAAAACTGTGAAAATTGTGAGAATTTTCGAATACATTCGAAAATCATTTTTTTTCAAATTTCAAATTTTCGAATATATTCGAAAATCAAATCTTTCGAATTTCGAATTTTCGATTAAATTCGAAAATCTTTTTTTTGAATTTCAAATTTTCGAATATATTCGAAAATGATATTTCTCGAATTTCGGATTTTCGAATATATTCGAAAAACCGATTTTTCGAATTTCAAATTTTCGAGTATATCCGAAAATCAAAGTTTCCGAATTTTCGAATAACTTTTTCGAATTTTCGAATATTTTTTCTATTTTGCGTATAAATTTTCTCGAATTCACGGATGATAGTCCCATTCTAAAAATCCGTTTTGAGCTGTCATTAACTGTGACTATCACTTTGTAGAAATAATCATCGGCCTACCACAATGTTAAGGTCTATTCATACGGCACGCGCGTAACGCGCGGGCGTGGCGTTGATGTATTAATAGCCTGATGCCTCGTCCGCGCGCCACGAGCGTGACGCCCGCTTCGTCATGGTGGCGGCCGTAACAATTTTTTCGTCATTTTCATTATTGATCCGTCTCCAATTTCATTTTATTTAACAATGACTTGACGCTGACTTAAACGGTTGGCTTTCGCCTGACGCGGTCATTCCGCATCTTCACCGAGGTGTGCCGTCCTAGTAGTCAGCCGTGTCCATTTGTCACGGTCCTCAGCCACAATTTGAACACAATCCATTCATTGGTCGTTATTCCACTTCCTGCGAAGTAAAACAACGCGCCTGAATTGCCTTTCAATGCCGAGTGATTTCAAATCCTCCTTCACCACATCCGTCCAAACTTTCGCCTACGTCCAGGCGGCCGTTTCCAGACAGGACTTGGAAGCATCCAAGAGCGTGTTGAACAAGACGATCTGGCGGTCTTCTTAAAATATGCCCCAACAGACGAAGACGACCTTCCGTTGCCGCTTGAGATGGCATTGGGAGATGTTGGCACCTCCCTCGTGTCAAACGTAGATGTAAGGCGTCAATCTCGTTGTAGAGATCTTCGTTGTGGCACACCCGCGGCCAGAAATATCCGAGCAAACGTTTAAACAACTTCCTCTCCGTGCAATCCCACCTTTCTATCTGCCTCTTCGGTGCTGCCCACGTCTCCAATCCGTACATCTTGATAGGACGAATAGCGGATAAGTAGACGCGCAACTTAACTTCCTTCGCTATGGGGTAGACCACAAACACTTGGTTACAGAATTGAATGCAGACGTAGCTTTCGCACATCGTTGTTGAATATCCGCTGCATAACTACCATCATTCTTCAGCAAACAGCCCAAGTGACAGAAATCGTCCACCAGTTCGATACGTTGTCCGTCCACACAAACTCCCGTTCAAGGCCTATGAGAGAACCACATCTGCTTGCATTTGTCCGGACAAAGACGAAGTCCATAGGCTGCGGCATACTTCGAAACGAGGTTCACCATCCCTTGCAGTTCTGCGTTGTTTTCAGCGAATAACACAATGCCATCGGCGTACTCCAGGTCGACAAGGGAGCGTCCTGATGGTGTTAGGATCACGTCCGCACGAAACTGTTCTGCAACTCTACGCATGATGTCATCAACGGCGAAGCTGAATAGAAAAGGTCCTGCTAAAGCTCCTTGCCTTACTCCTGCTCTCGCCTCGAAAGCTGGCGTAAACCCGACAGGCGTACGAACTGCTGCTGTTGTTCCTTTGTTCATGTCCTCGATTAGTCTCACATACTTTTCCGGGGCTCCATCGGCTCGCAGAGAGTTGAGTTTTTTTTTTCAAAACCTTATACATGACACGCAGTAAAAAGATCCCCTATAGTTCTCGACCCCGTGACGGATAACTTCTCGTAAAGAGGTACGATGATCGCATGCCTCCACGAATCGGGAAATTATTTAATAAAATTAGAATAGAATTAGAATAAAAGAAAATTTAATAATTATTATAATAATTAAATTATAATTCTAGTATTGACTTCTACTACTATGATAGTGATCGCATGTACAGATTTCGCTTGCTCGGCAAGGTTAGGACCCATTTTATTCCGCTCCGCCATAGCGTAGCCGCTGAAGTACTGATAGTCTCCGCAAGCGCGTCACGTGCGTTTATCACAAGACGCTTGGCTTCAGGCGAGACTTTTCTTCCCGGGGAAGCACCTTAACGCACCCAAGCGCCGAGTCCCTAGCGCCGCTCTTAAGACCTACTACTACGCCACGGCGCGGCCTAGGCAATTTTGCTGCCGCCGAGCTTGCACGACTTCAGGTAGGGGGCAGAGATAAACACTCACAAGCTTAAGTCCCTTACGCCTCTTTGCCGCCGCGGAAAATGCCGCTTTTTAGCAACATGAAAGCCAGTGTTTTTGATTACCGAAAAATTAGCCGAAAGTTGGCAACTATCTTCTTTCCACATGAGAATGCTGGCGAAATCGATTCACGATCGGAACCGGCAAAGAGACAGCAAAGCACGGCAAACGCTCTATAGCGGTGATAACGATTGAAAACGTTTTCTCCGCCACCGCCGCGTTTCATCTTTTTTCTTAAAGAGCGGCATTTGTCGTGGCAGCAAAGGTGTGAAAAGGGCGTCAGGCCAATGGTATACACTGTCTCTATCATGAGCGACAGTCATGATATTTAGCACAAATCGTAGCGGGACCAGCATCTGGGCAACGACACTGGCCGTCGTAGGAACATTTGCCGCATGTTCGTCGCAGCGACGTGTCGCAGAGGGCTGACATACTGCAAATGCGCCGATGGCTGTCGTTTCCACTGTCGCTGTCGTTGTGCAGCGCACTGCGACAGCGACAGATCTAAAGGACGGGAGGCGGTCGCTGTCGCTGTGCAGAGCGACGCGACCGGGTGTCGCAGAACTATACAATTGGCCTTAGACCAATGGTATAGTTTTGCGACACAACATTGTCATTCGTTGATTGATCAACGGAGACAAATCTGGCTGATTGTCTGGCCCGTGACTGTTCCTTTTTTGTCTAGCTTCCCAGTTTTGCGTTCACGATTTCTCTTGTTATATGTTTTTTGGTCCAAAAAAACATTGCAAATTCACTTAAAACTGGCTGAGAAACCTCTCAAACGAACAGCTGTTCCAGAATGCCCTGAAAAGCGGATTTCAAGGTTCTAATTTTCTGATTTTGGGCTGTGTCTTGTTGCTTCATCGTTGTCTATCAACAGTTTGCTATTCTCTTTTGTCGGGACCCTGTACTTTCTGTTTTCCTAGGTAGGCTTGAGGAAAAAAAAAACGAAAATTTGTCGAACACTAATACTGAATTACTCGATTTTTTTCAATTTTTTTGTTCTGGTTTTTGTGAGAATTTTTCTAATATTAATCTGGATTCAACGCAGGACAATTTTCCGTGTTCATTCATCTACCGAAGAGAATTTAATATCGGATAATATTCGTTTAATTTGTCGGCTCGATCCCAAGTCTAGTATTTACTCACCTTGGGTTTGCATTTTTGATGCTAGCAGCTACAAAGAGCAAGAAGTGAGAGATGTTTTGTTTATCAAAAGTTTATGATTCATGTTCACCTTAAGAGCGAGTTTTTATACTTCCAGGTGCTTTTTTAGTGAAATTCTCCCGAAACAATTTTCATTTCGGTAAAATGTGGTTACTATAGAGGTGAAAACGACAAATTGTGTGTTTTTTCTGTCCTTTTTCCTTCTGTAGCCTGAGAAAACAAATGTTACAGGGCAAAGACGAAAGAGAATAGTAAAGTTGTTTTTGAAGCAGACCCAAAAAAATTAGATCTGAACTTTCTTATTAGAAACTTCGAAATTCGGCTTTTAACAAATTCTGGACCAGCTATTCTTCTGACGAATTTTTCGGCCAATTCTACCTCATATCGTAGCTCTCCTTAGATCCAAAGACATGACCAAGGAAGGTGGAGAACTCAGAACATGAAAGCTAGATAAAGGAAGAACAAAGAAAAAGAAAACGATCAGCTGAACGGACCGGTCAATGATAGCATGAATATAATATTTGACAAGAAGGTAAGTCTTTGATCAAATGTATGCCAAACACATCGTGAACACGAGAAGAAAGAGTGTGCGCTAAGCAAAAACTGATTTCCCCTCCCATTTGTTAAGACTACTGTTTCTCTTACAAATGTTTATGTGTATGAAACGTGATTAAAGAAGGTAGGAGAGCATATCAGCAGCCACTATCTAGGTAGCTGCGTGGTGTAGCTCAATGTCGCGCTGCTTCCATCAGCGTGGTCTTTGGTTGGGATTGGCGGATGTCCACTTTTCACAAGAACGTGGAAAAGTTTAGGACGTCAATCATCTCTGGTACAGTACGATCAGCACGGTTTGGTGCAGAGCGATGTATCGCTGTTGACGAACCAGAGCTCGCGAGCTCGCATCCAAGAGATCTCTAGTTTTGCGAACAAATATGCATGTATCCGTGTGGCGGTTCCCAGTCCGACTTAGAGTTACACTGATGTTTCAGTCTACATTATCTCATCATTATCGTAAGATGATCAAAGTTCTTAACTATAACTTCTGGCTGGTTTATTACAGCCCCTGGAAAAATTGGGACATTAAGAAACATTTTAGTATACTTTGACTTTGACCGAGTCGAATGATTCGAATAATCACTCGACTGGAAAATCCGCCTCTGAAAAGTCGAATATTCGAAAGGGGTGCTATTTTCCGAATGATTCGAAAGACCGAATATTCGAAAATCGCGAATTCCCGAATTATTCGAAAACCGACTACTAGAAAAGTGCCAATTTCCAGATGATTCGAAAACCTAATATTCGAAAAGTTGAATATTCGAAGAGTTCAAATTTTCGAATTACTTGAAAAACTCAAATTTCGGATTATTCGAAAAGTCGAGCATTCGAAAAAACTTGAAAATGCAAAAGTATAGTAGCGAGGGCATCCTTTTTGCTCATTCCGGACTACGCTAAAATGGCTTTCCCATCAAGTAGTATATAACGACTGTGACTGAGCAGTAGAGTGTTGTCCGCATAAGGACGTCATTATTAAAATAATGTAACGTCGGCATGGATCCTTATGAGGCTTTGCGTTTACTACTGAAGGTTGGCGCAAACTCGGGACCATATGCTATAACGTAGGTGCACCGAGTTTGCGCAAACCTTCAAAGAGGAAAGCAAAGTCTTACAGGATCCACGCCGATGTTAGTTTTTCCCTAGAAAATTTGGTTGAGAGGGTCCAATTTCTCTGTTTCGGTTAGGTTAGAACCGAAATAGAGAAAATCGAGACTCATTATCAACTTTCTTAAGGAGAAAAACCCCAATTTGATTGGGGACGTCATAAGGCGGCTGATGCTTCACTGGGATGCTGATATCAGGTCTACGGGATGTTGATAGGATGTGAACGCGGAATCGGAGATGGAGACTCTCTTCCGATGGGATGTCTACAGCAAAAGCGTTTCCGCGGATTAATTGTCTTCGGCACCATGGAGGGGGGCGACGGGCAGTTCTCGAGGAGCGATCCCTGCCCTTTTTGGATGTCTACAGGGAACATTGCGTGAGGTAACATCTCATTCGTGTCCTGTGGACAACGGCGAACGTCTGTGGAGATGATGAGAGTCGAAAGTGTTACAATGAAAGGTGCTTCGGAAAAATCTTTGGAAATACGAGTTGCGGATGTTTGTTGAACAGGAAATTTGTAAATAATGATTTGTGTCAAACGTACCCGTACGCTACAGCAACCACAACAGGTTGGCCATTCCTGGAAACAACCATTAAGAATTGCTAACAGAGAAATGTTGATCGAATTCACAGCGCGGAAGCAGTTCGGCTAGCACACGTGACGCGAGCCACGGAAAGTCGCTGCGTGCACGTCGCTGTAGGGGCGCGTTAACCATGAGGCCTCTGAGGAGAAAAAGAACAACGGATAAGTTTCAATTCACGGAAACTCTCAAACGCACACCCCTGCTCACAGCTCGCTTGCGTTCCAGAGCGCAAAGAGAGCTCTTTAGTGGAAAAATTGAGCGAAAGGCTCTGGTTCAGCCTTACGTCACTGGCTTCTTCGTAAAGATCCGTAGTCTATGCGTAATCAGCCAATCTTTTTTTTTGAGACTGCTTAAAAAATCTTTTTGAAATTATGAGTCTAGCTTTTTTTCGATTTTTTTCTTAGTAACGTGAGCGAGGATTTTTATTTTGATCGCCATTTAACGCTTTACCGTCAATAGGAACACTATGGAATTAAACCACCCCTAAGGCCGTAGTTATACACCAGCGCAATGAAAACGCCTTGCGATGACATTGCTGCCGCTTGCCGCGTGGATCAGGGACTCGTCTGCGTCTCTTCGACGTCTTTGACGCAATATTGCGGACCTAAAATTCCCGGGCGTTTTAATTGCATTTTATCCACATTTCACGCTTCTAACTCTTGTTTGTAGCAAAAAAAAACACTAGAAATATATTTCTCCTGTCATAGCAGTTCTCCCTATGTCGCTTTGGTGGTATTTTAACAAGTTTAGATGTAAAACTCTATCAGCTGATGGAAATTGGTAAAATTCCAACGGGGCAGGTCCCGCAAGGATACAGTATACAGTGCCGCGGCGTGTATAACTGCTTGGTGCGGGCTTCCTGTGCGTTTTCCTGGGACAACTCTTCCTTTTGGCATGCCTCAGCACACTTAGGACGCACATAAGTGGTAATTGTCTTGCTACTTCCGCGGCGTCCCGCTGGTGTATAACTATGGCCTAAGAGTGTGTTACACGAGATCAGCAATTTTTTCGAGGTGGCCTATCGCCTGATTGGATATGTTAAGTTCCTGAAGTGGACTAAGCTTTTCTACGGCTCTATTGGCATAAGTAATTGCTAATATCTTGCTATTATAAACTGTAGGTCGTCAAATCCGAAAGGGCATCCCAATATACATCCCGTAAGCTTTTTGCTTCATCATAGCGGTACCATCTATGAGCCATCGGAGCTGAACCTCGTAGAGAAGTCTCCACTTATCAGTATTTGTTTTATCGATTTCTCACCAATTTTTGAGACATCGTAACTCGTGGCTCTTATCGCTTTTTTTAACAAAGAAAAAATTCATTTTTGTCGGAAAGGGTTATTTTCTTCTCAAGTTGATCCTTACCCATTTGGAAATGTGCATTTGGGAGAATGCAGATTGCAACTGTTTCTGCAGAATTCCGGGAGGTCTCTTTCTAATTTTCACACTTTCGTTGTCGTTTCCTTAATTTTTGGGAACTTGTGCAAGCAGTTCTCAAGCTCCCTAATATTACCCCCGCTTAATTTGAGAAATGTGCGCCCACTTTACTAGGCACTCAAATGTTCGTCAGTCTGCACATGTCCACATGGCAAAAAATTATTTTTGGGAGCATTGTAGTGCCATGTGTCCAAATGAGAATGGCGAACCATGCAGCAGGCGTGCGCGGCGGGCGGCCGTCGCGTGTGCCACTCTCGGACGAGTTCTCAAACGGCTGCCACCCCGCCCCCTCGGCAGTTGATTTGATGCGGGTAACGCGTGCCGTTGTGTTGCACGCTCCTCCTAGAGCGCTGCAGGTGACAGCCGTCTGCCAGGCACGCGGGCCGCATGGTCGACCAGTCTCATTCGGACGCACTTAACCTTGCCTTGATGGGACGTAGCTCAGCTGTTTATTGAAAGACTGAAACCCCTTCCATAGCTGGTCTCTTCGAATTGAAGTTGGAGCAACCAACGATACTGCTGCGATCAGGAATCGCTCGTTGCTGCGACTTGCGATCGCTTCCACTTAACGATTTGATACTGCTCGGATGGACAGAGTTTTGCGTAAAACAGACGTACAACTACGAAAGGCACAGCAATAATGGAAACAGGAGCTTTCTCAACTTTATCTCTTCCTAGTGAGACAGATACTTGAAAATTAGTAGTAACAGTCTATTGATAATAATCAATTATCGTCAATCACTAGATGAGAGAAAACCGCGACCGTGCTTGACGCGAAACATTGCGTGCGTGAAAACTATGAAAGGATGGCTATTGATAGAATGATTTTGCGCCCGATTGCTGAGCACGGCTTCCTAATCGATAGACACTGACGACACTAGTTTTCCGATGAATGTTATTGAAGTGAGAAATTGTTTTGTGAACCATTCATTAATGGTAGTGAGGCAATTCTCATAAGTTTCGGTGTACTCCGCATCAAAAAGTTCCCACTGAAAGTGAATGGAACGCAAGAGTAATGGACTCGAACAATTACAGGGGCCGTATTCATCACCGTGGCAGTGCTGGGTAGTGGTAAAGGCGACGGCACAGCTGCGACACTATTTGGGTAGGAGACCTTTCGCCTTCATTGGTATTCATCAAACATGGCGACGCCTTTACCCCTACCTTACGACACGCGTTGGCGAGTCCGGCCTGGGAGATAAAGAAGGACACAAGACCCATAATAGTGGAGCAAACAATAAAATTCACTTCAAAAGCGTGTGAGGTCTGCAATTTGGAGCCGAATACCCTACGTATTGACCAAACACTACGGCCTAATTGCTTCGACTAGACGAATCGCTTCCGTCATGGAAGCGACGCGACTAGTCGAAGCGACCCAAGAAATCCGAGCAGTTTGCTTCGACTTTCTATGTATACCTACATCGCTCGGCCATCAGAACCGAAACTGCCAACTGTTCCGACCCGTCGCCACTCAGTGCAAGATCTGCTGCCACGATGGGTTTTGTAACCATTGACAGTTCCGCGACTGCTCGAAGCAACCTGCTATGAAAGGGGCTTGAAAAAAAGGTGCTGGGAAAAACAAAATTCGTTCTTGTAGAGGGAGAATCAGAAAAACAACTCCCATTTGGAAAGAAGTGGTGCTAAAAAGCGGTCTTCATTCTCAAATGGCCTTTTCAGCCTTGGTTTCTACTCCTAGAAGGCGACAGTCGGGCAAAAGGTGCGTCTTCTGAATTACCATCAAAAACCACGGAAGACGGAAATTTCAGATGATTTTTTGTGAGACCTTATGCAAGATAGATAGAAATTTTTTGAAAAATCGAAAAAAAAAAACTAGGTAATGTAGTTCTCGATAATCATTCAGTACATGATTTTCCTGTCCGACTTCTCGATAATCATTCAGTACATGATGTTTTTCCTGTCCGACTGCTGTCTTTTACAGCTTTTTCTAGTTCTTCCTCTGCAGAGGCGATTTCCTTCTTTATTTCAGCTTCTTTGTCGGTCTTTTTACAGAACCGCTGAGCTACAGCCCATCAGAGCAGTGTAGATGACACAGGAAGGCTTCGAAAACCATTTTTGCAGAGTGTACGATTGCAATTTTGACGCCTGCGGCCGACAGACCGGTCTGAACAACTGAGGGCTGTGTAAGAAACGTTCCATCATGGCGCTAAGGTTAAATTGAAAGGAAACGAATTGAAAAAAAAACCGACGATGGCGACTCCTCACTTTGCTAAGTTTGCAACACGGCTTGACCCTGGTCGAATATTGTTTCAACAAGTTCAAAACTGTTAGAAAAATGAATGGATAGTACCACTGCAGTTCAGTGAAAATTTGGGATAATAATATATCAACTTGAGAAATAACTGCGTCATGATGGGTCTAGTGGGCTGGACTAGGAACTGTTGCTAGTTGGCTTGAAAGAGATGTTCACTTGTCACGAAAGTGTTGACTGACCTCGTGGGGTCCAACCATCAGCACTTGATTCCTACTACCGGCAAAGGACGTCATCATCTCACTCCTCAGAGGAGGTTTTCTCCGTCACCTATCAAATTTGAAACACGAGATTTCGCCCATATACAGTAGCGGTCAAAAGTGTAGGACCACTTAACTTTTTTTAATAACTCGGCTACTAAACAAGCTACGGAGCTGAAATTTTGCGAGAGGTGTCGAAATGCAAAGAAATCCACGCACTTTATCAAAGTACCTTCTTAGTAAATCGCGAAGTTTTTGAAGGAAGAAGGATTACTTGGTGTGCGACCACTTCCACATAGGAATTGAAAACGCATAGTTTAACAACTTTAATTCAACAAAAAACACAGCAAAGTTGCAAATTAACAAGCTAACAACTAGTACTTTGTTGGGTACCCATTAGCCTTGATCACGGCTTCACATCGCTTTGGCATAGATTGAATAATTTTCTCAATCGTAGCGGGCGAGATCTTCTGCCACTCCTCCTTCAACTGAGCGATTTTATCGGCCTTAGAAGTCGCCGTTTTTCTTCTCAGACGTCGCTTCATCTCCTCCCATAGGTGCTCGAAAGGATTCAGGTCTGGACTCTGCGAGGGCCACTCGAGAACATCAATTCTGTTGGTCTGAAACCAGCTCTTGACGCGACCTGAACTGTGTTTTGGGTCATTATCCTGCTGGAAAACCCATGAATTACCAAATTTCTCGCGGGCATAAGGAAGCAAAACACTGCAGAATGTTCTCATACATTCCTGCATCCATTGTGCCTTCAATGAAGTGAAGGGGTCCAACACCGGCGGCGGAAGGCATCCTCACATCATTACGGAACCGCCACCGTGTTTCACCGTAGGAACCCGGTACTTTGGCGAGTACCTACTGCCAGAAGGGCGTCGCACATAGCTTAGTTCATCAGTTCCGAACATCATGAACTTTTATTCGTCTGAGAAGACGACTTTTCTCCACTCCTCGGAAGTCCAGTTAAGGTGGCGCTTCGCAATCGAAATTCGAGCTATGCGGTTCTTCGCAGATATCAGTGGTTTCTTCACTGGTCTGCGTCCGTTCAGTCCCACAGCTCTCACGCGACGTTGTACTGTCGATACACTCACGTCCAAGTCATGGGAGGTGGAGAGTTCCTTCTGAATTTCAGCAGCGTTGAGGTGAGGGTCGCTCTTGCTCATCCGTGTCAGAATGGAATCCTCACGAGAAGTCGTCTTTTTTGGTCTTCCAGGAACTTTGGGGGTTTCCACAGTTCCCCTGGCGGCAAAGCGATGCATTAAATAGGTAACTGCCGATTTTGAAATTCCTAGGTTGCTTGCAACGCTTTGCTTTGATCATGGTCTAAACTACTTAAAATAATCAGAGTTATGGAATTTACCCTAAAACTTGTATACAAAGCTCTTCACCGTGATGTTAAAGTGGCCGAATTAATCAGTCAGAAATGCCGAGGCAACGACTAAAAATCGATGTGTTTGTGTAGATCAAACATATGTGATCGCAGGTTTGATCTACTCCGCAGAAAGATCGACCTATGTCAAAAGAGTATTGCTGCTAAGTTGCAAACTACCAATCCGTCTCGTTCTTATTTACTGCCAATTTCGCTAAGTGGTCCTACACTTTTGACCGCTTTTGACCGTATGGATAGCACTGAGGGTGGAGTTCAGAAAACGCTTAGAAGTGCGAAAATTTGTGGTCGACAAAGTCTTGGAGAAAAAGTTACGGCTCCTAAAGGTACAGTCAGAGGTAATTTTTGATATTATGGTCCGGTCGCCGCCTATAGCAACCCTGCCAAGCGCGAAATCTCAATTTGCTTAAATAAGCGAGAAAAGGCTAGGAAAAAGTCAGCCACGCCCCTAGAAAGAAGAAATGGGTAACGCCCACCGCCAGGTTTCCGATCTCAATAGGGAAGAGACGCGCGAATGATATTATTCAAAACCTATGTTCTTCGATTTTTTTCAGTCTGGCTTCATATTGTGTCCTGTTACGGAACGATGGCTGCGAATAACGAGAAAATACAGGCTCGAGACAACTCGTCCGAGAACTTCTAGCCGTTCAAAATCGAAATTTTTGAGGAGCCGTGACTCCGTTCGTACTAAATTCTGAGCGATTCTAGAGACATTATTGTGATCAGCGTGAAATTTTCTCCATGATAGGCAGAAAAACGAAAAATCGATTCTGAGCTTGGAATCTGTCTTTAACTCAGAAACTGGATTTGTGAAAAATCCCCCGTGAACTAATACGGGTGAGCATGAAGCGAGGATGATGGTAGCGCAAGACGACATGTGTAAGATGAGTACCTCTTCAGGAGCTCCTCCTGGTTTCCTTCCATATGATTCTTCGCATGTTTCGCTGCACCCATATGTATCCGAGCGATTTTCGATGTCCTGAAAACGAGCGTTTTTCATCGCGATTATAGGCGAAAACCACTCTCGAACGCTTGACAAAGCTTCAGGACCAAGCTCATTCATTTTGAAAGGGAAACGATAAAGAGACTGTGCACGCCTCATTCATAGTTGGCGAATAGACCTATGGTGGCCGGCACTAGCCTAGAAGGGGGAGGGGGTCATGCAAGATTCAAGACAAACATGAAATGAATGATGGTTTCAGCTATCAATCTAAAGACGTATTTATGTTTGATTTCTTACACCCTATTTCTGAGAGTTGGGCTCCGCAGAAAAGGTTAAGGATTTGGCTTTGCTCTAAAAGGTCTTGAAATTGTTTCAGTGGATTTGGCTTTAAAATTTATTGTTGAATGTAATGAAGTTGTTGAATTGAATTGGTTGTTGTTGGTATGTGGAGGGAGCATAATCATTAAATGTAGTGAATTTCTTGCAATTAGGTTTGGCAGGCGCTACAAACATTATCAGAGTCTAACCAGGCGTCAGATAGCTCTCTGGCGAGCAATCCTTACATATAACAATCGGCGTGGTGGTGTGATTGACCGGTGTCCGACCGACGGATGTCTGTCTGTCCGGTCGTTCAAATTTCCCGCAGTTTTCGGCACCATGACTTAGAGCGCGTTATTGTTTCAACAATACATGACGAATGTCGCGGAAGGTGAGTTGGGGTTAGGAGGAGCGCGCACAGCATTGTAATCGTGGTGGGACCACCCTAGCTGTTGCGTATTTTGTCCTTTAAGTTACCTTCGTTATAATTCGAGGTGGGACCATCCTAGCTGTTTCGTATTTAGTCTTTTAAGTTACCTTCGTTAAAACTCGAGGTGGAACCACACTAGCTGTTAAAGTGACGCCTAAAACGCGCATGGAGCTCAGGGACCTCCAGGAGGAACTTTGTGAAAAATGGCGGGGTTTCGGGTTGATCGAAAGTGGTCGCGGTCTGCCCTGTTTTCACGAAAGCGAACGCGAATCCAGCAAATTCTCATCCTTATCATCACCCTCATATTACATAAGAAGAGCACGATAATGTTCTGCCAATTTGGAGATCGTCGTTGAAAACGAGTAGAGGTTCAGAAGAAGCACGCACGGCGCCGTGAAAAGTGAGTAAGTTGTTTATGAACAGCGCGCACAGTGTCATGGAAGATGAATAGGGGTTCACAAAGTGCGCGCAGTGTCGTTGATAGGAAGAAGGTGTACAGGAGGAGCACGTCTACCGTTGTGGAAGTAAACAAGGGAGCAGGAGGTGCGCACGGAAGTTGAGGGAAACGATTAGGAAACTATGAGAAAAGCGCACAGCCGATTTGATAGTGAATGGAAGTTCAGGAGGAACGTGCACGGGTTTAGGAAAAGCGCCCAATGTCGTGAAAAGTGATTCGAGGTTGTAGAGGAACGAGCACACTTTTGATCAAAAAAGTTATATTTCAGGAGGTGCCCACCCAGTGTCACGAAAGGTTAGTGGGATCTCAGGAGGTGCGCGCAGCGTCGCTGGAAGGATTAGGGTTACAGGAGGAGAGCGCACAAGGAATTAGATTATGAGTAGGTTTAAGAGGTGACAAGACGGGTTCAGGTGAAACGCGCGCACTGCCGTGAGGTGACTACAAATAGGAGAGGAGGGCTCATGAAAAGCCTATAAAGCGGGTAGTGGTTTTGGAGGAGCACCCATAGCGTTCTGGAAAATGAGTGAGGTTTCAGGAAGAGCACTGGCAGTCGTCGGAAGTGATAAGAGGTTGAAGAGGAGCAGGCAAAATGTCGTCAAAGATGAGTTGTGGTATAGGAAGAGCGCGAAACGTGTAACAGATGTGGAGTAAGGATTTAGGAGGAGCGCATACTCTGTTATGGAAAAAGAGGTTCGGATTTCGAGCGCGCACAGTGTAGTGATTGGGAGGGGCGTACAATAGGAGCTCGCACAAGGTCACAGTGTTTCAGAGAGCAAATGGTGGTTCATGAGAAGCACGCACGATGTGATGTATTGTGAACAGAGTTAGGGAAAAGCGCGAAGTGTCTTGGGAGGTAAGTAGGGTTTGAAGAGGGGCGCACAACGTCCAGGACAGTGATTACGCATTGGAGGCGGTGCGCACACCATTGTGGGAGGTGTAAAGAGGTTCATGAGGAGCGCGCACAACGTCGGAGAAAAAGACTTGACTTCTTAGGGAAGTGTGCACACCATTGTTGAAGAGGTATACAGTTTTAGGAGAAGCGCGCTTAACGTGTGGAGGTGATTAGATTTTGAGGGGGTGTACGCACACCATCGCAAAACGTTCACAGAGGTTTAGGATGAGCGCACATAATGTCGATGAAGATGATCTTGGTTTTAAGAAGTGCGCGCACACCATCAAAGAAGGTGTATAGCGGTTTAGGAGGAGCGCGCGAAAAGCCGGTGAAAAGGACTGGAGTTTGACGGGACATTTGTAGACCGTTGTTGAAGCGGAATAAGTGTTAAAAGAGAGCGCGCACAACGTCGAGAAGTGATTAGGGTCAGGGTTTTTTGCACACTATTTTAAAAGGCAGGTAGGGAAGGAGAAGCGAGAACAACGTTCGGGATAGCGATTGGGTCATTAAAGGATGTGCAAATCCCTTCGTTTAAAAGGTATAGGGGAAGAAAGGGAGCGCACACAACGTCGAGAAATTATTATAAATAAACGAGTCTGCGCACACCTTTTCTGAAGAAGTATAGGGATTTGAGAGGATTTCGATGACAGTCCTGGAGAGTGGAAACTTTTATAACAGACAGAGGTGGAGAAACTGCAGGAGCGAGCGCAGAACATCACTGAGAGTGTGGGCATGATATTAAAATGTTTTTGCCAGGAATCTAATGACTTTCTTGAGACTACCTGTATTGGAAAAATATCAGAGGGTAAGTAAAAAGAGGGAAGTGTATTTTGAGCTTCAACTATCATTTTCGGCCCTCCACAAGAAGGAGAAAAGCAGCCGAATGGTGACTTTGAAGCAGGCAGATCAGACATTTCATTTACACTTGATTTCTTCACACAGTCCTCAAATAGTTTATCAGAAAGCAGGCAAACTCCTAGGCACTACTTAGAAACTTTACATTTTAACAGAACACCAGGTGCGGTGGTCGATTGGGGCGATGTAGGTGTAGGTGTAGACAAAAAGAAAAATTATAATTCGCAATCAACAATGCTGAATGAAATGTTTCCTTATGGGCTAAAAATAATGTTTCAAAAAAATCAAAATTTTCTACCTAAGGAAACCACTACCCTCCCTCATCGACTAAATAGAAATCATGAAAAGGAGATTTTACTCAATTTATTAGCTATTGACGCAATGTCTTTGCGTCCTTAACGCTTTCGCGCTTCACATTGTATTAAAACGTTTTTGTTGCTAGACTTATTGTTGTTCTGACTTGATCCCAATCATGCTAGACGCAAAGCTCTTTCTGACGCGTGATTTTGACTATGATAATTTTTAGAGCACCGGTCAAATCTAATTCCAACAATTTCACTACATTCAACGATTATGCTGTCTCCATATACCAGCAACAGCCAAATCAATTGAACAATTTCACTGTATTTAAAAAACAATTTGAAAGCCAAATCCACTGAAACAATTTCACGACATTTTAGAGCAATGCCAAATCCTTAATAATCTCTGCGGAGCCCAAATGTTAGAAATCAGATGTCACATAACAGTGTAAAACATCTGATATTTCTTTTTTCTATTGAAAATCCGCGGCATTTGCCGCTACCGCAAAAGCACGAATAGAATGTTAGACGACACTGATGTAATGCTATATGAAGGATCTGATGTCAGTGGTCTTTTCATTTCTGTGAAGAGATCTTGAGTGCCTGCCCCCTCCGTTCTAGGATGGAGCCCAGTGTTGCCTAGTTCATCCATAGGCCGTCCTAACACCCTTCACTCCCCCGCTACTCGCAGTCGTAGTATAACAATCAAGGATTTGAAACGGATGTTTTTTTTTTAAATTTCAACTATGAAATGAAGAAATTCTCAGCAGCGCGTATGTTCCGGAAACGCGATGCTTTGCTCCTACGAGGGCTTGGCACGGTCGGTCCCGCACCGAAAGCCAGACCTAGAATACACTAGCTCTGTCCCTGCCGCATTTGTTTGACTGGCCTAATTATTCGTCCACCAGCCACGGCCCAGTGTGACCGCTCTTTGTTTTTTTTCTTTTACCGCCTTCCGTTACTAGTACAGTGCTACGCTGTGGGCTTGCATGGCCCACTTATCTCGACCATGTTTGTGAGCGCTTCTTAAAGGCAGTGTTTACGATAAGAATCGTTTTTCTGATTTTCCGCCTATCTTGAAGGCGGTCTCATGCTGATTCCAATGATGTTTTTAGAATCGTACAAGACCTTCTGGGAACGGAGTTATGGTCCCTCAAAAATTGAGCTAAGGAAACATGGTGGACGAGTTGTCCAAGGCTTATAACTTCCGTCTTTTGCAGCCGATGTATGTGATCTGGCCTGAGTAAAGAGACAAGTTGGGAATAAAAGGAAGAACGGGGCTATAGATCGGAAATCATTGCTCATCTCACAATCTCGAGCATTCATTTGTTCACGTCGAGGGGCGGAAAGGGGCGGGACTTGCCCACAGCGGCGGGGTTTGCCCACTTTTCTAAGTCGTTTTGCGGCTCCTGGGTAGCTTTTCGTCCCGTTTTTTCGACGCTGTTCTGCTCCTGAGAGCCTGGAAAGTGGGCGTGGAAACTGCATCGGGGGGTGACGAGCTGAAGGGTGTCCAACTTTGCGCCCGAAGGGAGCCGTCCCGAGCTCATTTTTCTTAGTTTTTTCAACGTTGGGGTCGCGCTAGGCCCCGTAGCTGCCGAACTCCACCAAAAAAACAGACATGGTTTTCATCGTGGACACTGCCTTTAGGCGTCTATACTTATTACTCTGGCCGATTGCTGGGTTTCGGAAATTGTGCCAAAGAAGCATTTATTACTGCAAAATGTATAGAAAAAGTTCCATGCCGTGAAAAAAAAAACGGAAATAGTGTACATTAAACAAACCTTATTGATTCTTGAGAAGTTTCTGCTTTTGGTTTTGTGCCCTTTATTAAAGATTTTTCTCTGTTTTCTGTCAAACTGGATTTTCCGTTTTCTGTTTCCAAAAAAAAATTCCGCACATCCCTGGTACCCATACTGAACAGTTGCAAGTTCCAAGTTGAAAACATTGCAGTGTCAGGCAGACCGTTGTCAAGGGTCTCGACGAAGCTACGCCTTCCCCCCCCCAAAAAAAAATTGTAAAATGTCCGAAACTTTGACGTTTCCCAGGTTCAGAAGAAAATCTGTTAGTTAAAACTTTTTTCAAGTTAAGATTTTGTGTAATAGACGCTGCACTCCCTGCCCTACCGATCAACCTCGGAGTGCAGTTTTGATTTGCTCCTTCTGAAGACTCTGCGGTTTTCGCGCCCTAAAGCCCTACCGACTTGGCGAGCGGGAATTTTTCGATGGTTCGCCGCAGTGCAATTTGAAATATGACTCTTAAACACCTTAGCTGCGTGGTATCCAATCAATCTTGCCATAGTAGAGGGTAGGCCAGAATGAAAATAGAACATTTGCGACCTCAGAGTTTTTTTCTTGGAAGAAAAATCTGCGTTGCCCTGTTTCGGCCAAAAGCGCGGTTCTAGACAACGGTGCTGGATAACTAGGAAGCGATTATTATGCGATTTCCTTCGTAGGTTTAGGGCAATGGGAGGGCTGTCGAGTATCAGTTTGTAGAGAATATTACGCAGATCCCAAATCGCTCTTAAGAATTACCAAAATCTGAAATTCCATGGGGGGACGTGCGCTGTCCCGTCTATAAAGTGAAGGATTTAAGGCAGCATACACGCTCGTAAACGCGGTTGAGATAACTACGCAAATAAAAAGGTATAGCTCGGAACACAACGCATACGCATTCTGAAGCGTCGAAAACTACCCACGACAACGCTAAACTAGTGATAAGTTGACCCCGCCCCTGTATCTGCCCGCCCCCTATATTTGCATCCTTCTCAAAAACAGGGGTGCTGGGCCATTACCACCGTCGTCGGTGTATGTGGTTTACTTGTTGTATTTGTAACACCACCCACAACCTTCACCGACGGTGGGAATGGCCCAGCACTCCTGTTTCAGAGGAGGACGCAAATACAAAGGGGGCAGAGCCAACTACCTACTCGTGTAGCGTCATTGCGGGTCGTTTTTGACGCTTCAAAATGAGAAGGCGTTTAGTTCTGGTTCATACCATTCTATTTCCGTTACTATCTCAATCATATTTACGAGCCTGTATGCTGTCATTTAGGCCCCTGTCAGAGTTGGTTGAGAAAATCACCGTGGCGAGCGCGGTCGATACTTATGAGAAACGTGGACAAATGAGGTGGCAAAAAACACCCGGTGTATCCAGGTGAGGCTGACGCGGTCAATATGTATGAAATATGTGGAACGATATCTTGGATCATGTGAACATCGGTCGGGTCAGCCACATCGGGTGTTTTTTTTTCGTATCCCGCCTCTATTCATGTCTTTCATGATTATCGACTGGGCTGGCTACGCCGATCAACCAACTATGGCCGAGGCCTGAGGCATTGATAGGCTCCAATAGAGGCAGTGTTCGCGATAATCTTCGATTTTGAGATTAAATGCTGATTCGATTATTTGGACCTCGGGTAGAACTGAAATCACCAAGAAATCGAAAAACAGCGCACTGAAAGGGCACACAATCCTCAAATCTCACCCCGCCTCTCAAGTCTCACAGGATATGTTCGTTGTGATAACGAAATCATTTGTGGAACCGTCTTTTGCAATGATCTACTCTCTGTTGCTTCCTACTCTCTTTAATACTGTTCTGCCTTGAACATTCTTTCATTTTTCATTAGCCTCATTTTTTACCGGAGACAACCACCGTGAACATGTTCATCGAATCGGACAACTCCTCTACGCCAGAGAATAATGTCGCTGAAATGAGGCGTTTTAGCTTTTCTAGCTGTTCCTTTGTTAATTTGGTAACACTTGGTTGCCAACGCATTGTTTTAGTGGAACACTCGGGAACGAAAATCATCGTGAACACTGCCTTTAATGCATGTAATTCTTCGGAAAGTAGGTCTTATGAGCTAAAACTTAGGATACCTGCCATGGACGACTAACTTGTGATCATATCCCTTGCCATAAGAAGGCATCAAATATTCAAAAAACCTAAGATACAGTCTGATATACTGCCATTACATTGTTGCGTACAAAGACGCTCTTCACTTGTACTGCTATAGAGCTGGTATTGTTCTCTTTCACTTTCTTCTTCCTATTACAATATGTGTGCCTTCCTTTCTGTGAGAAATTTCGTTATTTAACTTTGTCAGAAGCTTTTTCTCCATTGAAGACGCCCCTATTTTTTATTTTTGGCCCAAAATTAAAAAAAAGGAAATGCCTCCCTGAAAAAAGCATTTTGAAAAATTTCACGTACCCCCGTTGTCCAGCCGGGCTACACCCGCCTGACTATGAAACATCGGATGTGAATTCCAGAATGTGGCATTAATGTCATTCCATCGTTGTGACAGTATGCAGTTTGCTGGTTATATAGTGCAGGTGATATGACCCTCGTCGGTAGTCCACTGGTCAGTTTCCCACGTGACTGGCGTCATCATGACGTCGGATCCAGGGTAGACAACCACCAATTCCCAGACGATTATAAATTGCCACCGGCACAAAATTCTCACGGTAAACAAATTGATGATACCCAGTTTATAAAGGGTAGGGTATAAAAGAAAGTGAGAGCGGTGTGTCTTCATTCACACACCATTTTTCTCCGGAGGTGAGCGGCTGAAGCTGAACACATTAGGGATTAGGTAAACAGCCTCACCGGTGATAAAGATAACACGATATTGGGGCCTATTCATGGAAAACTCAGGCAAGAAAGACTACTTCACTTCCGTGAGAATTTTGTGCCAGTGGCAAATTATAATCCTGTCCATTTCCCAACAGCACCATTTCTTAGATAGTGATACAGAAAACTGCGAATAGCGGGGAAATAGAGGTTACAATAGAAACGGAACGCGCTGATACTTTGCGTTTCCTATTGAAGGTTGGATCCAATTCGGTGCACATGGCACCGACTTCGCGCCGACCTTCAATGGGGAACTCAAAGTATCAGTACGATCCGTGACGACTGTGCGTCGTTCCAGTCTTCGGTGCTGGATATTCATCAACAGCAATCAAAACGATAGAATTGAGGTCATAAAATTCGGAATGTAGGTATAGAGCTTCGGGAAGGATGGCTCTCGTAAACAAAGTTGATGATAACCAATTGATAAAGGGTAATGTACAAGGCCCCGGTCAGAGTTGGTGCTATTTGCATCTGTAACCCACCGACACCCCACAACACCCTCCAACACGTCCCAACACCCACACGTCGATACGTATAATTAAAACTATCGGGTACGGTTGAGAAAATCACCCGGTGTATCCGACTAGAGCCCACCGGAAGTGATGACGACGATTACGTGGCCAACAGGATTGCACCTGTTCAGAGAAATAGTGAAGGAGAGTATAGTGAATAAACGTAGGTAGCAGTGTCGATAGCTTTCTAGTGATACGCAATGTTTTATCACGCCCACCCGGCGTTTTTCTCACCCCCGTCATCCACGTATTGCATGGATATCGACCGCGTCGGATACATCGGGTGATTTTCTCAACCTCACCCGATCATTTTTATCATACGTATCGACCCGGCTGGAGTCGGCGAGATACACCGGGTGATTTTTGCATCCCATTTCCAATGCACTCTGTGGGTATCGGCTGGGCTGGATGCGTCGGCTCATCCAACTATGACCGAGGCGTAAAAGTGGAGAGCTTCATCCACATACCGTCTTTCTCTAGGGGTCAGCAACTGAAGATCTGCTTAGACTAGGAAGTGGGAAAACAGCTCCATCGGTGGTCAAGATATAACAAAATCGGAGTAAGAACTTGAAAAATTATAAAGCCCTGCCGCGAACAACGATGATGAGCCATCCTTCCCGAAGCTCTAGAGCTGCAGTCTAAAATTCGCTATAGATCAACAGAAATACAACAGAAATAGTTGTCGAAGAACTGAAACCAATCACAATTGAGAAAAGTCGGTCGGATACGACATTGGATAACTTATGGAAGAACGACTTCCCATCATGCGAGGACGAATAGCGTTACAGAGCTTCGAGGATCCGGTCGTCTCCCAACGTTGAAACATGCGTCTGTCAAAGTGATAAGTCACGAAATCCTCTCAAACCAAGTCTTGACACGGTACATCGATACGCACGATTCGTTTAAGAGCCCAACGGGCCCCCGAAGCTTCGTACTCGCTCTCTTTGAGAACGATTTCTCTTTAGGTGAGAATGATTCTCATCATATTATTCCTTTCTGCTCTGTAAATCTCCCGTGTACTAAAATAGTAATATTAGTCGTGAAGAATGGCTGCTCATTCAGAAACTAATTACTGTGCTTATCTGGGCTGAACTCCGGTCCGCTATTGCGTCTCGACACGCTTTGCGGCCGCGCGCCTTTGAGTCAGAATAGTTTCCAGCGCCGCAGCTACTAATCTGTTGACTTAAAGTGGGTTTTGGAAACTGGAAACTAAACAAAATTGAAGAATACTGCATAAAAAATCCATATCGAGTCGGCTTAGGAGCTGGAAACTCGCTCAGGTACTCAGGACGACGGCCGGCGAACCTCTATGCCAAAAACGACGGCCGGCGCCCCACATTTCGAGGGTGCCGGCCAGCGGCGAACCATGCTGCATGCGACGCACACGCAGCTCGGTTATTGGCTCGCCCGAGAACCACAAAACACGCCACGCCATCTTCAATTCGGCCGGTTGGAAAGACAATTGATAATGATCACGACTGATCTCGTCGTAACGTGGTTATATCGTGCACAGCCGGTATAAAAGGCGCCTCATCTCACTAGAGTCCTCAATCGGCATTATCTGCCGGCCCTGGAAGGTGACTTCGAGTCACTCTCCGGAGGCCAGCATAATTTTGAATGCTGAGAGGATAGGGGTATCCCCACAGCTGGGGGAGGGGGGAAGCGGCGGTTTTTTTCCGCGGGGAGAGCGGTTCCTCACCGCAGACCGAGGCGGGGCGTTTCTCCGCCGTGGGGCCGGGCTGACATGCTTGAGGTAAGCAACATAACAAATAGTGGTCGCGGGCCATCTGGTAAAGGCCGGCGGGCCGTCGACATACGGCTGGTCGGCGAACCAAAGCGGGCGGCCGGAGGACGGAGACCGCGGGCCAGCTTGGAAAGGTTCGCCGGCCGTCGTCCTGAGTACCTGAGCGATTGACTCGAGCACGTGCGTGTCGAGACGCAATCGCGGACCGGAATTTGACCCAGATAAGCACAGTATTCCAGTTCACTCGTCTTCGGCAAATTTGGGCGTACCATGAGAACAGCGACCGGACAGTGAGTAGATTTGAATGAACCACACTTGAATCATTAGCCTCGCCATGAAGTTTTATGCCGGCTTTACAAAATCTCAGAATGGTTCACTCTTGATAGCCGAGATATCGAACTCAGGTACACGCAGCGTTCATTCACATTTCCCGGTGGATCTTCTGTTACAAGACCGCCCGCGACTCTTGAACACCCGGCGTTTGCGGTGGTCTGTTGCGCCGCAAACCGCCGCTTTGTCATAACTCGGCTCAAAGTGACCTGCTCGGGTAGTTTGGGGTATATTTGAAATCAGCATCAAGAGCTTTTAATTATGAGCTCACATCTAGTTCAGTTCCGCAATCGCGTTCAGTCCTCATTATCACAATCGTAGAAGCGAAGCGGTTGTTTTTGAAAAAATCAACTAGAATCATTCTAAAAACAACCGCTTCGCTTCTATGATTGTGATGAGGAGACTTTGCGGACTGAACGCGATTGCGGAATTAGATCATATGTCTTAACCTGTGAACAAGGTATATAGGGTTAACAGAATCCATTGAGTGTAAAAAACTGAAGCTAGTTTGTTAGTCAATAGTGAATATTTGAATGAGTTCATAGTGAGATGTCAAAGTGGTATAAATAGTTGACTTCATATTAACCATACAGGTCATGGACGAGTTATGTACAAGTTTGTAAGACCAATTTCTGAACGTTGGGCTCCGCAGAAAAGGTCAAGGATTTGGCATTGCTCTGTAATGTCGTGCAATTGTGGTGCGCGCGAAGCGCGCACCAGATTTGGCTTTAACTCGCCCACGCGCAACTCTGCGATTACGAAATCGGCGTTCGGAGTAAATATGGAAATGCGGTATTGTCTTCATTGGGAAGAGCGTAAAAAGTTGGGCTATACACCCGAAGATGGTTTAAAATGGTTCCTTGGCGCTCGAGAAAAATGGCGAAAACCACGTGATTTTGGTCGAAAAACTGTTAATCTCATTTTTTTCAGACGGCGTTCACGATCTTGTTGCAGTACTTAAAATCGAGCTAGGAAGCTAATTTTTTGGCAGGAGGCTGGGAATGGATGCAGCTAGCTCCTTTTCAGTTTTGGAGCTGAAAGCTCAATTTTAGCGGAACCTCAATTTCGAGGGTCAATACGGGTAAAAACATGTAAACATGTTATTGCAAACCATCCGACGTTCCCTGAACTTCGGAAATGAACTAGTGAAAATCAACACAGCTAATGATAGGCTTCTGGCCAAAATCGTTCTCTCTTTGAGATGGTTGATGTAAATAGGATTTGAGGAGTGCGCAGGACGCCGCAGAAAGAGACGATTATAAATTGCCTCCGGCACAACATTCTCACTCAGGAATTATCCTGTTGAAGTTGCGCTCTGGCTTATTGAGGCAAGTTAAAACCTGTTTCATGTGTACCAAGTCAAGACGCGTATGAACATAGGCATGTTAAGACAAAGGTATTAACAATATTGCTGGTATAAAAGGCTCCTCATCTCACCGTGTGTCTCAGTCGGCTCTTCGGAGCCGGACCTGGAAGGTGGCCTTAGTCACTTTCCAGAAGATCAACCGGATTCCGGAGGATAATTTTTGTTGATGAGGGGATATCCCCACGGCTCGGGGGGGGGGGAGGTGGTACCCAAGTATGGGCCCATCTCCCCACGGTTTGCAGTGTGGTGGACCCCACTGCGAGCAGCGGTGGTGGGGTCACTCCCACCTCCTCTGAGAGTTTAGACCGAGAAATAGCCGCGAAATGCCTGCTTGCCGCGTAATAGCCGCTAAATAATGCTCGCCGCAAAATAGCCGCCAAATAAATCTCGCCGCGAAATAGCCGAAAAATAATGCTCTACAGGCAGATATACGGAGCATTCCAGAGGCATAATTCAGATGTCAGCACCTCCGTCGGTTCAGTAACTCAAGTTTGAGGTTCGTGGACCTCGTTCAACCTCTGGAAGCCCCGCCCAACCGCTGGCGGCCCAACACGGTGGCTCGTCGAGCCGGCGACGGTTGCGTCTTGGTTAATTTTGATTATTTCTGAATATTCCTCGGTTATATCTTGGCTATTTCTCGGCTATTTCTGGTCCGTTTCATGAGGAGCCGAGAAATAGCCGCGGAATAGCCTGGAAATAGCCCACCAGGAGCCGCTGCGGAGCCTGGTGGCCTATTTCCCCGCTATTTCGCCGCCAAAACTCTCAGAGTCCCGTTAGGATCACAACAGGGATGATCCTTGTGGAGTGGTCTCTTGGCGCTCGAGTAAAATGAGGAAAACCACGTGATTTTGGTCGAAAAACTGTTCATCTTTTTTTTTTCAGACGGCATTCACGATCTTGTTGCAACACTTAAAATTTCGCTAGGAAGTAAATTTTTTGGCAGGAGGCGGTAAGTGGATGCAGCTAGCTCCAATACAATTTTGGAGCAGAAAGCTCAATCTTAGCGGAACCTCAAAATTGTGGGCCAAGACGGGTAGAAACATGTAAACATGTTATTGTTAACCATCCGACGCTCACTGAACTTTGAAAATGAACTAATGAAAATCAACGCAGCCAATGATAGTCTTCCGCCCAGGATTGTTTCCTCTTTGAGACGGTTGGTGTGAATAGGATTTGAGGAGTGCGCAGGGCGCAGCAGAAAGTGTGCGAGCCCCTTGTGGGAATTCTCAGGACGCCGCAAAAAGTGTGCGGGCCCCAGTGGGAGTGCACAGGACGCCAAAGAAAGTGTGCGGGACCTCAGTAGAAAAGAATGGGTCCTTTTTTATGTCTGCGGGTCACAATTTTTAGGAGTTATAGTCGTCCGACCACACCGATCGGTAATGATTTAATTATTTACCGTAGGGAAAAGCTTTCATAAACGGTTTTCCCTCTCCAGAGTGGGAATCGCTAGGCGAAAATCAGGTCAGAAAGGGGACCTTTGGTAAAAATTTATGAAATTTCCAAAAGTTTAGATTCCTGGCAAAAGTAATGATATGGCAATGTTATAACTACAAGAAATATAGAAGTTGACAAAATAAAATAAAAAAAAACGTCTTGAAATATCTTTGAAAATGATTTGGCACAAAATAACCAGAACTAATGAAAAACTGGGAAATGTAGTGAATTAACCAAAACCGGATTTGGCGGTCATTCATAGGCCAACTTTTGATAAGTAGTGACTGACGTAGGATTAAATTTTACAAGCTTCTCCGTTAAACTTATCAAAGCGAAATCAAGCGCGCAACGGAAACCGTAAAACGTTTCATTGAAGATGTAATACGGAAATCAGGGTGGGTCAAGCTATGTGAACGTAATGCTCAAATCCGATGCGCGCTTGATTTCGCTTTAATAAATTTAACGGAGAAGCTTGTAAAATTAAATCCCACGTCAGTCACTACTTATCAAAGTTGGCCTATGAATGACCGCCAAATCCGGTTTTGGTTATTTCACTACATTTCCCAGTTTTTCATTAGTTCTGGTTATTTTGTGCCAAATCATTTTCAAAGATATTTCAAGAGGTTTTTTTTATTTTATTTTGTCAACTTCTATATTTCTTGTAGTTGTAACATTGCCAAATCATTACTTTTGCCAGGAAGCTAAACTTTTGGAAATTGTTTCATTAGACTTGGCTTTCGAACTGATTCTGTAAAGGGATCGTCCACGATGAAATATGGTTGTCGAATTTCCCGTTGAATATGGGAGGTCAGAGGCCTACTGAGACAATCGTGCCAGAATTAGCGGCGAAAAATGCCGGAAAGCCGCTTTTCTCTACCAAAACAGGATCGCTGTTGTTAAGTTACATTATCTAACTGTTTTGCTTCGCCACGAGAGGTTCATGATTTGGCATAAAAAATAATTCTGAGAAACTCGTTATAAGAAGTGAAATACTTGGTGCGCTTGATTTGTCATGGGTTTCAACACAGAAGAAACACTAAAAGATCGATGAAATGATGTACCATTGACTTGGATGTGCGCTTTCTTACTAAAAATCGGAAAATTGAGTGTGGTTTTGAAAGGGCTAATCTCGCGCTCTCTGAGAACAATTATTGCTCACAGTTAGAGTTTTCAAGTCTGAGCTCTTCGAAATATTATTTTGTGGCTCCCACCCTATATTTCATTTTTGACGAATCTATGTGCATATGTCAGGGCTCTGTAAAACGCGCGTGATTTGGCCTCTCAAAACCACACTCAATTTTCCGATTTTTAGTAAGAAAGCGCACATCCAAATCAATGGTACATCATTTCATCGATCTTTTAGTGTTTCTTCTGTGTTAAATCCCATGACAAATCAAGTGCACCAAGTATTTCACTTCTTTTAACGAGTTTCTCAGAATTATTTTTTATGCCAAATCATGAACCTCTCGTGGCGAAGCAAAACAGTTAGATAATTTCATTTAATTTTAACGAAGGTTCCCTTCAGAGATAGGAAGAAGAAAACAGGGCACCTAGACGGAGAGGGCGCCACCCACGATTCAAGACAAACTACTCTACCAATTCGAGACTTGATGCCTCAGCAAAAGAGACTTGATGCTCATGTACAAGTCGGCATGAAGTCTTAATTTGCCGCGTTAAATTCACTGTATGGGTGAATTTGCCGCTAGGATACGTGAAAATGGTGCGAACTGGCAGCGAGAGAGGGTCCAATTTACCCCGAAAATGAGGTGAATTTAATTCGAAAAATGCGTGAGTTTACCTCGAAAAGTTCACGGATTTGAAGGTCCACAGCACAGGAAGCTTCGCCTTGTCCGCAACATGGGCGTAATCTTCACCGAGCTCTGCGGTGAGGAGCCACCCTCTGCGGACAACGGCGTAACTCCCCCCCCCCGCAGTGAGGATACCCACTGTATCCTCCCAGCATCCAAAATTATGCTGGCCTCCGGAGAATGACCCGGAGTCACCTTTCAGGGCCGGCATCAGCATGCCGAGTGAGGATTCTAGTGAGATGAGGCGGCTTTTATACCGGCCGTGCTCATGATAAACACATCGAGACGTGATCAATAGTTTTATCATGTTTTCGCTGAGATGTTTTCACTTGTTTAGAAATTTCTGAGATGCCAGCAACGGAGCTAATTTAACGCTTTGCGCTGATTGATATCCAACCGCTCAACAACTGATGTGCATTAAGATGTTAGCGCTGGCGGTATTTTCACGCTTTGCGCTACAGGCCATAAAACGGCCAATGTCTCACCGTCGACTGCGTACCACGCGCTGCGCGACCGCACGCGCGTCGGAAGCAGACGGGTTTTGGCCGCCGCGCAACGAGTTTTGGCCGCCGCGCGACGTTTCGGCCGCCGCGCGGCGGCCGAAACTCGTCGCGCGGCGGCCAAAACTCGTCTGCTTCCGACGCACGTGCGGTCGCGCAGCGCGGGGTACGCAGTCGACGGTGAGACATTGGCCGTTTTATGGCCTGTAACTGATATCCAACCGCTCAGCAAATTCACCCTTTGCGCGGATAAGCTTTGATGACGGCGCTAAAGTGAATTTGATGCCTAATGATAACAGAGCATGATAAAGGCCGCTTTCCCCGAAGCATCAAGTCTCGAATTGGCAGAGTAAATGAACCAACGAGTGGTAAGGCTACCAAACGAAGTGTTCCTGTAGAGCTTTTATAAAAACAATGATTGATAGCACTATCAGGCATCTTTTATCAGAGTTTTTCTTAATTTCTATCAATAAGTCTTGGGTGCTCCCCCCCCCGTCTAGGATAGACCCGAAGACAGTTCATGGCCTTCCGGCCCATCGCACCTGCTCGGCACTGTAGGACACACGTTACGCGCCCTGCGGACTCCCAGTTGGGTCACGCCCACTTTAACCGGCGCGTTGTGCACTCCCACTTGGGTCCCGTCCATAGTTCCCGGCGCTCTGCGGACTCCCAGTTGGGTCCCGCCCACTTTTACCGGCGCGTTGTGCACTCCCACTTGGGTCCCGTCCATAGTTCCCGGCGCTCTGCGGACCCCAGTTGGGTCCCGCCCACTTTTACCGGCGCGTTGTGCACTCCCACTTGGGTCCCGTCCATAGTTCCCGGCGCTCTGCGGACTCCCAGTTGGGTCCCGCCCACTTTTACCGGCGCGTTGTGCACTCCCACTTGGGTCCCGTCCATAGTTCCCGGCGCTCTGCGGACTCCCAGTTGGGTCCCGCCCACTTTTACCGGCGCGTTGTGCACTCCCACTTGGGTCCCGTCCACAGTTCCCGGCGCTCTGTGGACTCCCAGTTGGGTCCCGCCCACTTTTACCGGCGCGTTGTGCACTCCCACTTGGGTCCCGTCCACAGTTCTCGCCGCTCTGTGGGCTCCCAGTTGGGTCCCGCCCACTTTTACCGGCGCATTGTGCACTCCCACTTGAGTCCCGTCCACAGTTCCCAGCGCTCTGTGGACTCCCAGTTGGGTCCCGCCCACTTTTACGGGCGCATTGTGCACTCCCACCTGGGTTCCGTCCACAATTCCCGGCGCTCTGTGGACTCCCAGTTGGGTCGCGCCCACTTTAACCGGCGCGTTGTGCACTCACACTTGGGTCCCGTCCACAGTTCCCGGCGCTCTGTGGACTCCCAGTTGGGTTCCGCCCACTTTTACCGGCACATTGTGCACTCCCACTTGGGTCCCGCCCACTTTTACCGACGCGTTGTGCACTCCCACTTGGGTCCCGTCCACAGTTCCCGGCGCTCTGCGGACTCCCAGTTGGGCCCCGCCCACTTCTACCGGCGCATTGTGCACTCCCACTTGGGTCCCGTCCACAGTTCCCGGCGCTCTGTGGACTCCCAGTTGGGTCCCGCCCACTTTTACCGGCGCGTTGTGCACTCCGCGGGTCCCGTCCACAGTTCTCGCCGCTCTGTGGACTCCCAGTTGGGTCCCGCCCACTTTTACCGGCGCATTGTGCACTCCCACTTGAGTCCCGTCCACAGTTCCCAGCGCTCTGTGGACTCCCAGTTGGGTCCGCCCACTTTTACGGGCGCATTGTGCACTCCCACTTGGGTTCCGTCCACAATTCCCGGCGCTCTGTGGACTCCCAGTTGGGTCCCGCCCACTTTTACGGGCGCATTGTGCACTCCCACTTGGGTTCCGTCCACAATTCCCGGCGCTCTGTGGACTCCCAGTTGGGTCGCGCCCACTTTAACCGGCGCGTTGTGCACTCACACTTGGGTCCCGTCCACAGTTCCCGGCGCTCTGTGGACTCCCAGTTGGGTCCCGCCCACTTTTACCGGCGCATTGTGCACTCCCACTTGAGTCCCGTCCACAGTTCCCAGCGCTCTGTGGACTCCCAGTTAGGTCCCGCCCACTTTTACGGGCGCATTGTGCACTCCCCACTTGGGTTCCGTCCATAATTCCCGGCGCTCTGTGGACTCCCAGTTGGGTCGCGCCCACTTTAACCGGCGCGTTGTGCACTCACACTTGGGTCCCGTCCACAGTTCCCGGCGCTCTGTGGACTCCCAGTTGGGTTCCGCCCACTTTTACCGGCACATTGTGCACTCCCGCGGATCCCGTCCACAGTTCCCGGCGCTCTGTGGACTCCCAGTTGGGTCCCGCCCACTTTTACCGGCGCGTTGTGCACTCCCACTTGGGTCCCGTCCACAGTTCTCGCCGCTCTGTGGACTCCCAGTTGGGTCCCGCCCACTTTTACCGGCGCATTGGGCACTCCCACTTGGGTCCCGTCCACAGTTCCCAGCGCTCTGTGGACCCCAGTTCAGGTCCCGCCCACTTTACGGGCGCATTGTGCACTCCCACTTGGGTTCCGTCCACAATTCCCGGCGCTCTGTGGACTCCCAGTTGGGCCCGCCCACTTTTACGGGCGCATTGTGCACTCCCACTTGGGTTCCGTCCACAATTCCCGGCGCTCTGTGGACTCCCAGTTGGGTCCCGCCCACTTTTACGGGCGCATTGTGCACTCCCACTTGGGTTCCGTCCACAATTCCCGGCGCTCTGTGGACTCCCAGTTGGGTCGCGCCCACTTTAACCGGCGCGTTGTGCACTCACACTTGGGTCCCGTCCACAGTTCCCGGCGCTCTGTGGACTCCCAGTTGGGTCCCGCCCACTTTTACCGGCGCATTGTGCACTCCCACTTGAGTCCCGTCCACAGTTCCCAGCGCTCTGTGGACTCCCAGTTAGGTCCCGCCCACTTTTACGGGCGCATTGTGCACTCCCACTTGGGTTCCGTCCACAATTCCCGGCGCTCTGTGGACTCCCAGTTGGGTCGCGCCCACTTTAACCGGCGCGTTGTGCACTCACACTTGGGTCCCGTCCACAGTTCCCGGCGCTCTGTGGACTCCCAGTTGGGTTCCGCCCACTTTTACCGGCACATTGTGCACTCCCACTTGGATCCCGTCCACAGTTCCCGGCGCTCTGTGGACTCCCAGTCGGGTCCCGCCCACTTTTACCGGCGCGTTGTGCACTCCCACTTGGGTCCCGTCCACAGTTCTCGCCGCTCTGTGGACTCCCAGTTGGGCCCGCCCACTTTTACGGGCGCATTGTGCACTCCCACTTGGGTTCCGTCCACAATTCCCGGCGCTCTGTGGACTCCCAGTTGGGTCCCGCCCACTTTTACGGGCGCATTGTGCACTCCCACTTGGGTTCCGTCCACAATTCCCGGCGCTCTGTGGACTCCCAGTTGGGTCGCGCCCACTTTAACCGGCGCGTTGTGCACTCACACTTGGGTCCCGTCCACAGTTCCCGGCGCTCTGTGGACTCCCAGTTGGGTCCCGCCCACTTTTACCGGCGCATTGTGCACTCCCACTTGAGTCCCGTCCACAGTTCCCAGCGCTCTGTGGACTCCCAGTTAGGTCCCGCCCACTTTTACGGGCGCATTGTGCACTCCCACTTGGGTTCCGTCCACAATTCCCGGCGCTCTGTGGACTCCCAGTTGGGTCGCGCCCACTTTAACCGGCGCGTTGTGCACTCACACTTGGGTCCCGTCCACAGTTCCCGGCGCTCTGTGGACTCCCAGTTGGGTTCCGCCCACTTTTACCGGCACATTGTGCACTCCCACTTGGATCCCGTCCACAGTTCCCGGCGCTCTGTGGACTCCCAGTTGGGTCCCGCCCACTTTTACCGGCGCGTTGTGCACTCCCACTTGGGTCCCGTCCACAGTTCTCGCCGCTCTGTGGACTCCCAGTTGGGTCCCGCCCACTTTTACCGGCGCATTGTGCACTCCCACTTGAGTCCCGTCCACAGTTCCCAGCGCTCTGTGGACCCCCAGTTGGGTCCCGCCCACTTTTACGGGCGCATTGTGCACTCCCACTTGGGTTCCGTCCACAATTCCCGGCGCTCTGTGGACTCCCAGTTGGGTCGCGCCCACTTTAACCGGCGCGTTGTGCACTCACACTTGGGTCCCGTCCACAGTTCCCGGCGCTCTGTGGACTCCCAGTTGGGTTCCGCCCACTTTTACCGGCACATTGTGCACTCCCACTTGGGTCCCGCCCACTTTTACCGGCGCGTTGTGCACTCCCACTTGGGTCCCGTCCACAGTTCCCGGCGCTCTGCGGACTCCCAGTTGGGTCCCGCCCACTTCTACCGGCGCATTGTGCACTCCCACTTGGGTCCCGTCCACAGTTCCCGGCGCTCTGTGGACTCCCAGTTGGGTCCCGCCCACTTTTACCGGCGCGTTGTGCACTCCCACTTGGGTCCCGTCCACAGTTCTCGCCGCTCTGTGGACTCCCAGTTGGGTCCCGCCCACTTTTACCGGCGCATTGTGCACTCCCACTTGAGTCCCGTCCACAGTTCCCAGCGCTCTGTGGACTCCCAGTTGGGTCCCGCCTACTTTTACGGGCGCATTGTGCACTCCCACTTGGGTTCCGTCCACAATTCCCGGCGCTCTGTGGACTCCCAGTTGGGTCGCGCCCACTTTAACCGGCGCGTTGTGCACTCACACTTGGGTCCCGTCCACAGTTCCCGGCGCTCTGTGGACTCCCAGTTGGGTTCCGCCCGCTTTTACCGGCACATTGTGCACTCCCACTTGGGTCCCGCCCACTTTTACCGGCGCGTTGTGCACTCCCACTTGGGTCCCGTCCACAGTTCCCGGCGCTCTGCGGACTCCCAGTTGGGTCCCGCCCACTTCTACCGGCGCATTGTGCACTCCCACTTGGGTCCCGTCCACAATTCCCGGCGCTCTGTGGACTCCCAGTTGGGTCGCGCCCACTTTTACCGGCGCGTTGTGCACTCACACTTGGGTCCCGTCCACAGTTCCCGGCGCTCTGTGGACCCCCAGTTGGGTCCCGCCCACTTTTACCGGCGCATTGTGCACTCCCATTTGGGTCCCAACCACTCTTCGCGGCGCACTTTGCACTCCCTTCTGAGTCACGTCCACTTTTCCCCGCGCTCTACGCACACCCACTTTTGCCCCGTCCACTTTTCACGGCGCTCTACGCACTCCCAGTTGGGAACCGCCCACTTTGTACAGCGCTTGGCGCACTTCAATTCGTGTTCCACACACGGAGCATATGGTCCCTGATAGACCTGAGGCACAACGTCTCTCGAGTTCTATTGAGTCTTATCACGTTATCACTCCATTTCTATTGAAAGACCGACCAAACTTCTTATCACTAAATTCCTTCAGACACACACACACACACACACACACACACACATTTTAAAATTCGCAATTTTTTTAATATCTCGAGACCCACTGCGGGAATTTTTCTGAAATTTGGGCAGTGTTGAGAACCCTTACTGCTCTATCTTTTGTGAAAGTCCCTTGTTTCAAGGTTTCTCCCGAACAGAGATTCTGGAATGAGGGGTGTGCGCAGAAGCAATCCTTTTCCAAATCAAGTGCGCGCTTCGCGCGCACCACAATTTGAATTTCGCGCCAAAATCATTTTCGGAGTTTTTCTGCATGTGGAGTTCGTGCCGTAACTATTTTTCCTGTTGTCTTACGGTCGCACCAACATTCTAGGAAAAAGTGCTAGATGACTGGTCAGAATTGGTGGCGAATGTTGATCTTTGACGCCTTCTAACCTCATCGTCCAACGTTTCTGACGCGCCAAAGTTTATCAGTGTGGTCCACCGTGCTCAATCATGAAATTGAGCCTGAAAATGGAAATTGATTTCCAGCACGAACGATAGTTAAGTGCATCAGAAGAGGACTACCGTAATCTTAGGAATGATGTTATTCGGCTCTAGCAAACAAATTTGATGTTACCCAATTGATCAATGATAAAGTATAAAAGAAGTGAAGAGCGGTGTGTCTTGATACACACACAGTCCTTCTCCGGAGTTCAGCAGTTGAGGATCTGCCTGGACTACAAATCAGAAAAACAACACCACCGGTGGTTAAGATGTAGCGAATTCGGAGTCAGAACTTAGAAAATTTTAGAGCCAACTCGAGTGAGATTACGATAGCCTTGTTCTGGCGCACTTACCTATCGCTCTTGTTGATGCGGAGGCATGACTTGCATGCGATGTCCTGGACATTAAACTGAGGTCCTGCACACGTCCTTTGATGTTCTGCACACTCCTACTAAGGTCCTGCACACGTTCCATGATGTCCTGCACTCTCCTACTGAGATCCTGCACACATTCTACGACGTCCTGCACACTCCTTCTGGGGTCCTGCACAAGCTATTCGATGTCCTGCACACTCCTACTGAGGTCCTGCACACATTCTACCAAATCCCGCACACTCACTCTAAGGTCCTGCAAACGTTCAATGATGTCCTTCACACTCCTACTGAGGTCCTGCTCACAATCTGCGACGTCCTGTGCACACCCCTTCTGGGGTCCTGCACAGGTCCCATAATGTCCTGAAAACTCCTACTGAGGTCCTGCACACATTATACGACGTCCTGCACACCCCTACTGGGATGCTGCACAGGTCCCATAATGTCCTGCACACTCCTACTGAGGTCCTGCACACATTCTACCACATCCTGCACACCCCTACTGGGGTCCTGCACACGTCCCATGATGTCCTGCCCACTCCTACTACGGTCCTGCACACGTTCAATGATGTCCTGCACACTCCTACTGAGATCCTGCACAGGTCCCATGATGTCCTGTACACTCCTGCTAAGGTCTTGCACACGTTCCTTGATGTCCTGCACACTCCTACTGAGGTCCTGCACAGGTCCCATGTTGTCCTGCACACTCCTACTGAGGTCCTGCACAGGTCCTATGATGTCCTGCACACTCCTACTGAGGTCTTGCACACGTTCCATGATGTCCTGCACACTCCTACTGAGATCCTGCACACATTCTACGACGTCCTGCACACTCCTTCTGGGGTCCTGCACAAGCTACTTGATGTCCTGCACAAGCTACTTGATGTCCTGCACACTCCTACTGAGGTCCTGCACACATTCTACCAAATCCCGCACACTCACTCTAAGGTCCTGCAAACGTTCCATGATGTCCTGCACACTCCTACTGAGGTCCTGCTCACAATCTGCGACGTCCTGTGCACACCCCTTCTGGGGTCCTGCACAGGTCCCATAATGTCCTGAAAACTTCTACTGAGGTCCTGCACACATTATACGACGTCCTGCACACCCCTACTGGGATGCTGCACAGGTTCCATAATGTCCTGCACACTCCTACTGAGGTCCTGCACACATTCTACCACATCCTGCACACCCCTACTGGGGTCCTGCACACGTCCCATGATGTCCTGCCCACTCCTACTACGGTCCTGCACACGTTCAATGATGTCCTGCACACTCCTACTGAGATCCTGCACAGGTCCCATGATGTCCTGCACACTCCTGCTAAGGTCTTGCACACGTTCCTTGATGTCCTGCACACTCCTACTGAGGTCCTGCACAGGTCCCATGTTGTCCTGCACACTCCTACTGAGGTCCTGCACAGGTCCTATGATGTCCTGCACACTCCTACTAAGGTCTTGCGCACGTTCCATGATGTCCTGCACACTCCTACTGAGGTCCTGCACACATTCTACGACGTCCTGCACACCCCTACTGGGGTCTCGCACACGTCCCATGATGTTCTGCCCACTCCTACTACGGTCCTGCACACGTTCCATGATGTCCTGCACACTGCTACTGAGCTCCTGCACAGGTCCGTGATGTCCTGCACACTCCTACTAAGGTCTTGCACACGTTCCATGATGTCCTGCACACTCCTACTGAGGTCCTACACACGTTCCATGATGTCCTGCACACTCCTACTGAGGTCCTGCACAGGTCCTATAATGTCCTGCACACTCCTACTAAGGTCTTGCACACGTTCCATGATGTCCTGCACACTCCTACTGAGGTCCTGCACACATTCTACGACGTCCTGCACACCCCTACTGGGGTCCCGCACTCGTCCCATGATGTCCTGCCCACTCCTACTACGGTCCTGCACACGTTCAATGATGTCCTGCACACTCCTACTGAGGTCTTGCACAGGTCCCATGATGTCCTGCACACTCCTACTAAGGTCTTGCACACGTTCCTTGATGTCCTGCACACTCCTACTGAGGTCCTGCACAGGTCCCATGTTGTCCTGCAAACTCCTACTAAGGTCTTGCGCACGTTCCATGATGTCCTGCACACTCCTACTGAGGTCTGCACACATTCTACGACGTCCTGCACACCCCTACTGGGGTCCCGCACACGTCCCATGATGTCCTGCCCACTCCTACTACGGTCCTGCACACGTTCCATGATGTCCTGCACACTGCTACTTAGCTCCTGCACAGGTCCCATGATGTCCTGCACACTCCTACTAAGGTCTTGCACACGTTCCATGATGTCCTGCACACTCCTACTGAGGTCCTGCACAGATCCTATGATGTCCTGCACACTCCTACTAAGGTCTTGCACACGTTCCATGATGTCCTGCACACTCCTACTGAGGTCCTGCACACATTCTACGACGTCCTGCACACCCCTACTGGGGTCCCGCACTCGTCCCATGATGTCCTGCCCACTCCTACTACGGTCCTGCACACGTTCCATGATGTCCTGCTCACTGCTACTGAGGTCCTGCACAGGTCCCATGATGTCCTGCACACTCCTACTAAGGTCTTGCACACGTTCCATGATGTCCTGCACACTGCTACTGAGCTCCTGCACAGGTCCCATGATGTCCTGCACACTCCTACTAAGGTCTTGCACACGTTCCATGATGTCCTGCACACTCCTACTGAGGTCCTACACACGTTCCATGATGTCCTGCACCCTCCTACTGAGGTCCTGCACAGGTCCTATGATGTCCTGCACACTCCTACTGAGGTCTTGCACACGTTCCATGATGTCCTGCACACTCCTACTGAGGTCCTGCACACATTCTACGACGTCCTGCACACCCCTACTGGGGTCCCGCACTCGTCCCATGATGTCCTGCCCACTCCTACTACGGTCCTGCACACGTTCCATGATGTCCTGCACACCCCTACTGAGGTCCTGCACAGGTCCCATGTTGTCCTGCAAACTCCTACTAAGGTCTTGCGCACGTTCCATGATGTCCTGCACACTCCTACTAAGGTCTTGTACACGTTCCATGATGTCTTGCACACTCCTACTGAGGTCTTGCACAGGTCCCATGATGTCCTGCACACTCCTACTAAGGTCTTGCACACGTTCCTTGATGTCCTGCACACTCCTACTGAGGTCCTGCACACATTCTACGACGTCCTGCACACCCCTACTGGGGTCCCGCACACGTCCCATGATGTCCTGCCCACTCCTACTACGGTCCTGCACACGTTCCATGATGTCCTGCACACTGCTACTGAGCTCCTGCACAGGTCCCATGATGTCCTGCACACTCCTACTAAGGTCTTGCACACGTTCCATGATGTCCTGCACACTCCTACTGAGGTCTTGCACAGATCCTATGATGTCCTGCACACTCCTACTAAGGTCTTGCGCACGTTCCATGATGTCCTGCACACTCCTACTGAGGTCTGCACACATTCTACGACGTCCTGCACACCCCTACTGGGGTCCCGCACACGTCCCATGATGTCCTGCCCACTCCTACTACGGTCCTGCACACGTTCCATGATGTCCTGCACACTGCTACTGAGCTCCTGCACAGGTCCCATGATGTCCTGCACACTCCTACTAAGGTCTTGCACACGTTCCATGATGTCCTGCACACTCCTACTGAGGTCCTGCACAGATCCTATGATGTCCTGCACACTCCTACTAAGGTCTTGCACACGTTCCATGATGTCCTGCACACTCCTACTGAGGTCCTGCACACATTCTACGACGTCCTGCACACCCCTACTGGGGTCCCGCACTCGTCCCATGATGTCCTGCCCACTCCTACTACGGTCCTGCACACGTTCCATGATGTCCTGCTCACTGCTACTGAGGTCCTGCACAGGTCCCATGATGTCCTGCACACTCCTACTAAGGTCGTGCACACGTTCCATGATGTCCTGCACACTGCTACTGAGCTCCTGCACAGGTCCCATGATGTCCTGCACACTCCTACTAAGGTCTTGCACACGTTCCATGATGTCCTGCACACTCCTACTGAGGTCCTACACACGTTCCATGATGTCCTGCACCCTCCTACTGAGGTCCTGCACAGGTCCTATGATGTCCTGCACACTCCTACTAAGGTCTTTCACACGTTCCATGATGTCCTGCACACTCCTACTGAGGTCCTGCACACATTCTACGACGTCCTGCACACCCCTACTGGGGTCCCGCACTCGTCCCATGATGTCCTGCCCACTCCTACTACGGTCCTGCACACGTTCCATGATGTCCTGCACACCCCTACTGAGGTCCTGCACAGGTCCCATGTTGTCCTGCAAACTCCTACTAAGGTCTTGCGCACGTTCCATGATGTCCTGCACACTCCTACTAAGGTCTTGTACACGTTCCATGATGTCCTGCACACTCCTACTGAGGTCTTGCACAGGTCCCATGATGTCCTGCACACTCCTACTAAGGTCTTGCACACGTTCCTTGATGTCCTGCACACTCCTACTGAGGTCCTGCACAGGTCCCATGTTGTCCTGCAAACTCCTACTAAGGTCTTGCGCACGTTCCATGATGTCCTGCACACTCCTACTGAGGTCTGCACACATTCTACGACGTCCTGCACACCCCTACTGGGGTCCCGCACACGTCCCATGATGTCCTGCCCACTCCTACTACGGTCCTGCACACGTTCCATGATGTCCTGCACACTGCTACTGAGCTCCTGCACAGGTCCCATGATGTCCTGCACACTCCTACTAAGGTCTTGCACACGTTCCATGATGTCCTGCACACTCCTACTGAGGTCCTGCACAGATCCTATGATGTCCTGCACACTCCTACTAAGGTCTTGCACACGTTCCATGATGTCCTGCACACTCCTACTGAGGTCCTGCACACATTCTACGACGTCCTGCACACCCCTACTGGGGTCCCGCACTCGTCCCATGATGTCCTGCCCACTCCTACTACGGTCCTGCACACGTTCCATGATGTCCTGCTCACTGCTACTGAGGTCCTGCACAGGTCCCATGATGTCCTGCGCACTCCTACTAAGGTCTTGCACACGTTCCATGATGTCCTGCACACTGCTACTGAGCTCCTGCACAGGTCCCATGATGTCCTGCACACTCCTACTAAGGTCTTGCACACGTTCCATGATGTCCTGCACACTCCTACTGAGGTCCTACACACGTTCCATGATGTCCTGCACCCTCCTACTGAGGTCCTGCACAGGTCCTATGATGTCCTGCACACTCCTACTAAGGTCTTGCACACGTTCCATGATGTCCTGCACACTCCTACTGAGGTCCTGCACACATTCTACGACGTCCTGCACACCCCTACTGGGGTCCCGCACTCGTCCCATGATGTCCTGCCCACTCCTACTACGGTCCTGCACACGTTCCATGATGTCCTGCTCACTGCTACTGAGGTCCTGCACAGGTCCCATGATGTCCTGCGCACTCCTACTAAGGTCTTGCACACGTTCCATGATGTCCTGCACACTGCTACTGAGCTCCTGCACAGGTCCCATGATGTCCTGCACACTCCTACTAAGGTCTTGCACACGTTCCATGATGTCCTGCACACTCCTACTGAGGTCCTACACACGTTCCATGATGTCCTGCACCCTCCTACTGAGGTCCTGCACAGGTCCTATGATGTCCTGCACACTCCTACTAAGGTCTTGCACACGTTCCATGATGTCCTGCACACTCCTACTGAGGTCCTGCACAGATCCTATGATGTCCTGCACACTCCTACTAAGGTCTTGCACACGTTCCATGATGTCCTGCGGACTCCTACTGAGGTCCTGCACACATTCTACGACGTCCTGCACACCCCTACTGGGGTCCCGCACTCGTCCCATGATGTCCTGCCCACTCCTACTACGGTCCTGCACACGTTCCATGATGTCCTGCTCACTGCTACTGAGGTCCTGCACAGGTCCCATGATGTCCTGCGCACTCCTACTAAGGTCTTGCACACGTTCCATGATGTCCTGCACACTGCTACTGAGCTCCTGCACAGGTCCCATGATGTCCTGCACACTCCTACTAAGGTCTTGCACACGTTCCATGATGTCCTGCACACTCCTACTACGGTCCTGCACACGTTCTATGATGTCCTGCACACACCCCTACTGAGGTCCTGCACAGGTCCCATGTTGTCCTGCAATCTCCTACTAAGGTCTTGCGCACGTTCCATGATGTCCTGCACACTCCTACTAAGGTCTTGTACACGTTCCATGATGTCCTGCACAGTCCTACTGAGGTCCTACACACGTTCCATGATGTCCTGCTCACTGCTACTGAGGTCCTGCACAGGTCCCATGATGTCCTGCACACTCCTACTAAAGTCTTGCACACGTTCCATGATGTCCTGCACACTCCTACTGAGGTCCTGCACACGTTCCATGTCCTGCACACTCCTACTGAGGTCCTGCACACGGCCCATGATGTCCTGCACACTCCTACTAAGGTCTTGCACACGTTCCATGATGTCCTGCACACCCCTACTGAGGTCCTGCACAGGTCCCATGTTGTCCTGCAAACTCCTACTAAGGTCTTGCGCACGTTCCATGATGTCCTGCACACTCCTACTGAGGTCTGCACACATTCTACGACGTCCTGCACACCCCTACTGGGGTCCCGCACACGTCCCATGATGTCCTGCCCACTCCTACTACGGTCCTGCACACGTTCCATGATGTCCTGCACACTGCTACTGAGCTCCTGCACAGGTCCCATGATGTCCTGCACACTCCTACTAAGGTCTTGCACACGTTCCATGATGTCCTGCACACTCCTACTGAGGTCCTGCACAGATCCTATGATGTCCTGCACACTCCTACTAAGGTCTTGCACACGTTCCATGATGTTCTGCACACTCCTACTGAGGTCTGCACACATTCTACGACGTCCTGCACACCCCTACTGGGGTCCCGCACACGTCCCATGATGTCCTGCCCACTCCTACTACGGTCCTGCACACGTTCCATGATGTCCTGCACACTGCTACTTAGCTCCTGCACAGGTCCCATGATGTCCTGCACACTCCTACTAAGGTCTTGCACACGTTCCATGATGTCCTGCACACTCCTACTGAGGTCCTGCACAGATCCTATGATGTCCTGCACACTCCTACTAAGGTCTTGCACACGTTCCATGATGTTCTGCACACTCCTACTGAGGTCTGCACACATTCTACGACGTCCTGCACACCCCTACTGGGGTCCCGCACACGTCCCATGATGTCCTGCCCACTCCTACTACGGTCCTGCACACGTTCCATGATGTCCTGCACACACTGCTACTTAGCTCCTGCACAGGTCCCATGATGTCCTGCACACTCCTACTAAGGTCTTGCACACGTTCCATGATGTCCTGCACACTCCTACTGAGGTCCTGCACAGATCCTATGATGTCCTGCACACTCCTACTAAGGTCTTGCACACGTTCCATGATGTCCTGCACACTCCTACTGAGGTCCTGCACACATTCTACGACGTCCTGCACACCCCTACTGGGGTCCCGCACTCGTCCCATGATGTCCTGCCCACTCCTACTACGGTCCTGCACACGTTCCATGATGTCCTGCTCACTGCTACTGAGGTCCTGCACAGGTCCCATGATGTCCTGCGCACTCCTACTAAGGTCTTGCACACGTTCCATGATGTCCTGCACACTGCTACTGAGCTCCTGCACAGGTCCCATGATGTCCTGCACACTCCTACTAAGGTCTTGCACACGTTCCATGATGTCCTGCACACTCCTACTGAGGTCCTACACACGTTCCATGATGTCCTGCACCCTTCCTACTGAGGTCCTGCACAGGTCCTATGATGTCCTGCACACTCCTACTAAGGTCTTGCACACGTTCCATGATGTCCTGCACACTCCTACTGAGGTCCTGCACACATTCTACGACGTCCTGCACACCCCTACTGGGGTCCCGCACTCGTCCCATGATGTCCTGCCCACTCCTACTACGGTCCTGCACACGTTCCATGATGTCCTGCTCACTGCTACTGAGGTCCTGCACAGGTCCCATGATGTCCTGCGCACTCCTACTAAGGTCTTGCACACGTTCCATGATGTCCTGCACACTGCTACTGAGCTCCTGCACAGGTCCCATGATGTCCTGCACACTCCTACTAAGGTCTTGCACACGTTCCATGATGTCCTGCACACTCCTACTGAGGTCCTACACACGTTCCATGATGTCCTGCACCCTCCTACTGAGGTCCTGCACAGGTCCTATGATGTCCTGCACACTCCTACTAAGGTCTTGCACACGTTCCATGATGTCCTGCACACTCCTACTGAGGTCCTGCACAGATCCTATGATGTCCTGCACACTCCTACTAAGGTCTTGCACACGTTCCATGATGTCCTGCACACTCCTACTGAGGTCCTGCACACATTCTACGACGTCCTGCACACCCCTACTGGGGTCCCGCACTCGTCCCATGATGTCCTGCCCACTCCTACTACGGTCCTGCACACGTTCCATGATGTCCTGCTCACTGCTACTGAGGTCCTGCACAGGTCCCATGATGTCCTGCGCACTCCTACTAAGGTCTTGCACACGTTCCATGATGTCCTGCACACTGCTACTGAGCTCCTGCACAGGTCCCATGATGTCCTGCACACTCCTACTAAGGTCTTGCACACGTTCCATGATGTCCTGCACACTCCTACTACGGTCCTGCACACGTTCTATGATGTCCTGCACACCCCTACTGAGGTCCTGCACAGGTCCCATGTTGTCCTGCAAACTCCTACTAAGGTCTTGCGCACGTTCCATGATGTCCTGCACACTCCTACTAAGGTCTTGTACACGTTCCATGATGTCCTGCACAGTCCTACTGAGGTCCTACACACGTTCCATGATGTCCTGCTCACTGCTACTGAGGTCCTGCACAGGTCCCATGATGTCCTGCACACTCCTACTAAAGTCTTGCACACGTTCCATGATGTCCTGCACACTCCTACTGAGGTCCTGCACACGTTCCATGTCCTGCACACTCCTACTGAGGTCCTGCACACGGCCCATGATGTCCTGCACACTCCTACTAAGGTCTTGCACACGTTCCATGATGTCCTGCACACCCCTACTGAGGTCCTGCACAAGTCCCATGTTGTCCTGCAAACTCCTACTAAGGTCTTGCGCACGTTCCATGATGTCCTGCACACTCCTACTAAGGTCTTGTACACGTTCCATGATGTCCTGCACAGTCCTACTGAGGTCTCGCACAGGTCCCATGATGTCCTGCACACTCCTGCTGAGGTCCTGCAGACATTCTACGACGTCCTGCACACCCGTACTGGGGTCCTGCACACGGCCCATGATGTCCTGCCCACTCCTACTACGGTCTTGCACACGTTCCATGATGTCCTGCACACTCCTACTGAGGTCCTGAACAGGTCCCATGATGTCCTGCACACTTCCACTAAGGTCCTGCACACGTTCGATGATGTCCTGCATACTCCTACTGAGGCCCTGTATACATTCTGCGGCGTCCTGCACACCCCTACTGAGGTCTCACATAGTCGACCGACACTTCACCACACCCTTCGACGCCTTCTTAACGATGGTGCGCTTAGAACGAACACGCGACGCGGTCAAGTACATCAATCTCGCACAGCGTCCTCTTCCGAGCCGGGCGTCTAAAGTACACCACCCTGGAGAGCAAGGTGTTTATATGGAGTCTAAGAAAACAATGACTGATAACGAAAAACCCACCGTTTTCATGAACTAATCTTGAGAGGCCGGTTTCCGAGTTTGAAAACCCCCTTCAGGGGCCCAGAAGTCATTATAGTGAGTTCTGACAATTATTTTCCTCATTCCCGTGGCCGATTACCTCTAGTCACAAATTTTCGAGCGATTTGATCCACGCCTTTCAAAAAAATGGTTTTCGACGGACGGAGGTGGAGGCGGAGGCGGTGGCGGAGGCGGAGGCGGAGGCGGTGGCGGTGGCGGAGGCGGTGGTGGAGAACGTTTTTGCGTACATTGAGAGGTCATAACTTTAGAAAGCGGGGACCAGTTGGGATGAAAAGTTGCACACATACATATGTAATTTCTTGCAGCGCGTCGAATGGTGTACAGCTCATACCTCTGGTGACGGTATGAATAGGTGATCTCATTGTAGGGCATCCGCGCGGGAAGAGATCAAAGCCAAATCCTGGTGCGCGCTTCGCGCGCACCACAATTTATAAGGGCTGTGCAAAATGAGAGATCGCATTGTGTAAGCTTATCCGTAGAACATATCAAAGCAAAATCACGCGTGATATGGAACAAACAGTTGATTTCACTTTACTCGATACGTGAAGATCGCGGCATTCCAGCTCCCGAACGAGCGTTTACTGCTTGCCATATCACGCGTGATTTTGCTTCGATATGTTCCACGGATAAGCTTATACAGTGCGATCTCTCATTTTGCACAACTCTTATAAATATTGGTTCAAACTCGACTGCCAAATCATATGTACTTTCAACTGTTTCACTACATTTCCCAAAACTCGAATTATTCTACGCCAAATCGTTCTCAGGAGTATTTCAGAACTTTTTTCATTTTTTTTACCTTCCCCTTTTAACTGAGTATATTTCTAATTTTTTCGAAAAAAATGGCCATGCCAAATCTTTACTTTTGCATGGAACCTAAACTTTCAGGAATTTTATTTATTTTTCCTAAAGTTTCCCTTTTTAACATGATTTATGCCTGGTGGTGTTAATTCAAAGTAAACCCACTGATGCCATGCATGTTTTCTATGACGTCCTGCACACTCCCACTGATGTCCTGCACACTTTCTATGACACCCTGCAGCTTCACCCCAATGTCCTACATACTACCACTGATGGCCTGCACACTTTTCATGAGGTGCTGCACACCCCAACTGATATCCTGCACACTTTTTACGGCGTTCTGCGCACACCCATTCGAGTCACAAGCACGCGCCTGCCACTCATTTCTTCCGCAGAGCTACCGTAACCCTCCTTCGCATTTTTCCAAGTGTCAGCTTGGATATAAGCACATCGTAATAGCCACCAATCATGTTTGCACAATTTCCTTCTCGTTAGCCAATTTCGAGTGGCTTCTCGAAGAGAGCGGTTTGTGAATGAATGCATACCGCTCCTCTGCCCTTTTATACCCCGCATGTTATAAGCGTGTGTTATCGTTCGTTATCATGTTTTACTCAAGAATAGTTACGGTAGCCCTGCGGAAAAAAATTATAGGCAAGGGCGAGCTTGTGTTTGGGTCCCGCAAACTTTCTACGGCCTGCGGCGCATCTCACTTGGGTCCCACACACGTTCTACGGCGTTTTGTTGACTTCCACTTGGTCACCTCACTGTTTCTACGGCGTCCAACGTACTTTCGTTTGGGTCCCACACACTTTCTACGGCGTACTGCGCACACCTATTTGGGTCCCGCACACTTTCTACGGCGTCCTACGTAGTATTATTTGGGTCCCACACACTTTCTGAGACGTCCGACGCACTACTATTTGGGTCACACACACTCTTTCTACGACGTCCTGCGAACTCTCATTTGGGTCCCACACACTTTCTACGGCGTCGGACGCACTGTTATTTGGGTCCCGCACACTTTCTACGGCGTCCTACGTAGTATTATTTGGGTCCCACACACTTTCTGAGACATCCGGCGCACTGCTATTTGGGTCACACACACTCTTTCTACGACGTCCTGCGAACTCTCATTTGGGTCCCACACACTTTCTACGGCGTCCGACGCACTGTTATTTGGGTCCCACACACTTTCTACGGCGTCCTGCGCACTGTTATTTGGGTCCCACACACTTTCTACGGCGTTCTGCGCACTGTCATTCGGATCCCACACACTTTCTGAGGCGTCCGGCGCACTGTTATTTGGGTCCCACACACTTTCTGAGGCGTCCGGCGCACTGTTATTTGGGTGCCACACACTTTCTACGGCGTTCTGCGCGCACCCATTTGGGTCCCGCACACTTTCTACGGCGTCCGGCGCACTGTTATTTGAGTCCCACACAGTTTCTACGGCGTCCGGCGCACTGTTATTTGGGTCCCGCACACTTTCTACGGCGTCCTGCGCACACTCATTTGGGTCCCGCACACTTTCTACGGCGTCCTGCGCACACTAATTTGGGTCTCGCACACTTTATACGGCGTCCGGTGCACTGTTATTTGGGTCCCACACACTTTCTACGGCGTCCTGCGCACTCTCATTTGGGTCCCGCACACTTTCTACGGCGTCCTGCGCACACTCATTAGGGTCCCACACACTTTCTACGGCGTCCGGCGCACTGTTATTTGGGTCCCACACACTTTATACGGCGTCCTGCGCACTCTCATTTGGGTCCCGCACACTTTCTGCGGCGTCCTGCGCACACTCATTTGGGTCCCACACACTTTCTACGGCGTCCGGCGCACTGTTATTTGGGTCCCACACACTTTATACGACGTCCTGCGCACTCTCATTTGGGTCCCGCACACTTTCTACGGCGTCCGGCGCACTGTTATTTGGGTCCCACACAATTTCTACGGCGTCCGGCGCACTGTTATTTGGGTGCCACACACTTTCTACGGCGTCCTGCGCACACTAATTTGGGTCTCGCACACTTTATACGGCGTCCGGCGCACTGTTATTTGGGTCCCACACACTTTCTACGGCGTTCTGCGCACTCTCATTTGGGTCCCGCACACTTTCTACGGCGTCCTGCGCACACTCATTTGGGTCCCACACACTTTCTACGGCGTCCGGCGCACTGTTATTTGGGTCCCACACACTTTATACGGCGTCCTGCGCACTCTCATTTGGGTCCCGCACACTTTCTACGGCGTCCTGCGCACACTCATTTGGGTCCCACACACTTTCTACGGCGTCCTGCGCACTGTTATTTGGGTCCCACACACTTTATACGGCGTCCTGCGCACTCTCATTTGGGTCCCGCACACTTTCTACGGCGTCCTGCGCACACTCATTTGGGTCCCACACGCTTTCTACGGCGTCCGGCGCACTGTTATTTGGGTCCCACACACTTTACACGGCGTCCTGCGCACTCTCACTTGGGTCCCGCACACTTTCTACGGCGTCCTGCGCACACTCATTTGGGTCCCACACACTTTCTACGGCGTCCGGCGCACTGTTATTTGGGTCCCACACACTTTCTACGGCGTCCTGCGCACTCTCATTTGGGTCCCGCACACTTTCTACGGCGTCCGGCGCACTGTTATTTGGGTCCCACACAGTTTCTACGGCGTCCGGCGCACTGTTATTTGGGTGCCACACACTTTCTACGGCGTTCTGCGCGCACCCATTTGGGTCCCGCACACTTTCTACGGCGTCCTGCGCACACTCATTTGGGTCCCACACACTTTCTAAGGCGTCCGGCGCACTGTTATTTGGGTCTCACACACATTCTACGGCGTCCTGGGCACTCTCATTTAGGTTCTGCACACTTTCTACGGCGTCCTGCGCACTCTCATTTGGGTCCCACACACTTTCTACGGCGTCCGGCGCACTGTTATTTGGGTCCCACACACTTTCTACGGCGTCCGGCGCACTGTTATTTGGGTCTCACACAATTTCTACGGCGTCCGGCGCACTGTTATTTGGGTCCCACACACTTTCTACGGCATCCTGCGCACTCTCATTTGGGTCCCGCAGGCTTTCTACGGCGTCCGTGAGACGTCCGGCGCACTGTTATTTGGGTCCCACACACTTTCTGAGGCGTCCGGCGCACTGTTATTTGAGTCCCACACACTTCCTGAGGCGTCCGGCGCACTGTTTTTTGGGTCCCACACACTTTCTACGGCGTCCTGCGCACTCTCATTTGGGTCCCGCAAACTTTCTACGGCGTCCGGAGCACTGTTATTTGGGTCCCACACACTTTCTGAGGCGTCCAGCGTACTGTTATTTGGGTCCCACACACTTTCTACGGCGTACTGCGCACTCTCATTTGGGACCCGCACACTTTCTACGGCGTCCGGCGCAGTGTTATTTGGGTCCCACACAGTTTCTACGGCGTCCAGCGTACTGTTATTTGGGTCCAACACACTTTCTACGGCGTACTGCGCACTCTCATTTGGGACCCGCACACTTTCTACGGCGTCCGGCGCAGTGTTATTCAGGTCCCACACAGTTTCTACGGCGTCCGGCGCACTGTTATTTGGGTACCACACACTTTCTGCGGCGTTCTGCGCGCACCCATTTGGGTCCCACACACTTTCTACGGCGTCCTGCGCACTCTCATTTGGGTCCCGCTCACTTTCTACGGCGTCCGGCGCACTGTTATTTGGGTGCCACACACTTTCTACGGCGTTCTGCGCGCACCCATTTGGGTCCCGCACACTTTCTACGGCGTCCTGCGCACACTAATTTGGGTCTCGCACACTTTATACGGCGTCCGGCGCACTCTTATTTGGGTCCCACACACTTCCTACGGCGTCCTGCGCACTCTCATTTGGGTCCCGCACACTTTCTACGGCGTCCTGCGCACACTCATTTGGGTCCCACACACTTTCTACGGCGTCCGGCGCACTGTTATTTGGGTCCCACACACTTTCTACGGCGTCCGGCGCACTGTTATTTGGGTCCCACACACTTTCTACGTCGTCCTGCGCACACTCATTTGGGTCCCACACACTTTCTAAGGCGTCCGGCGTACTGGTATTTGGGTCTCACACACATTATACGGCGTCCTGGGCACTCTCATTTGGGTTCTGCACACTTTCTACGGCGTCCTGCGCACTCTCATTTGGGTCCCGCACACTTTCTACGGCGTCCGGAGCACTGTTATTTGGGTCCCACACACTTTCTACGGCGTCCGGCGCACTCTCATTTGGGTCCCACACACTTTCTACGGCGTCCTGCGCACACTCATTTGGGTCCCACACACTTTCCACGGCGTTCTGCGCACTCTCATTTGGGTCCCACACACTTTCTACGGCGTCCTGCGCACACTCATTTGGGTCCCACACACTTTCTACGGCGTCCGGCGCACTGTTATTTGGGTCCCACACACTTTATACGGCGTCCTGCGCACTCTCATTTGGGTCCCACACACTTTCTACGGCGTCCGGCGCACTGTTATTTGGGTCCCACACACTTTCTACGGCGTCCTGGGCACTCTCATTTGGGTTCTGCACACTTTATACGGCGTCCTGCGCACTCTCATTTGGGTCCCACACACTTTCTACGGCGTCCTGCGCACACTCATTTGGGTCCCACACACTTTATACGGCGTCCTGCGCACTCTCATTTGGGTCCCACACACTTTCTACGGCGTCCTGCGCACACTCATTTGGGTCCCACACACTTTATACGGCGTCCTGCGCACTCTCATTTGGGTCCCACACACTTTCTACGGCGTCCTGCGCACACTCATTTGGGTCCCACACACTTTCTACGGCGTCCTGCGCACACTCATTTGGGTCCCACACACTTTATACGGCGTCCTGCGCACTCTCATTTGGGTCCCACACACTTTCTACGGCGTCCTGCGCACACTCATTTGGGTCCCACACACTTTCTACGGCGTCCTGCGCACTCTCATTTGGGTCCCACACACTTTCTACGGCGTCCGGCGCACTGTTATTTGGGTCCCACACACTTTCTACGGCGTCCTGGGCACTCTCATTTGGGTTCTGCACACTTTATACGGCGTCCTGCGCACTCTCATTTGGGTCCCACACACTTTATACGGCGTCCTGCGCACTCTCATTTGGGTCCCACACACTTTCTACGGCGTCCTGCGCACACTCATTTGGGTCCCACACACTTTCTACGGCGTCCGGCGCACTGTTATTTGGGTCCCACACACTTTATACGGCGTCCTGCGCACTCTCATTTGGGTCCCACACACTTTCTACGGCGTCCTGCGCACACTCATTTGGGTCCCACACACTTTCTACGGCGTCCTGCGCACACTCATTTGGGTCCCACACACTTTATACGGCGTCCTGCGCACTCTCATTTGGGTCCCACACACTTTCTACGGCGTCCTGCGCACACTCATTTGGGTCCCACACACTTTCTACGGCGTCCGGCGCACTGTTATTTGGGTCCCACACACTTTATACGGCGTCCTGCGCACTCTCATTTGGGTCCCACACACTTTCTACGGCGTCCGGCGCACTCTCATTTGGGTCCCACACACTTTCTACGGCGTCCTGGGCACTCTCATTTGGGTTCTGCACACTTTATACGGCGTCCTGCGCACTCTCATTTGGGTCCCACACACTTTATACGGCGTCCTGCGCACTCTCATTTGGGTCCCACACACTTTCTACGGCGTCCTGCGCACACTCATTTGGGTCCCACACACTTTCTACGGCGTCCGGCGCACTGTTAATTGGGTCCCACACACTTTATACGGCGTCCTGCGCACTCTCATTTGGGTCCCACACACTTTCTACGGCGTCCGGCGCACTGTTATTTGGGTCCCGCACACGTTGTACGGCGTCCTGCTCACTCTGATTTGAGTCCCATACACTTTCTACGGCGTCTGGCTCACTGTTAATTGGGTCCCACACACTTTCTACGGCGAACTGCGTACACCCATTTGGGTCCCACACATTTTCTACGACGTCCTAAGCACTCTCATTTGGGTCCCACACACTTTATACGGCGTCCGGTCCGCTGTTATTTAGGTCCAACACACTTTCTACGGCGTCCGGCGGACTGTTATTTGGGCCCCACACACTTTCTACGGCGTCCGGCGGACTGTTATTTGGGTCCCACACACTTTCTACGGCGTCCTGCGCACACTCATTTGGGTCCCACACACTTTCTAGGGCGTCCGGCGCACTGCTATTTGGGTCTCACACACATTCTACGGCGTCCTGCGCACTCTCATTTGGGTTCTGCACACTTTATACGGCGTCCTGCGCACTCTCATTTGGGTCCCACACACTTTCTACGGCGTCCGGCGCACTGTTATTTGGGTCCCACACACTTTCTACGGCGTCCTGCGCACTCTCATTTGGGTCCCACACACTTTCTACGGCGTCCTGCGCACTCTCATTTGGGTCCCACACACTTTATACGGCGTCCTGCGCACTCTCATTTGGGTCCCACACACTTTCTACGGCGTCCTGCGCACACTCATTTGGGTCCCACACACTTTCTACGGCGTCCGGCGCACTGTTAATTGGGTCCCACACACTTTATACGGCGTCCTGCGCACTCTCATTTGGGTCCCACACACTTTCTACGGCGTCCGGCGCACTGTTATTTGGGTCAAACACACTTTCTACGTCGTCCTGCGCACACTCATTTGGGTCCCACACACTTTCTAAGGCGTCTGGCGCACTGTTATTTGGGTCTCACACACATTCTACGGCGTCCTGGGCACTCTCATTTGGGTTCTGCACACTTTCTACGGCGTCCTGCGCACTCTCATTTGGGTCCCGCACACTTTCTACGGCGTCCTGCGCACACTCATTTGGGTCCCACACACTTTCTACGGCGTCCGGCGCACTGTTATTTGGGTCCCACACACTTTCTACGGCGTCCGGCGCACTGTTATTTGGGTCCCACACACTTTCTACGTCGTCCTGCGCACACTCATTTGGGTCCCACACACTTTCTAAGGCGTCCGGCGTACTGTTATTTGGGTCTCACACACATTATACGGCGTCCTGGGCACTCTCATTTGGGTTCTGCACACTTTCTACGGCGTCCTGCGCACTCTCATTTGGGTCCCGCACACTTTCTACGGCGTCCGGCGCACTGTTATTTGAGTCCCACACACTTTCTACGGCGTCCTGCGCACTCTCATTTGGGTCCCACACACGTTCTATGGCGTCCTGCGCACTCTCATTTGGGTCCCACACACGTTCTACGGCGCCCTGCGCACTCTCATTTGGGTCCCGCACTCTTTCTACGGCGTCCGGCGCACTGTTATTTGAGTCCCACACACTTTCTACGGCGTCCTGCGCACTCTCATTTGGGTCCCACACACGTTCTATGGCGTCCGGCGCACTGTTATTTGGGTCCCACACACTTTCTACGGCGTCCTGCGCACTCTCATTTGGGTCCACACACTTTCTACGGCGTCCTGGGCACTATCATTTAGGTCCCACACACTTTCTACGGTGTCCGGCGCACTGTTATTTGGGTCCCACACACTTTCTACGGCGTCCTGCGCACTCTCATCTGGGTCCCACACACTTTCTACGGCGGCCTGGGCACTCTCATTTGGGTCTCGCACACTTTCTACGGCGTCCGGCGCACTCTTATTTGGGTCCCACACACTTTCTACGGCGTCCTGCGCACTCTCATTTGGGTCCACACACTTTCTACGGCGTCCGGCGCACTGTTATTTGGGTCCCACACTTTCTACGGCGTCCTGCGCACTCTCATTTGGGTCCCACACACTTTCCACGGCGTCCTGCGCACACTCATTTGGGTCCTGCACTCTTTCTACGGCGTCCTGCGCGCACTCGTTTGGGGCCCTCACTTTCTCCGGCGTCCGACGCACTGTTATTTGGGTCCCACACACTTTCTTCGGCGTCCTGCGCACTCTCATTTGGGTCCCACACTTTCTACGGCGTCCGGCGCACTGTTATTTGGGTCCACACACTTTCTACGGCGTCGTGCGCACTCTCATTTGTGTCCCCACACTTTCTACGGCGTCCGGCGCACTGTTATTTGGGTCCCACACACTTTCTACGGCGTCCTGCGCACTCTCATTTGGGTCCCACACACTTTCTACGGCGTCGTGCGCACACTCATTTGGGTCCCACACACTTTCTACGGCGTCCGACACTGTTATTTGAGTCCCACACACTTTCTACGGCGTCCTGCGCACTCTCATTTGGGTCCGACACACTTTCTACGGCGTCCTGCGCACTGTTATTTGAGTCCCATACACTTTCTACGGCGTCCGGCGCACTGTTATTTGAGTCCCACACACTTTCTACGGCGTCCTGCGCACTCTCATTTGGGTCCCGCACACTTTCTACGGCTTCCGGCGCACTGTTATTTGGGTCCCACACACTTTCTACGGCGTTCTGCGCGCTCTCATTTGGGTCCCACACACTTTCTACGGCGTGCTGCGCACTCTCATTTGGGTGCCACACAGGTTCTACGGGCTTCTGCGCGCACCCATATGGGTCCCGCACACTTTCTACGGCGTCCGGCGCACTGTTATTTGAGTCCCACACACTTTCTACGGCGTCCTGCGCACTGTTATTTGAGTCCCATACACTTTCTACGGCGTCCGGCGCACTGTTATTTGAGTCCCACACACTTTCTACGGCGTCCTGCGCACTCTCATTTGGGTCCCACACACTTTCTACGGCGTCCGGCGCACTGTTATTTGGGGCCCACACACTTTCTACGGCGGCCGGCGCACTGTTATTTGGGTCCCACACACTTTCTACGGCGTCCTGCGCACTCTCATTTGGGCCCCACACACTTTATACGGCGTCCTGCGCACTCTCATTTGGGTCCCACACACTTTCTACGGCGTCCTGCGCACACTCATTTGGGTCCCACACACTTTCTACGGCGTCCGGCGCACTCTCATTTGGGTCCCACACACTTTCTACGGCGTCCTGCGCACACTCATTTGGGTCCCACACACTTTCTACGGCGTCCGGCGCACTGTTATTTGGGTCCCACACACTTTATACGGCGTCCTGCGCACTCTCATTTGAGTCCCACACACTTTCTACGGCGTCCGGCGCACTGTTATTTGGGTCAAACACACTTTCTACGTCGTCCTGCGCACACTCATTTGGGTCCCACACACTTTCTAAGGCGTCTGGCGCACTGTTATTTGGGTCCCACACACTTTCTACGGCGTCCTGGGCACTCTCATTTGGGTTCTGCACACTTTCTACGGCGTCCTGCGCACTCTCATTTGGGTCCCGCACACTTTCTACGGCGTCCTGCGCACACTCATTTGGGTCCCACACACTTTCTACGGCGTGCGGCGCACTGTTATTTGGGTCCCACACACTTTCTACGTCGTCCTGCGCACACTCATTTGGGTCCCACACCCTTTCTAAGGCGTCCGGCGTACTGTTATTTGGGTCTCACACACATTATACGGCGTCCTGGGCACTCTCATTTGGGTTCTGCACACTTTCTACGGCGTCCCGCACACTTTCTACGGCGTCCGGCGCACTGTTATTTGAGTCCCACACACTTTCTACGGCGTCCTGCGCACTCTCATTTGGGTCCCACACACGTTCTATGGCGTCCGGCGCACTGTTATTTGGGTCCCACACACTTTCTACGGCGTCCTGCGCACTCTCATTTGGGTCCCACACACTTTCTACGGCGTCCTGCGCACACTTATTTGGGTCCCACACACTTTCTATGGCGTCCTGCGCTCTCTCATTTGGGTCCCACACACTTTCTACGGCGTCCGGCGCACTGTTATTTGGGTCCCACACATTTTCTACGGCGTCCTGAGCACTCTCATTTGGGTCCCACACACTTTCTACGGCGTCCGGCGCACTGTTATTTGGGTCCCACACACTTTCTACGGCGTTTGGCGCACTGTTCTTTGGGTCCCACACACTTTCTACGGCGTACTGCGCACTCTCGTTTGGGTCCCACACACTTTCTACGGCGTCCTGCGCACTCTCATTTGGGTCCCGCTCACTTTCTACGGCGTCCGGCGCACTGTTATTTGGGTGCCACACACTTTCTACGGCGTTCTGCGCGCACCCATTTGGGTCCCGCACACTTTCTACGGCGTCCTGCGCACACTAATTTAGGTCTCGCACACTTTATACGGCGTCCGGCGCACTCTTATTTGGGTCCCACACACTTTCTACGGCGTCCTGCGCACTCTCATTTGGATCCGACACACTTTCTATGGCGTCCGGCGCACTGTTATTTGGGTCCCACACACTTTCTACGGCGTCCTGCGCACTCTCATTTGGGTCCCACACACTTTCTACGGCCTCCTGCGCACACTTATTTGGGTCCCGCACACTTTCTACGGCGTCCTGCGCACACTCATTTGGGTCCCACACACTTTCTACGGCGTCCGGCGCACTGTTATTTGGGTCCCACACACTTTATACGGCGTCCTGCGCACTCTCATTTGGGTCCCACACACTTTCTACGGCGTCCGGCGCACTCTCATTTGGGTCCCACACACTTTCTATGGCGTCCGGCGCACTGTTATTTGGGTCCCACACACTTTCTACGGCGTCCTGCGCACACTCATTTGGGTCCCACACACTTTCTACGGCGTCCGGCGCACTGTTATTTGGGTCGCACACACTTTCTACGGCGTCCTGGGCACTCTCATTTGGGTCCCGCACACTTTCTCCGGCGTCCGGCGCACTGTTATTTGGGTCCCACTCACTTTCTACGGCGTCTTGCGCACTCATTTGGGTCCCGCACACTTTCTACGGCGTCCTGCGCACTGTTCATTTGGGTCCCACACACTTTCTACGGCGTTCTGCGCACTGTTATTTGGGTCCAGCACACTTTCTACGGCGTCCGACGCACTGTTATTTGGCTCCCACACATTTTCTACGGCGTCCTGCGCACTCTCATTTGAGTCCCACACACTTTCCACGGCGTCCGACGCACTGTTATTTGAGTCCGACACATTTTCTACGGCGTCCGGCGCACTGTTATTTGGGTCCCACACACTTTCTACGACGTTCTGCGCACACCCCCTACGCACTCTAATTTGGGTCCCACACACTTTCTACGGCGTCCGGCGCACTGTTATTTGGGTCCCACACACTTTCTACGACGTCCTACGCACTCTAATTTGGGTCCCACACACTTTCTACGGCGTCCGGCGCACTGTTATTTGGGTCCAGCACACTTTCTACGGCGTCCTACGCACTGTTATTTGGCTCCCACACATTTTCTACGGCGTCCTGCGCACACTGTTATTTGGGTCCCACACATTTTCTACGGCGTCCTGCGCACTCTCATTTGGGTCCCACACACTTTCTACGGCGTCCGACGCACTGTTATTTGGGTCTTACACATTTTCTACGGCGTCCTGCGCACTCTCATTTGGGTCCCACACACTTTCTACGGCGCCCGGCGCACTGTTATTTTGGTCCCACACACTTTCTACCGCGTCCGGCGCACTGTTATTTGGGTCCCACACACTTTCTACGGCGTACTGCGCACTCTCGTTTGGGTCCCACACACTTTCTACGGCGTCCTGCGCACTCTCATTTGGGTCCCGCTCACTTTCTACGGCGTCCGGCGCACTGTTATTTGGGTGCCACACACTTTCTACGGCGTTCTGCGCGCACCCATTTGGGTCCCGCACACTTTCTACGGCGTCCTGCGCACACTAATTTAGGTCTCGCACACTTTATACGGCGTCCGGCGCACTCTTATTTGGGTCCCACACACTTTCTACGGCGTCCTGCGCACTCTCATTTGGATCCGACACACTTTCTATGGCGTCCGGCGCACTGTTATTTGGGTCCCACACACTTTCTACGGCGTCCTGCGCACTCTCATTTGGGTCCCACACACTTTCTACGGCCTCCTGCGCACACTTATTTGGGTCCCGCACACTTTCTACGGCGTCCTGCGCACACTCATTTGGGTCCCACACACTTTCTACGGCGTCCGGCGCACTGTTATTTGGGTCCCACACACTTTATACGGCGTCCTGCGCACTCTCATTTGGGTCCCACACACTTTCTACGGCGTCCTGCGCACACTTATTTGGGTCCCACACACTTTCTACGGCGTCCGGCGCACTGTTATTTGGGTCAAACACACTTTCTACGTCGTCCTGCGCACACTCATTTGGGTCCCACACACTTTCTAAGGCGTCCGGCGCACTGTTATTTGGGTCTCACACACATTCTACGGCGTCCTGGGCACTCTCATTTGGGTTCTGCACACTTTCTACGGCGTCCTGCGCACTCTCATTTGGGTCCCGCACACTTTCTACGGCGTCCGACGCACTGTTATTTGAGTCCCACACACTTTCTACGGCGTCCTGCGCACTCTCATTTGGGTCCCACACACTTTCTATGGCGTACTGCGCACTGCTATTTGGGTCCCACACACTTTCTGAGGCGTCCGGCGCACTGTTATTTGGGTCACACACACTTTCTACGGCGTACTGCGCACTCTCGTTTGGGTCCCACAAACTTTCTACGGCGTCCTGCGCACTCTCATTTGGGTCCCGCTCACTTTCTACGGCGTCCGGCGCACTGTTATTTGGGTGCCACACACTTTCTACGGCGTTCTGCGCGCACCCATTAGGGTCCCGCACACTTTCTACGGCGTTCTGCACACTCTCATTTGGGTCCCACACACTTTCTACGGCGTTCTGCGCACTCTCATTTGGGTCCCACACACTTTCTACGGCGTCCGGCGCACTGTTATTTGGGTCCCACACACTTTTTACGGCGTTCTGCGCGCACCCATTTGGGTCCCGCACACTTTCTACGGCGTCCGGCGCACTGTTATTTGGGTCCCACACATTTTCTACGGCGTTCTGCGCACTCTCATTTGGGTCCCACACACTTTCTACGGCGTCCGGCGCACTGTTATTTGGGTCCCACACACTTTCTACGGCGTCCTGCGCACTCTCATTTGGGTCCCACACACGTTCTATGGCGTCCTGCGCACTCTCATTTGGGTCCCACACACTTTATACGGCGTCCTGCGCACTCTCATTTGGGTCCCACACACTTTCTACGGCGTCCTGCGCACTCTCATTTGGGTCCCACACACTTTCTACGGCGTCCGACGCACTGTTATTTGGGTCCCGCACATTTTCTACGACGTCCTCAGCACTCTCATTTGGGTCCCACACACTGTCTACGGCGTCCGGAGCACTGTTGTTTGGGTCCCACATACTTTCTACGGCGTTCTGCGCACACCCATTTGGGTCCCACACACTTTCTACGGCGTCCGGCGCACTGTTATTTGGGTCCCACACACTTTCTGCGGCGTCCTGAGCATTCTCATTTGGGTCCCACACACCTTCTACGGCTTCCGGCGCACTGTTATTTGGGTCCCACACACTTTCTACGGCGTCCTGCGCACTCTCATTTGGGTTCTGCACACTTTCTACGGCGTCCTGCGCACTCTCATTTGGGTCCCACACACTTTCTACGGCGTTCTGCGCACACTCATTTGGGTCCCGCACACTTTCTACGGCGTCCGGCGCACTGTTATCTGGGGCCCACACACTTTCTACGGCGTCCGGCGCACTGTTCTTTGGGTCCCACACACTTTCTACGGCGTCCTGCGCACTCTCATTTGGGTCCCACACACTTTCTACGGCGTCCGGCGCACTGTTATTTGGGTCCCACACACTTTCTACGGCGTCCTGCGCACTCTCATTTGGGTCCCACACACTTTCTACGGCGTCCGGCGCACTGTTATTTGGGTCCCACACACTTTCTACGGCGTCCTGCGCACTCTCATTTGGGTCCCACACACTTTCTACGGCGTCCGGCGCACTGTTATTTGGGTCCCACAGACTTTCTACGGCGTCCTGCGCACTCTCATTTGGGTCCCACACACTTTCTACGGCGTCCTGCGCACACTCATTTGGGTCCCACAGACTTTCTACGGCGTCCTGCGCACTCTCATTTGGGTCCCACACACTTTCTACGGCGTCCGACGCACTGTTATTTGGGTCCCACATACTTTCTACGGCGTCCTGCGCACACTCATTTGGGTCCCACATACTTTCTACGGCGTCCGACGCACTCTTATTTGGGTGCCACACACTTTCTACGGCGTCCGGCGCTCTGTTATTTGGGTCCCACACACTTTCTACGGCGTCCTGCGCACTCTCATTTGGGTCCCACACACTTTCTACGGCGTCCTGCGCACTCTCATTTGGGTCCCACACACTTTCTACGGCGTCCGGCGCACTGTTATTTGGGTCCCACACACTTTCTACGGCGTTCTGCGCGCACCCATTTGGGTCCCGCACACTTTCTACGGCGTCCTGCGCACTCTCATTTGGGTCCCGCACACTTTCTACGGCGTCCGGCGCACTGTTATTTGGATCCAACACACTTTCTACGGCGTCCGGCGCACTCTCATCTGGGTCCCACACACTTTCTACGCCGTTCGGCGCACTGTAATTTGGGTCACACACACTTTCTCCGGCCTCCTGCGCACTCTCGTTTGGGTCCCCCACACTTTCTACGGCGTCCTGCGCACACTTATTTGGGTCCCGCACACTTTCTACGGCGTCCTGCGCACTCTCATTTGGGTCCCACACACTTTCTACGGCGTCCGGCGCACTGTTATTTGGGTCCCACACACTTTCTACGGCATCCTGCGCACTCTCATTTGGGTCCCACACACTTTCTATGGCGTCCTGCGCACTCTCGTTTGGGTCCCACACACTTTCTACGGCGTCCGACGCACTGTTATTTGGGTGATACACACTTTCTACGGCGTCCTGCGCACTCTCATTTGGGTCCCACACACTTTCTACGGCGTCCGACACTGTTATTTGGGTCCCACATACTTTCTACGGCGTCCTGGGCACTCTCATTTTGGTCCCACAAACTTTCTACGGCGTCCTGCGCATTCTCATTTGGGTCCCACACACTTTATACGGCGTCCGACGCACTGTTATTCGGGTCCCACACACTTTCTACGGCGTCCAGCGCACTCTCATTTGGGTCCCACACACTTTCTACGGCGTCCTGCGCACTCTTATTTGGGTCCCACACACTTTCTACGGCGTCCGGCGCACTGTTATTTGGGTCACACACACTTTCTACGGCGTCCTGCGCACTCTCATTTGGGTCCCACACACTTTCTACGGCGTCCTGCGCACTCATTTGGGTCCCGCACACTTTCTACGGCGTCCGGCGCACTGTTATTTGGGTCCCACACACTTTCTACGGCGTCCTGCGCACTCTCATTTGGGTCCCACACACTTTCTACGGCGTCCTGCGCACTCTCATTTGGGTCCCACACACATTCTACGGCGTCCTGCGCACTCTCATTTGGGTCCCACACACTTTCTACGGCGTCCGACGCACTGTTATTTGGGTCCCACACATTTTCTACGGCGTCCTGGGCACTCTCATTTGGGTCCCACACACTTTCTACGGCGTCCGGCGCACTGTTATTTGGGTCCCACACATTTTCTACGGCGTCCTGCGCACTCTCATTTGGGTCCCACACACTTTCTACGGCGTCCGGCGCACTGTTATTTGGGTCCCACACACTTTCTACGGCGTTCTGCGCGCACCCATTTGGGTCCCGCACACTTTCTACGGCGTCCTGCGCACACTAATTTGGGTCTCGCACACTTTATACGGCGTCCGGCGCACTGTTATTTGGGTCCCACACACTTTCTACGGCGTCCTGCGCACTCTCATTTGGGTCCCACACAGTTTCTACGGCGTCCGGTGCACTGTTATTTGGGTGCCACACACTTTCTACGGCGTCCTGCGCACTCTCATTTGGGTCCCACACACTTTCTACGGCGTCCTGCGCACACTGTTATTTGGGTCCCGCACACTTTCTAAGCCGTCCTGCGCACTCTCATTTGGGTCCCACACACTTTCTACGGCGTCCGGCGCACTATTATTTGGGTTCCGCACACTTTCTACGGCGTCCTGCGCACTCTCATTTGGGTCCCACACACATTCTACGGCGTCCTGCGCACACTTATTTGGGTCCCACACACTTTCTACGGCGTCCGGCGCACTGTTATTTGGGTCAAACACACTTTCTACGGCGTCCTGCGCACACTCATTTGGGTCCCACACACTTTCTAAGGCGTCCGGCGCACTGTTATTTGGGTCTCACACACTTTCTACGGCGTCCTGGGCACTCTCATTTGGGTTCTGCACACTTTCTACGGCGTCCTGCGCACTCTCATTTGGGTCCCACACACTTTCTACGTCGTCCGACGGACTGTTTTCTGGGTGCCACCCAATTTCTACGGCGTCCTGTTCACTCTCATTTGGGTTCCACACACTTTCTAATGCGTACTGCGCACTGTTATTTGGGACCCACATACTTTCTACGGCGTCCGGCGCACTGTTATTTGGGTCCCACACACTTTCTACGGCGTACTGCGCACTCTCGTTTGGCTCCCACACACTTTCTCCGGCGTCCTCCGCACTCTCATTTGGGTCCCACACACTTTCTACGGCGTCCGACGCACTGTTATTTGGGTCCCACACACTTTCTACGGCGTTCTGCGCACTCTCATTTGGGTCCCGCACACTTTCTACGGCGTTCTGCGCACTCTCATTTGGGTCCCACACACTTTCTACGGCGTTCTGCGCACTCTCATTTGGGTCCCACACACTTTCTACGGCGTCCGGCGCACTGTTATTTGGGTCCCACACACTTTCTACGGCGTTCTGCGCGCACCCATTTGGGTCCCGCACACTTTCTACGGCGTCCGGCGCACTGTTATTTGGGTCCCACACATTTTCTACGGCGTTCTGCGCACTCTCATTTGGGTCCCACACACTTTCTACGGCGTCCGGCGCACTGTTATTTGGGTCCCACACACTTTCTACGGCGTTCTGCGCGCACCCATTTGGGTCCCACACACTTTCTACGGCGTCCTGCGCACTCTCATTTGGGTCCCACACACTTTCTACGGCGTCCGGCGCACTGTTATTTGGGTCCCACACACTTTCTACGGCGTCCTGCGCACTCTCATTTGGGTCCCACACACTTTCTACGGCGTCCTGCGCACTCTCATTTGGGTCCCACACACTTTCTACGGCGTCCGGCGCACTGTTATTTGGGTCCCACACACTTTCTACGGCGTCCTGCGCACTCTCATTTGGGTCCCACACACTTTCTACGGCGTCCGGCGCACTGTTATTTGGGTCCCACACACTTTCTACGGCGTCCTGCGCACTCTCATTTGGGTCCCACACTTTCTACGGCGTCCTGAGCACTCTCATTTGGGTCCCACACACTTTCTACGGCGTCCTGCGCAGTCTCATTTGGGTCCCACACACTTTCTACGGCATCCGGCGCACTGTTGTTTGGGTCCCACACATTTTCTACGACGTTCTGCGCACTCTCATTTGGGTCCCACACACTTTCTACGGCGTCCGGCGCACTGTTATTTGGCTCCCACACACTGTCTACGGCGTCCGAAGCACTGTTATTTGGGTCCCACACACTTTCTACGGCGTACTGCGCACTCTCATTCGGGTCCCACACACTTTCTACGGCGTCCTGCGCACAATCATTCGGGTCCCGCTCACTTTCTACGGCGTCCGGCGCACTGTTATTTGGGTCCCACACACTTTCTACGGCGTTCTGCGCGCACCCATTTGGGTCCCGCACACTTTCTACGGCGTCCTGCGCACACTAATTTAGGTCTCGCACACTTTATACGGCGTCCGGCGCACTCTTATTTGGGTCCCACACACTTTCTACGGCGTCCTGCGCACTCTCATTTGGGTCCCACACTTTCTACGGCGTCCGGCGCACTGTTATTTGGGTCCCACACACTTTCTACGGCGTCCTGCGCACTCTCATTTGGGTCCCACACACTTTCTACGGCGTCCTGCACACACTTATTTGGGTCCCGCACACTTTCTACGGCGTCCTGCGCACTCTCATTTGGCTCCCACACACTTTCTACGGCATCCTGCGCACTGTTTTTTGGGTCCCACACACTTTCTGCGGCGTCCTGCGCACTCTCATTTGGGTCCCACACACTTTCTACGGCGTCCTGCGCACACTTATTTGGGTCCCACACACTTTCTACGGCGTCCGGCGCACTGTTATTTGGGTCAAACACACTTTCTACGGCGTCCTGCGCACACTCATTTGGGTCCCACACACTTTCTAAGGCGTCCGGCGCACTCTTATTTGGGTCCCACACACTTTCTACGGCGTCCTGGGCACTCTCATTTGGGTTCTGCACACTTTCTACGGCTTTCTGCGCACTCTCATTTGGGTCCCGCACACTTTCTACGGCGTCCGACGCACTGTTATTTGGGACCCACACACTTTCTACGGCGTCCTGCGCACTCTCATTTGGGTCCCACACACTTTGTACGGCGCCCTGCGCACTGTTATTTGGGTCCCACACACTTTCTACGCCGTCCTGCGCACTCTCATTTGGGTCCCACACACTTTCTACGGCGTTCGACGCACTGTTATTTGGGTCCCACCCATTTTCTACGGCGTCCGGCGCACTGTTATTTGGGTCCCACACACTTTCTACGGCGTCCTGCGCACTCTCACTCGGGTCTCACTCACTTTCTACGGCGTCCGGCGCACTGTTATTTGGGTCCCACACACTTTCTACGGCGTCCGGCGCACTCTCATTTGGGTCCCACACACTTTCTACGGCGTCCGGCGCACTGTTATTTGAGTCCCACACACTTTCTACGGCGTCCTGCGCACTCTCATTTGGGTCTCACACACTTTCTACGGCGTCCTGCGCACTCTCATTTGGGTCCCACACACTTTCTACGGCGTCCTGGGCACTCTCATTTGGGTTCTGCACACTTTCTACGGCGTCCTGCGCTCTCTCATTCGGGTCCCACACACTTTCTACGGCGTCCTGCGCACTCTCATTTGGGTCTCACACACTTTCTACGGCGTCCTGCGCACTCTCATTTGGGTCCCACACACTTTCTACGGCGTGCGGCGCACTGTTATTTGAGTCCCACACACTTTCTACGGCGTCCTGCGCACTCTCATTTGGGTCCCACACACTTTCTACGGCATCCGGCGCACTGTTATTTGGGTCCCACACACTTTCTACGGCGTTCTGCGCACACTCACTTGGGTCCCACCCACTTTCTACGGCGTCTGGCGCACTGTTATTTGGGTCTCACACACTTTCTACGGCGTCCTGGGCACTCTCATTTGGGTCCCACGCACTTTCTACGGCGTCCTGCGCACTTTCATTTGGGTCCCGCACACTTTCTACGGCGTCCTGCGCACTCTCATTTGGGCCCCACACAGTTTCTACGGCGTCCGGCGCACTGTTATTTGGGTCCCACACACTTTCTACGGCGTCCGGCGCACTGTTATTTGGGTCCCACACACTTTCTACGGCGTCCTGCGCACACTCATTTGGGTCCCACACAGTTTCTACGGCGTCCCGCGCACTGTTATTTGGGTCTCACACACATTATACGGCGTCCTGGGCACTCTCATTTGGGTTCTGCACACTTTCTACGGCGTCCTGCGCACTCTCATTTGGGTCCCGCACACTTTCTACGGCGTCCGGCGCACTGTTATTTGAGTCCCACACACTTTCTACGGCGTCCTGCGCACTCTCATTTGGGTCCCACACACGTTCTATGGCGTCCGGCGCACTGTTATTTGGGTCCCACACACTTTCTACGGCGTCCTGCGCACTCTCATTTGGGTCCCACACACTTTCTACGGCGTCCTGCGCACACTTATTTGGGTCCCACACACTTTCTATGGCGTCCTGCGCACTCTCATTTGGGTCCCACACACTTTCTACGGCGTCCGGCGCACTGTTATTTGGGTCCCACACACTTTCTACGGCGTCCTGCGCACTCTCATTTGGGTCCCGCACACTTTCTACGGCGTCCGGAGCACTGTTATTTGGGTCCCACACACTTTCTGAGGCGTCCGGCGCACTGTTATTTGGGTCCCACACACTTTCTACGGCGTACTGCGCACTCTCATTTGGGTCCCACACACTTTCTATGGCGTCCTGCGCACTCTCGTTTGGGTCCCACACACTTTCTACGGCGTCCGACGCACTGTTATTTGGGTGCCACACACTTTCTACGGCGTTCTGCGCGCACCCATTTGGGTCCCGCACACTTTCTACGGCGTCGTGCGCACACTCATTTGGGTCCCACACACTTTCTACGGCGTCCGACACTGTTATTTGGGTGCCACACACTTTCTAAGGCGTCCTGCGCACTCTCATTTGGGTCCCGCACACTTTCTACGGCGTCCGGCGCACTGTTATTTGGGTCCCACACACTTTCTACGGCGTCCTGCGCACTCTCATTTGGGTCCCACACACTTTCTACGGCGTCCTGCGCACACTTATTTGGGTCCCGCACACTTTCTACGGCGTCCTGCGCACACTCATTCGGGTCCCACACACTTTCTACGGCGTCCTGGGCACTCTCATTTGGGTTCTGCACACTTTATACGGCGTCCTGCGCACTCTCATTTGGGTCCCACACACTTTCTACGGCGTCCTGCGCACTCTCATTTGGGTCCCACACACTTTCTACGGCGTCCGGCGCACTCTCATTTGGGTCCCACACACTTTCTATGGCGTCCGACGCACTGTTATTTGGGTGCCACACACTTTCTACGGCAATCTGCGCACTCCCATTTGGGTCCCACACACTTTCTACGGCGTCCGACGTACTGTTATTTGGGTCCCGCACACTTTCTACGGCGTCCTGCGCACTCTCATTTGGGTCCCACACACTTTCTACGGCGTCCGGCGCACTGTTATTTGGGTCCCACACACTTTCTACGGCGTCCTGGGCACTCTCATTTGGGTTCTGCACACTTTCTACGGCGTCCTGCGCACTGTTATTTGGGTCCCGCACACTTTCTAAGGCGTCCTGCGCACACTCATTTGGGTCCCACACTTTCTACGGCGTCCGACGCACTGTTATTTGGGTCCCACACAGTTTCTACGGCGTCCGGCGCACTGTTATTTGGGTCCCACACACTTTCTACGGCGTCCTGCGCACACTTATTTGGGTCCCACACACTTTCTACGGCGTCCGGCGCACTGTTATTTGGGTCCCACACACTTTCTACGGCTTCCTGGGCACTCTCATTTGGGTTCTGCACACTTTCTACGGCGTCCTGCGCACTCTCATTTGGGTCCCGCACACTTTCTACGGCGTCCGGCGCACTGTTATTTGGGTCCCACACACTTTCTACGGCGTCCTGCGCACTCTCATTTGGGTCCCACACTTTCTACGGCGTCCGACGCACTGTTATTTGGGTCCCACACACTTTCTACGGCGTCCTGCGCACTCTCATTTGGGTCCCAAACACTTTCTACGGCGTCCTGCGCACACTTATTTGGGTCCCACACACTTTCTACGGCGTCCTGCGCACTCTCATTTGGGTCCCACACACTTTCTACGGCGTCCGGCGCACTGTTATTTGGGTCCCACACATTTTCTACGGCGTCCTGCGCACTCTCATTTGGGTCCCGCACACTCTACGGCGTCCGGCGCACTGTTATTTGGGTCCCACACACTTTCTACGGCGTCCGGCGCACTGTTATTTGGGTCCCACACACTTTCTCCGGCGTACTGCGCACTCTCGTTTGGGTCCCACACACTTTCTACGGCGTCCTGCGCACTCTCATTTGGGTCCCGCTCACTTTCTACGGCGTCCGGCGCACTGTTATTTGGGTGCCACACACTTTCTACGGCGTTCTGCGCGCACCTCATTTGGGTCCCGCACACTTTCTACGGCGTCCTGCGCACACTAATTTAGGTCTCGCACACTTTCTACGGCGTCCGGCGCACTCTTATTTGGGTCCCACACACTTTCTACGGCGTCCTGCGCACTCTCATTTGGATCCGACACACTTTCTATGGCGTCCGGCGGACTGTCATTGGGGTCCCACCCTTTCTACGGCGTCCTGCGCACTCTCATTTGGGTCCCACACACTTTCTACGACGTCCTGCGCACACTTATTTGGGTCCCGCACACTTTCTACGGCGTCCTGCGCACACTCATTTGGGTCCCACACACGTTCTATGGCGTCCGGCCCACTGTTATTTGGCCCCCCCACACTTTCTACGGCGTACTGCGCACTCTCAGTTGGGTCCCACACACTTTCTACGGCGTCCTGCGCACACTTATTTGGGTCCCACACACTTTCTACGGCGTCCGGCGCACTGTTATTTGGGTCAAACACACTTTCTACGTCGTCCTGCGCACACTCATTTGGGTCCCACACACTTTCTAAGGCGTCCGGCGCACTGTTATTTGGGTCTCACACACATTCTACGGCGTCCTGGGCACTCTCATTTGGGTTCTGCACACTTTCTACGGCGTCCTGCGCACTCTCATTTGGGTCCCGCACACTTTCTACGGCGTCCGACGCACTGTTATTTGAGTCCCACACACTTTCTACGGCGTCCTGCGCACTCTCATTTGGGTCCCACACACTTTCTATGGCGTACTGCGCACTGTTATTTGGGTCCCACACACTTTCTGAGGCGTCCGGCGCACTGTTATTTGGGTCCCACACACTTTCTACGGCGTACTGCGCACTCTCGTTTGGGTCCCACAAACTTTCTACGGCGTCCTGCGCACTCTCATTTGGGTCCCGCTCACTTTCTACGGCGTCCGGCGCACTGTTATTTGGGTGCCACACACTTTCTACGGCGTTCTGCGCGCACCCATTTGGGTCCCGCACACTTTCTACGGCGTTCTGCGCACTCTCATTTGGGTCCCGCACACTTTCTACGGCGTTCTGCGCACACTCATTCGGGTCCCACACACTTTCTATGGCGTCCTGCGCACTGTTATTTGGGTCCCACACAGTTTCTCCGGCGTTCTGCGCGCACCCATTTGGGTCCCGCACACTTTCTACGGCGTCCGGCGCACTGTTATTTGGGTCCCACACATTTTCTACGGCGTTCTGCGCACTCTCATTTGGGTCCCACACACTTTCTACGGCGTCCGGCGCACTGTTATTTGGGTCCCACACACTTTCTACGGCGTTCTGCGCGCACCCATTTGGGTCCCGCACACTTTCTACGGCGTCCTGCGCACTCTCATTTGGGTCCCACACACTTTCTACGGCGTCCGGCGCACTGTTATTTGGGTCCCACACACTTTCTACGGCGTTCTGCGCACTCTCATTTGGGTCCCACACACTTTCTACGGCGTCCTGCGCACTCTCATTTGGGTCCCGCACACTTTCTACGGCGTCCGGCGCACTGTTATTTGGGTCCCACACACTTTCTACGGCGTCCTGCGCACTCTCATTTAGGTCCCACACACTTTCTACGGCGTCCGGCGCACTGTTATTTGGGTCCCACACACTTTCTACGGCGTCCTGCGCACTCTCATCTGGGTCCCACACACTTTCTACGGCGTCCGGCGCACTGTTATTTGGGTCCCACACACTTTCTAGACGCCCGGCGCGCTCTCATTTGGGTCCCGCACACTTTCTACGGCGTCCTGGGCACTCTCATTTAGGTCCCACACACTTTCTACGGCGTCCGGCGCACTCTCATCTGGGTCCCACACACTTTCTACGCCGTCCGGCGCACTGTTATTTGGGTCCCACACACTTTCTACGGCGTTGTGCGCACACCCATTTGGATCCCGCACACTTTCTACGGCGTCCGGCGCACTGTTATTTGGGTCCCACACATTTTCTACGGCGTTCTGCGCACTCTCATTTGGGTCCCACACACTTTCTATGGCGTCCGGCGCACTGTTATTTGGGTCCCACACACTTTCTACGGCGTTCTGCGCGCACCCATTTGGGTCCGCACACTTTCTACGGCGTCCTGCGCACACTCATTTGGGTCTCGCACACTTTCTACGGCGTCCGGCGCACTGTTATTTGGGTCCCACACACTCTCTACCGCCTCCTGCGCACTCCCACTTAGCACCCACACACTTTCTACGGCGTCCGACGCACTGTTATTTGGGTCCCACACATTTTCTACGGCGTCCGACGCACTCTCATTTGGGTCCCACACACTTTCTACGGCGTCCTGCGCACTCTTATTTGGATGCCACACACTTTCTACGGCGTCCTGCACACTCTCATTTGGGTCCCACACACTTTCTACGGCTTCCGGCGCACTGTTATTTGGGTCCCACACACTTTATACGGCGTCCTGCGCACTCTCATTTTTGTCCCACACACTTTCTACGGCGTCCTGCGCACTCTCACTTGGGTCCCACACAGTTTCTATGGCGTCCGGCGCACTGTTATTTGGGTCCCGCACACTTTCTACGGCGTCCTGCGCACACTCACTTGGGTCCCGTACACTTTGTAAGGCGTCCGGCGCACTCTTATTTGGGTCCCACACACCTTCTACGGCGTTCTGCGCACTCTCATTTGGGTTCTGCACACTTTCTACGGCGTCCTGCGCACTCTCATTTGGGTCCCGCACACTTTCTACGGCGTCCGACGCACTGTTATTTGAGTCCCACACACTTTCTACGGCGTCCTGCGCACTCTCATTTGGGTCCCACACACTTTCTATGGCGTACTGCGCACTGTTATTTGGGTCCCACACACTTTCTACGGCGTCCGGCGCACTGTTATTTGGGTCCCGCACCCTTTCTACGGCGTCCAGCGCACTCTCGTTTGGGTCCCACAAACTTTCTACGGCGTCCTGCGCACTCTCATTTGGGCCCCGCTCACTTTCTTCGGCGTCCGGCGCACTGTTATTTGGGTGCCACACACTTTCTACGGCGTTCTGCGCGCACCCATTTGGGTCCCGCACACTTTCTACGGCGTTCTGCGCACTCTCATTTGGGTCCCACACACTTTCTACGGCGTTCTGCGCACTCTCATTTGGGTCCCACACACTTTCTACGGCGTCCGGCGCACAGCTATTTGGGTCCCACACACTTTCTACGGCGTCCTGCGCACTCTCATTTGGGTCCCGCACACTTTCTACCGCGTCCGGCGCACTGTTATTTGGGTCCCACACATTTTCTACGGCGTCCTGCGCACTCTCATTTGGGTCCCACACACTTTCTACGACGTCCTGCGCACTCTAATTTGGGTCCCACACACTTTCTACGGCGTCCTGCGCACTCTCATTTGGATCCCGCACACTTTCTACGGCGTCCTGCGCACTCTCATTTGGGTCCCACACACTTTCTACGGCGTACGACGCCTTGTTATTTGGGTCCCACACACTTTCTACGGCTTCCTGCGCACTCTCATTTGGGTCCCACACACTTTCTACGGCGTCCTGCGCACACCCATTTGGATCCCGCACACTTTCTACGGCGTCCGGCGCACTGTTATTTGAGTCCCACACACTTTCTACGGCGTCCTGCGCACTCTCATTTGGGTCCCACACACGTTCTATGGCGTCCGGCGCACTGTTATTTGGGTCCCACACACTTTCTACGGCGTCCTGCGCACTCTCATTTGGGTCCCACACACTTTCTACGGCGTCCTGCGCACACTTATTTGGGTCCCACACACTTTCTACGGCGTCCTGCGCTCTCTCATTTGGGTCCCACACACTTTCTACGGCGTCCGGCGCACTGTTATTTGGGTCCCACACATTTTCTACGGCGTCCTGCGCACTCTCATTTGGGTCCCGCACACTTTCTACGGCGTCCGGAGCACTGTTATTTGGGTCCCACACACTTTCTGAGGCGTCCGGCGCACTGTTATTTGGGTCCCACACACTTTCTACGGCGTACTGCGCACTCTCGTTTGGGTCCCACACACTTTCTACGGCGTCCTGCGCACTCTCATTTGGGTCCCGCTCACTTTCTACGGCGTCCGGCGCACTGTTATTTGGGTGCCACACACTTTCTACGGCGTTCTGCGCGCACCCATTTGGGTCCCGCACACTTTCTACGGCGTCCTGCGCACACTAATTTAGGTCTCGCACACTTTATACGGCGTCCGGCGCACTCTTATTTGGGTCCCACACACTTTCTACGGCGTCCTGCGCACTCTCATTTGGATCCCACACACTTTCTACGGCGTCCGGCGCACTGTTATTTGGGTCCCACACACTTTCTACGGCGTCCTGCGCACTCTCATTTGGGTGCCACACACTTTCTACGGCGTCCTACGCACACTTATTTGGGTCCCACACACTTTCTACGGCGTCTGGCGCACCGTTATTTGTGTCCCGCACACTTTCTATGGCGTCCGGCGCACTGTTATTTGGGTCCCACACACTTTCTACGGCGTCCTGCGCACTCTCATTTGGGTCCCACACACTTTCTACGGCGTCCTGCGCACACTTATTTGGGTCCCACACACTTTCTACGGCGTCCGGCGCACTGTTATTTGGGGCAAACACACTTTCTACGTCGTCCTGCGCACACTCATTTGGGTCCCACACACTTTCTAAGGCGTCCGGCGCACTGTTATTTGGGTCTCACACACTTTCTACGGCGTCCTGGGCACTCTCATTTGGGTTCTGCACACTTTCTACGGCGTCCTGCGCACTCTCATTTGGGTCCCGCACACTTTCTACGGCGTCCGACGCACTGTTATTTGGGTCTCACACACATTCTACGGCGTCCTGGGCACTCTCATTTGGGTCCCACACACTTTCTACGGCGTACTGCGCACTGTTATTTGGGTCCCACACACTTTCTACGCCGTCCTGCGCAGTCTCATTTGGGTCCCGCACACTTTCTACGGCGTCCTGCGCACTCTCATTTGGGTCCCACACACTTTCTACGGCGTCCGGCGCACTGTTATTTGGGTCCCACACACTTTCTACGGCGTCCTACGCACTCTCATTTGAGTCCCACACACTTTCTACGGCGTCCGGCGCACTTTTATTTCGGTCCCACACACTTTCTCCGCCGTCCTGCCCTCTCTCATTTTGGTCCCACACTCTTTCTACGGCGTCCGGCGCACTGTTATTTGGGTCCCACACACTTTCTACGGCGTCCTACGCACTCTCATTTGGGTCCCACACACTTTCTACGGCGTCCGGCGCACTCTCATTTGGGTCCCACACACTTTCTACGGCGTCCTGCGCACTCTCATTTGGGTTCTGCACACTTTGTACGGCGTCCTGCCCACTCTCATTTGGGTCCCACACACTTTCTACGGCGTCCTGCGCACTCTCATTTGGGTCCCACACACTTTCTACGGCGTCCTGCGCACTCTCACTTGGGTCCCACACAGTTTCTACGGCGTGCGGCGCACTGTTATTTGGGGTCCACACCCTTTCTACGGCGTCCTGCGCACTCTCATTTGGGTCCCACACACTTTCTGCGGCGTCCGGCGCTCTGTTATTTGGGTCCCACACACTTTCTACGGCGTCCTGCGCACTCTCATTTGGATCCCACACACTTTCTACGGCGTCCGGTGCACTGTTATTTGGGTTCCGCACACTTTCTACGGCGTCCTGCGCACTCTCATTTGGGTCCCGCACCCTTTCTACGGCGTCCTGCGCCCTCTCATTTGGGTGCCACACACTTTCTACGGCGTCCTACGCACACTCATTTGGGTCCCACACACTTTCTACGGCGTCCGGCGCACTGTTATTTGGGTCCCACACACTTTCTACGCCGTCCTGAGCACTGTTATTTTGGTCCCACCCACTTTTTACGCCGTTCTGCGCACACTCATTTGGGTCCCACACACTTTCTACGGCGTCCGGCGCACTGTTATTTGGGTCCCACACACTTTCTACGGCGTCCTGCGCACTCTCATTTGGGTTCTGCACACTTTCTACGGCGTCCTGCGCTCTCTCATTTTGGTCCCACACACTTTCTACGGCGTCCGGCGCACTGTTATTTGGGTCCCACACACTTTCTACGGCGTCCTACGCACTCTCATTTGGGTCCCACACACTTTCTACGGCGTCCGGCGCACTGTTATTTGGGTCCCACCCACCTTCTACGGCCTCCTGCGCACTCTCATTTGGGTCCCACACACTTTCTACGGCGTCCTGCGCACTCTCACTTGGGTCCCACACACTTTCTACGGCGTCCTGAGCACTCTCATCTGGGTCCCACACACTTTCTATGGCGTCCGGCGCACTGTTATTTGGGTCCCACACATTTTCTACGGCGTCCTGCGCACTCTCACTTGGGTCCCACACACTTTCTACGGCGTCCGGCGCACTGTTATTTGGGTCCCACACACTTTCTACGGCGTCCGGCGCACTGTTATTTGGGTCCCACACACTTTCTACGGCGTACTGCGCACTCTCATATGGGTCCCACACATTTTCTACGGCGTCCTGAGCACTCTCATTTGGATCACACACTTTCTACGGCGTCCGGCGCACTGTTATTTGGATCCCACACACTTTCTACGGCATTCTGAGCACACCCATTTGGGTCCCGCACACTTTCTACGGTGTCCTGCGAACTCTCATTTGGGTCCCACACACTTTCTACGGCGTCCGGCGCACTGTTATTTGGGTCCCACACACTTTCTACGGCGCCCTGCGCCCTCTCATTTGGGTCCCGCACACTTTCTACGGCGTCCGGCGCACTGTTATTTGGGTCCCACACACTTTCTACGGCGTCCCGCGCACTCTCATTTGGGTCCCACACACTTTCTACGGCGTCGTGCGCACACTCATCTGGGTCCCACACACTTTCTACGGCGTCGTGCGCACACTCATTTGGGTCCCACACACTTTCTACGGCGTCCTGGGCACTCTCATTTGGGTCCTGCACACTTTCTACGGCGTCCTGCGCACTCTCATTTGGGTCCCACACACTTTCTACGGCGTCCTGCGCACTCTCATTTGGGTCCCACACACTTTCTACGGCGTCCTGCGCACACTCATTTGGGTCCCACACACTTTCTACGGCGTCCGGCGCACTGTTATTTGGGTCCCACACACTTTTCTACGGCGTCCTGCGCACTCTCATTTGGGTCCCACACACTTTCTACGGCGTCCGGCGCACTGTTATTTGGGTCAAACACACTTTCTACGTCGTCCTGCGCACACTCATTTGGGTCCCACACACTTTCTACGGCGTCCTGCGCACACTCATTTGGGTCCCACACACTTTCTACGGCGTCCGGCGCACTGTTATTTGGGTCCCACACACTTTATACGGCGTCCTGCGCACTCTCATTTGGGTCCCACACACTTTCTACGGCGTCCGGCGCACTCTCATTTGGGTCCCACACACTTTCTACGGCGTCCTGGGCACTCTCATTTGGGTTCTGCACACTTTATACGGCGTCCTGCGCACTCTCATTTGGGTCCCACACACTTTCTACGGCGTCCTGCGCACTCTCATTTGGGTCCCACACACTTTCTACGGCGTCCTGCGCACACTCATTTGGGTCCCACACACTTTCTACGGCGTCCGGCGCACTGTTATTTGGGTCCCACACACTTTCTACGGCGTCCTGCGCACTCTCATTTGCGTCCCACACACTTTCTACGGCGTGCGGCGCACTGGTATTCGGGTCCAACACACTTTCTACGGCGTCCTCCGCACTCTCATTTGGGTCCCACACACTTTCTACGGCGTCTGGCGCACTGTTATTTGGGTCCCACACACTTTCTACGGCGTCCGGCGCACTCCCACTTGGGTCCTGCACACTTTCTACGGCGTCCTGCGCACACTCATTTGGGTCCCACACTTTCTACGGCGTCCTGCGCACTCTCATTTGGGTCCCACACACTTTCTACGGCGTCCGACGCAATGTTATTTGGTTCCCACACACTTTCTACGGCGTCCGACGCAATGTTATTTGGTTCCCACACACTTTCTACGGCGTCCTGCGAACTCTCATTTGGGTCCCACACACTTTCTACGGCGTCCGACGCACTGTTATTTGGGACCCACACACTTTCTACGGCGTCCTGGGCACTCTCATTTGGGTCCCACACACTTTTTACGGCGTCCTGCGCACTCTCATTTGGGTCCCGCACACTTTCTACGGCGTCCGGCCCACTGTTATTTGGGTCCCACACACTTTCTACGGCGTTCTGCGCACTCTCATTTGGGTCCCACACACTTTCTACGGCGTCCGACGCACTGTTATTTGGGTCCCACACACTTTCTACGGCGTCCTGCGCACTCTCATTTGGGTCCCACACTTTCTACGGCGTCCTGCGCACACTGTTATTTGGGTCCCACACACTTTCTACGGCGTCCTGCGCACTCTCATTTGGGTCCCACACACTTTCTACGGCGTCCGGCGCACTGTTATTTGGGTCCCACACATTTTCTACGGCGTCCTGCGCACTCTCATTTGGGTCCCGCACACTTTCTACGGCGTCCGGAGCACTGTTATTTGGGTCCCACACACTTTCTGAGGCGTCCGGCGCACTGTTATTTGGGTCCCACACACTTTCTACGGCGTACTGCGCACTCTCATTTGGGTCCCACACACTTTCTACGGCGTCCTGCGCACTCTCGCTTGGGTCCCGCTCACTTTCTACGGCGTCCGGCGCACTGTTATTTGGGTGCCACACACTTTCTACGGCGTTCTGCGCGCACCCATTTGGGTCCCGCACACTTTCTACGGCGTCCTGCGCACACTAATTTGGGTCTCGCACACTTTATACGGCGTCCGGCGCACTGTTATTTGGGTCCCACACACTTTCTACGGCGTCCTGCGCACTCTCATTTGGATCCGACACACTTTCTATGGCGTCCGGCGCACTGTTATTTGGGTCCCACACACTTTCTACGGCGTCCTGCGCACTCTCATTTGGGTCCCACACACTTTCTACGGCCTCCTGCGCACACTTATTTGGAACCCGCACACTTTCTACGGCGTCCTGCGCACACTCATTCGGGTCCCACACACTTTCTACGGCGTCCTGGGCACTCTCATTTGGGTTCTGCACACTTTATACGGCGTCCTGCGCACTCTCATTTGGGTCCCACACACTTTATACGGCGTCCTGCGCACTCTCATTTGGGTCCCACACACTTTCTACGGCGTCCTGCGCACACTCATTTGGGTCCCACACACTTTCTGAGGCGTCCGGCGCACTTTTATTTGGGTCCCACACACTTTCTACGGCGTCCTGCGCACTCTCATTTGGGTCCCACACACTTTCTACGGCGTCCGGCGCACTGTTATTTGGGTCAAACACACTTTCTACGGCGTCCTGCGCACACTCATTTGGGTCCCACACACTTTCTACGGCGTCCGGCGCACTGTTATTTGAGTCCCACACACTTTCTACGGCGTCCTGCGCACTCTCATTTGGATCCCGCACACTTTCTACGGCGTCCGGCGCACTGTCATTTGGGTCCCGCGCACTTTCTACGGCGTCCTACATACACTCATTTGGGTCCCACACACTTTCTACGGCGTCCGGCGCACTGTTATTTGGGTCCCACACACTTTCTACGGCGTCCGGCGCTCTGTTATTTGGGTCCCACACACTTTCTACGGCGTCCTGCGCACTCTCATTTGGGTCCCACACACTTTCTACGGCGTCCGGCGCACTGTTATTTGGGTCTCACACACATTCTACGGCGTCCTGGGCAGTCTCATTTGGGTTCTGCACACTTTCTCCGCCGTCCTGCGCGCTCTCCTTTGGGTCCCACACTCTTTCTACGGCGTCCGGCGCACTGTTATTTGGGTCCCACACACTTTCTACGGCGTCCTGCGCACTCTCATTTGGGTCCCACACACTTTCTATGGCGTCCGGCGCACTGTTATTTGGGTCCCACACACTTTCTACGGCGTCCTGCGCACTCTCATTTGGGTCCCACACACTTTCTACGGCGTCCTGCGCACACTTATTTGGGTCCCACACACTTTCTACGGCGTCCTGCGCACTCTCATTTGGGTCCCACACACTTTCTACGGCGTCCGGCGCACTGTTATTTGGGTCCCACACATTTTCTACGGCGTCCTGCGCACTCTCATTTGGGTCCCGCACACTCTACGGCGTCCGGAGCACTGTTATTTGGGTCCCACACACTTTCTGAGGCGTCCGGCGCACTGTTATTTGGGTCCCACACACTTTCTACGGCGTACTGCGCACTCTCGTTTGGGTCCCACACACTTTCTACGGCGTCCTGCGCACTCTCATTTGGGTCCCGCTCACTTTCTACGGCGTCCGGCGCACTGTTATTTGGGTGCCACACACTTTCTACGGCGTTCTGCGCGCACCCATTTGGGTCCCGCACACTTTCTACGGCGTCCTGCGCACACTAATTTGGGTCTCGCACACTTTATACGGCGTCCGGCGCACTGTTATTTGGGTCCCACACACTTTCTACGGCGTCCTGCGCACACTAATTTGGGTCTCGCACACTTTATACGGCGTCCGGCGCACTGTTATTTGGGTCCCACACACTTTCTACGGCGTCCTGCGCACTCTCATTTGGGTCCCACACACTTTCTACGGCGTCCTGAGCACTGTTATTTGGCACCCGCCCACTTTCTACGGCGTCCTACCCACACTCATTTGGGTCCCACACACTTTCTACGGCGTCCGGCGCACTGTTATTTGAGTCCCACACACTTTCTACGGCGTCCTGCGCACTCTCATTTGGGTCCCACACACTTTCTACGGCGTCCTGCGCACACTTATTTGGGTCCCACACACTTTCTACGGCGTCTGGCGCACCGTTATTTGGGTCCCACACACTTTCTACGGCGTCCTGCGCACACTCATTTGGGTCCCACACACTTTCTACGGCGTCCGGCGCACTGTTATTTGGGTCTCACACACTTTCTATGGCGTCCTGCGCACTCTCATTTGGGTCCCACACACTTTCTACGGCGTCCTGCGCACTCTCATTTGGGTCCCACACACTTTCTACGGCGTCCGGCGCACTGTTGTTTGGGTCCCACACACTTTCTACGGCGTCCTGCGCACTCTCATTTGGGTCCCACACACTTTCTCCGGCGTCCGGCGCCCTGTTATCTGGGTCCCACACACTTTCTGAGGCGTCCGGCGCACCGTTGTTTGGGTCCCACCCACTTTCTGAGGCGTCCGGCGCGCTGTCGTTTGGGTCCCACACACTTTCTACGGCGTCCTGCGCACTCTCACTTGGGTCCCACACAGTTTCTACGGCGTCCGGCGCACTGTTATTTGGGTTCCACACACTTTCTACGGCGTTCTGCGCGCACCCATTTGGGTCCCGCACACTTTCTACGGCGTTCTGCGCACTCTCATTTGGGTCCCACACACTTTCTACGGCGTTCTGCGCACTCTCATTTGGGTCCCACACACTTTCTACGGCGTCCGGCGCACTGTTATTTGGGTCCCACACACTTTCTACGGCGTTCTGCGCGCACCCATTTGGGTCCCACACACTTTCTACGACGTCCGGCGCACTGTTATTTGGGTCCCACACATTTTCTACGGCGTCCTGGGCACTCTCATTTGGGTCCCACACACTTTCTACGGCGTCCGGCGCACTGTTATTTGGGTCCCACACACTTTCTACGGCGTTCTGCGCACACCCATTTGGATACCGCACATTTTCTACGGCGTCCTGCGCACTCTCATTTGGGTCCCACACACTTTCTACGGCTTCCTGCGCACTCTCATTTGGGTCCCACACACTTTCTACGGCGTCCTGCGCACTCTCATTTGGGTCCCACACACTTTCTACGGCGTCCTGCGCACTCTCATTTGGGTCCCGCACACTTTCTACGGCGTCCTGCGCACTCTCATTTGGGTCCCACACACTTTCTATGGCGTCCGGCGCACTGTTATTTGGGTCCCACACACTTTCTACGGCGTCCTGCGCACTCTCATTTGGGTCCCACACACTTTCTACGGCGTCCTGCGCACACTTATTTGGGTCCCACACACTTTCTACGGCGTCCTGCGCACTCTCATTTGGGTCCCACACACTTTCTACGGCGTCCGGCGCACTGTTATTTGGGTCCCACACATTTTCTACGGCGTCCTGCGCACTCTCATTTGGGTCCCGCACACTCTACGGCGTCCGGAGCACTGTTATTTGGGTCCCACACACTTTCTGAGGCGTCCGGCGCACTGTTATTTGGGTCTCACACACATTCTACGGCGTCCTGGGCACTCTCATTTGGGTTCTGCACACTTTCTACGGCGTCCTGCGCACACTAATTTAGGTCTCGCACACTTTATACGGCGTCCGGCGCACTCTTATTTGGGTCCCACACACTTTCTACGGCGTTCTGCGCGCACCCATTTGGGTCCCGCACACTTTCTACGGCGTCCTGCGCACACTCATTTGGGTCCCACACTTTCTACGGCGTCCGGCGCACTCTTATTTGGGTCCCACACACTTTCTACGGCGTCCTGCGCACTCATTTGGGTCCTGCACACTTTCTACGGCTTCCGGCGCACTTTCATTTGGGTGCCACACACTTTCTACGGCGTCCGGCGCACTGTTATTTGGGTCCCACACACTTTCTACGGCGTCCTGTGCACTCTCATTTGGGTCCCACACACTTTCTACGGCGTCCTGCGCACTCTCATTTGGGTCCCACACACTTTCTACGGCGTCCTGCGCACTCTCATTTGGGTCCCACACACTTTCTACGGCGTCCTGCGCACTCTCATTTGGGTCCCGCACACTTTCTACGGCGTCCGGCGCACTGTTATTTGGGTCCCCCATACTTTGTACGGCGTCCTGCGCACTCTCATTTGGGTCCTGCACACTTTTTACGGCGTCCGGCGCACTGTTATTTGGGTCCCACACACTTTCTACGGCGTCCTGCGCACTCTCATTTGGGTCCCACACACTTTCTACGGCGTCCTGCGCACACTTATTTGGGTCCCACACACTTTCTACGGCGTCCTGCGCACTCTCATTTGGGTCCCACACACTTTCTACGGCGTCCGGCGCACTGTTATTTGGGTCCCACACACTTTCTACGGCGTCCTGCGCACTCTCATTTGGGTCCCGCACACTTTCTACGGCGTCCGGCGCACTGTTATTTGAGTCCCACACACTTTCTACGGCGTCCTGCGCACTCTCATTTGGGTCCCACACACGTTCTATGGCGTCCGGCGCACTGTTATTTGGGTCCCACACACTTTCTACGGCGTCCTGCGCACTCTCATTTGGGTCCCACACACTTTCTACGGCGTCCTGCGCACACTTATTTGGGTCCCACACACTTTCTATGGCGTCCTGCGCTCTCTCATTTGGGTCCCACACACTTTCTACGGCGTCCGGCGCACTGTTATTTGGGTCCCACACATTTTCTACGGCGTCCTGCGCACTCTCATTTGGGTCCCGCACACTCTACGGCGTCCGGAGCACTGTTATTTGGGTCCCACACACTTTCTGAGGCGTCCGGCGCACTGTTATTTGGGTCCCACACACTTTCTACGGCGTACTGCGCACTCTCGTTTGGGTCCCACACACTTTCTACGGCGTCCTGCGCACTCTCATTTGGGTCCCGCTCACTTTCTACGGCGTCCGGCGCACTGTTATTTGGGTGCCACACACTTTCTACGGCGTTCTGCGCGCACCCATTTGGGTCCCGCACACTTTCTACGGCGTCCTGCGCACTCTCATTTGGGTCTCCCACACTTTATACGGCGTCCGGCGCACTCTTATTTGGGTCCCACACACTTTCTACGGCGTCCTGCGCACTCTCATTTGGATCCCACACACTTTCTATGGCGTCCGGCGCACTGTTATTTGGGGCCCACACACTTTCTACGGCGTCCTGCGCACTCTCATTTGGGTCCCACACACTTTCTACGGCCTCCTGCGCACACTTATTTGGGTCCCGCACACTTTCTACGGCGTCCTGCGCACACTCATTTGGGTCCCACACACTTTCTACGGCGTCCGGCGCACTGTTATTTGGGTCCCACACACTTTATACGGCGTCCTGCGCACTCTCATTTGGGTCCCACACACTTTCTACGGCGTCCTGCGCACACTTATTTGGGTCCCACACACTTTCTACGGCGTCCGGCGCACTGTTATTTGGGTCAAACACACTTTCTACGTCGTCCTGCGCACACTCATTTGGGTCCCACACACTTTCTAAGGCGTCCGGCGCACTGTTATTTGGGTCTCACACACATTCTACGGCGTCCTGGGCACTCTCATTTGGGTTCTGCACACTTTCTACGGCGTCCTGCGCACTCTCATTTGGGTCCCGCACACTTTCTACGGCGTCCGACGCACTGTTATTTGAGTCCCACACACTTTCTACGGCGTCCTGCGCACTCTCATTTGGGTCCCACACACTTTCTATGGCGTACTGCGCACTGTTATTTGGGTCCCACACACTTTCTACGGCGTCCTGCGCACTCTCATTTGGGTCCCACACACTTTCTACGGCGTCCTGCGCACTCTCATTTGGGTCCCACACACTTTCTACGGCGTCCTGCGCACTCTCATTTGGGTCCCGCACACTTTCTACGGCGTCCTGCGCACTCTCATTTGGGTCCCACACACTTTCTATGGCGTCCGGCGCACTGTTATTTGGGTCCCACACACTTTCTACGGCGTCCTGCGCACTCTCATTTGGGTCCCGCTCACTTTCTACGGCGTCCGGCGCACTGTTATTTGTTTCGCACACACTTTCTACGGCGTCCGGCGCACTGTTATTTGGGTCCCACACACTTTCTACGGCGTACTGCGCACTCTCGTTTGGGTCCCACAAACTTTCTACGGCGTCCTGCGCACTCTCATTTGGGTCCCGCTCACTTTCTACGGCGTCCGGCGCACTGTTATTTGGGTCCCACACACTTTATACGGCGTCCTGCGCACTCTCATTTGGGTCCCACACACTTTCTACGGCGTCCTGCGCACACTTATTTGGGTCCCACACACTTTCTACGGCGTCCGGCGCACTGTTATTTGGGTCAAACACACTTTCTACGTCGTCCTGCGCACACTCATTTGGGTCCCACACACTTTCTAAGGCGTCCGGCGCACTGTTATTTGGGTCTCACACACATTCTACGGCGTCCTGGGCACTCTCATTTGGGTTCTGCACACTTTCTACGGCGTCCTGCGCACTCTCATTTGGGTCCCGCACACTTTCTACGGCGTCCGACGCACTGTTATTTGAGTCCCACACACTTTCTACGGCGTCCTGCGCACTCTCATTTGGGTCCCACACACTTTCTATGGCGTACTGCGCACTGTTATTTGGGTCCCACACACTTTCTACGGCGTCCGACGCACTGTTATTTGAGTCCCACACACTTTCTACGGCGTCCTGCGCACTCTCGTTTGGGTCCCACAAACTTTCTACGGCGTCCTGCGCACTCTCATTTGGGTCCCGCTCACTTTCTACGGCGTCCGGCGCACTGTTATTTGGGTGCCACACACTTTCTACGGCGTTCTGCGCGCACCCATTTGGGTCCCGCACACTTTCTACGGCGTTCTGCACACTCTCATTTGGGTCCCACACACTTTCTACGGCGTTCTGCGCACTCTCATTTGGGTCCCACACACTTTCTACGGCGTCCGGCGCACTGTTATTTGGGTCCCACACACTTTTTACGGCGTTCTGCGCGCACCCATTTGGGTCCCGCACACTTTCTACGGCGTCCGGCGCACTGTTATTTGGGTCCCACACATTTTCTACGGCGTTCTGCGCACTCTCATTTGGGTCCCACACACTTTCTACGGCGTCCGGCGCACTGTTATTTGGGTCCCACACACTTTCTACGGCGTTCTGCGCGCACCCATTTGGGTCCCGCACACTTTCTACGGCGTCCTGCGCACTCTCATTTGGGTCCCACACACTTTCTATGGCGTACTGCGCACTGTTATTTGGGTCCCACACACTTTCTACGGCGTCCTGCGCACTCTCATTTGGGTCCCACACACTTTCTACGGCGTCCTGCGCACTCTCATTTGGGTCCCGCACACTTTCTACGGCGTCCGGCGCACTGTTATTTGAGTCCCACACACTTTCTACGGCGTCCTGCGCACTCTCATTTGGGTCCCACACACGTTCTATGGCGTCCGGCGCACTGTTATTTGGGTCCCACACACTTTCTACGGCGTCCTGCGCACTCTCATTTGGGTCCCACACACTTTCTACGGCGTCCTGCGCACACTTATTTGGGTCCCACACACTTTCTACGGCGTCCTGCGCTCTCTCATTTGGGTCCCACACACTTTCTACGGCGGGCGGCGCACTGGTATTTGGGTCCCACACATGTTCTACGGCGTCCTGCGCACTCTCATTTGGGTCCCGCACACATTCTACGGCGTCCGGCGCACTGTTATTTGGTTCCCACACACTTTCTACGGCGTCCGGCGCATTGTTATTTGGGTCCCACACACTTTCTACGGCGTACTGCGCACTCTCGTTTGGGTCCCACACACTTTCTACGGCGTCCTGCGCACTCTCATTTGGGTCCCGCTCACTTTCTACGGCGTCCGGCGCACTGTTATTTGGGTGCCACACACTTTCTACGGCGTTCTGCGCGCACCCATTTGGGTCCCGCACACTTTCTACGGCGTCCTGCGCACACTAATTTAGGTCTCGCACACTTTATACGGCGTCCGGCGCACTCTTATTTGGGTCCCACACACTTTCTACGGCGTCCTGCGCACTCTCATTTGGATCCCACACACTTTCTATGGCGTCCGGCGCACTGTTATTTGGGGCCCACACACTTTCTACGGCGTCCTGCGCACTCTCATTTGGGTCCCACACACTTTCTACGGCCTCCTGCGCACACTTATTTGGGTCCCGCACACTTTCTACGGCGTCCTGCGCACACTCATTTGGGTCCCACACACTTTCTACGGCGTCCGGCGCACTGTTATTTGGGTCCCACACACTTTATACGGCGTCCTGCGCACTCTCATTTGGGTCCCACACACTTTCTACGGCGTCCTGCGCACACTTATTTGGGTCCCACACACTTTCTACGGCGTCCGGCGCACTGTTATTTGGGTCAAACACACTTTCTACGTCGTCCTGCGCACACTCATTTGGGTCCCACACACTTTCTAAGGCGTCCAGCGCACTGTTATTTGGGTCTCACACACATTCTACGGCGTCCTGG